>LGAG01000121.1:25672-74351 GCA_001278395.1 Lerema accius
CTTTTGCGCGGGCGGAGCCGCGGGCATCGTCTAGTAACAAATAAAGTGATATAACGGTTAATAAGGTATGCCATAGGTACTTATTCGTATGTATAATACATTATAATATTATAATTCAATTTACCCTCTTTAATTAGTTTGTATTACTGTACTGTTGTAAAATCACGATTTTATCAAAAGTAACCTTTTTATTAGTACGCTTATGTAATTTGTGTACATTAACACAAGAGACAATATTTAACGAGGTATTTATTCGCAGATATAAACATAAATACTCAATAAGTATGTAAGAAAACATATTACAAAGCATGAAAGATGCGGATAAACTTCGCAAAGTATTTAATAATATCAATTGTTAGTCCAATATAAAGAACATAAAAAGGGGGTCAAAACATAGCTCTCTTATTAAGTAATAACTTATAAAGAATCTATCTCTTACTTTCTGTAATTTATTGGTTCTTATTATAATCTTAACAGAAAAAATCACAATGGTTTAAACAACTTAATCGCCTAAGTGTGAAGTTAAGTAACGATAAAATAGCTAATTAGCACTTTACAGGTGAGATAACTTTGCAATAAAAAATCTAACACAATCGCGAATAGTTGCCGACATTGTGTTACGAGGTAAATACTTTTAAGTCAAGATTTAGCCGTAGGTTAAAAGTGAAACTGGCTTACAAGTGGTTTAGGAGTTAGTTTCCGGTGTGGATGACTTATTATATTTCCAACTTATGTGTAATAAATAAGCACTCACAAACTTAATCTAAAGTTTAAATTGAAGTCATATTTTTAAGGATTCATAGTGTCGATTTTACAATCTTAAAAATGTTATACATATATGTAGGTATGTCACAAACATAACAGGATTGTTATTTTTTTTACAATAGTTATGTTGACGACGACAACGACCTGCAGCGTTTTCGCATAACATAAGTTGTATGATTGTTGAAATAATTTTATCTTTTTTTCGGTGAATGATAAGCAAAAAAGTTGCACACTTAAGACTATCCATGATACTTTCAAAAGTATGGACAGACTATAACTTCACTTGGCCAATATGATAAGATCCTTATATGCCAGCGTTCTCACGACATTGTACTGTATTTAAACAAGTAACAATAACCTTTTATGTCACACATAACTTCTTATAGTATAATTAATTTAAAAACAAAAACCTGATTGTTTTATTTGGAGGGTGGGGCTCAATACTTAAAAGAGAAATAGCCAAGAAACAAATAATAATAGCCAAGAAATAAATATACAAGCAACAAATAATTTCACTATCACATTATATACCTACAAAAGCCATAATTGTCATTACACCGCATGGTATTATCCGTGAAGCTATTGGGGCTACATAGTGATCTTAAAAAAAAAACATTTCTTTTTTCGTTATTTTAAACATAATACATACATTCGAAAAGCATTAACCTCCTTCTGGGACAGTCGGGTAAAAATTAGAAATGTTTTAGATTTCAACCCAAAGGTATTATGTAAAAACAAACACATAAACAATTGAGCTTCCATTACTTATAATGTTTGTTTTTCAAGATAAATATCATATTAAACTGAAAGAAACCTATTAATCATAATAACAACTACCGTGCTTACGTTAAGATTACCAAGTTAAAGCGTTTTAACCGCAGACCATGATTTAATCGCCATAATCTTGATGAATTAGATATGTTTAAATTATGTCATTTACCTATAGTAATATCACTCAATCTAAAAATTGTAAAGTAAATATCACATCGTTATAAAATGGATTATTTAGATGCTAAAAATATTCTTAGGTTTAAATAGGTTTATAAATTTTTTTTGATTAGCAGCTTTGTAAAATTATTTACAAGCTTATCTATATGCTAACTAACGGCTTATTTATTATACGTTTCCTATAATTTTCTGTATGATAATATTACAAAGAAGTACTAGTTTGGAAGAGTAAAATGGGCCGCACTGTCAAAGTGTTCATGTTAAAGTCTTCCTATGATTTCACATAAAATATTCTCTCACCACTATTTCGAATAGTCCTTCGTGCTAGATTAAGTTCGTTAATCTACGCCTAAATAAATTCCCGCGTGATAATTTTCAGATCGTAACATTACGAAAGCTTGAAATTGGCAAAGACGATGTGAATATGTGAATGTATCCCATCTTCACGCATGAAAACAGTAAAACAATACACATTTCTTAATGTTCTCTTTCACTAACAATCTGCACTTACCGCTAAATTGCCCATTTATTTTATGTTGCTACTATTAGCTTATGCCTGCGAATACATTCGCATGTCTGTATTTTTATGGGAATGGTCAAGAAACGAGCAGATGTCAGGTTATGTCGAGTCGAAAAAATATCACTGATACATTATAAACCAAGTAAGAAGAAGAAAGAAACAGAAAGGTAATAAAACAATAAAATTAACAACAGCGATAGATAAGACATTTATAGTAGGAGGCATCAAATTTGAATCAGACCTTCTCAGGAACAATTATACAATTTGTTATGCACATTTATATTATATTTGATTCAAGCTATTGAGCTATAAGAACTGCAAATTTTAATACTTGATATCTTATCTCAATTCTACGGTAGATACATCTTCTGATAAAATCACCGTTATCCGTGAAACTAGGTCAAAATGCTGGTGTGAAGTACAATAATCGTAAGTATGTAAGAGTTAAAATGTTTAGTGTCTGGTATTATATAACTTTAAAATCATAAATAATTCAACTTAATTAAGACTTGATTGAGGAACATATAGTGACCTACATTACCTAAGCTAATTCGCAATATTCTAAAAATTGTATGAAATTTGCCTTCTCGTACGTAGATGAATTCCTCTATAACTTTATTATAAACATAATTGAGTACCTATTCTTTTTTTCGTTGGTATGATCTTCTACAAACAGATTCCAGCTAAACAAGCTCACAGTGTCTTGATATTTATATTTAAACTTTTCAAATAATCCAAGAATATTAATAATGGGAGATGAGTTTTTATTCTATTCGACCGCTTTTTTATATTTTGTTAAAGTCATAAATATGCGACATATATCCAATTACCGGCTTTTATTACTAATAGTTAATTAATTAGCTCAGCCGCAGACAAACTATCAGACATGTATATTAAAATATGAAAATTTCTTGACTACTGACCACTACAAATTGCGAATATTTTAGTGTGAGTCTTACCTAGGAATATATGAGTAATTGTGACACCAAAAATAAAATTATGTTTTAACAAAAGAATTAATTTTCAGATATTAAAGGAGGTTATGTTACGGAAAACCTTGATTTATAAATTTTAAATATAACCTTATACCTACATAATATAATTTAATACGAGAACTGAAAGAAATGATCGAGTAATATTTCGCCACAAAACTTATTTCGATACAATCAACTTTGTCCTTCACCTTGAATTTGTCATACAAGTTCAAACGTAGGAATGTTTGTCACGCAGAATTAAATTTCTTCATAATTATATCAATATTTTAATCACATCACGTTGCTTGTAAATTCTACTTAACAATTAACGAGGTAAGGATATTGCACTAGAATGGATGATTCCCCTTACAAAGCAGAAAAAAATGTAGTATTACCTACTACTATTACGAGCAAACATTAAAATATTTGACTTTAATTCCTAACTGCTGTTGCAGTAAACTACAATAGTATCTAGATCCGTAAATTACTCATTGAGAGAATGGACATTTGTCATATTTAGATGAAGCAGAAAAACTAAATGTTTTACTAAAAACATTGCACCGACTTTCAGTGTATTTCAACATCCTTTTTAAATCAATACGTATCTAAAGGTAAGTCGCATGTATAGCTTACAGTCTCAAGTTTCAGTACGGTTTGTTGCTATCAATATGTTTAGACGTTTCGTCACTACTTGAATATGAAAGGGAAAAGCCACTGTCCTCTAAGTTAACTGACACAAATCGTAGGCGACTAACCTTGATTTAGGAAATTGAAAAATAAGGATAGAGTTCCTCGTTTCCTTCTTGACTGGTATAAGATTGGATAAACTCTCTGTTGGATTAACTGTTCCTCGATGTAACGGAAGTAGATACAAATATTTTTGAATGACTAGATATTACAATAGACAAAGAATAGATTTTATTATACACTAGACGATGCCCGCGGCTCCGCCCGCGAAAAAGTCGATAAACAAAATATTGATTGTATCCCAAGGGAACCTATAATCGGGATAAAATCTATCCTATGTCCTATTCCCGGATGCAACCTATCTGTGTGCCAAGTTTCAGCTTAATCCGTTTAACGGTTAGAGCGTGAAGAAGGGACAGACATCCAAACATCCAAACATCTTTACAAACTTTCACATTTATAATATTAGTAGGATTAGTAGGATTGTACCCTTCACACTGTGAAAGAAGACCCGAGCCTAGCAGTGTGACAGTTATGGGTTGCAAAGATGATGATGAGATTTCATTATTTTGAATAACAACAACAATTTACTGACACTGGTCTATAAGACTCATCTGAAATTAATTTATCTTTATTATCAGTCTTTGAACCTATTGACTTATTGACTATGAACTTGAAGTGAAGCGCAGCAACAGGCATTATTTTATAAACACAAATGTCACTATACACTGATTAATACTGTAAATTATAAGTTTTTTATTTGAATTCAATTTATCGATATTAGTCGTATCATAGCATGAACTAAATAATAACGACTTCGTGTATAATCTTTTACAAATGCAAAGCATACGTAGCGATTAAATATATTTAAATTATTATGTTAACAGTGTAAACAGGCGTACCTACTGCATGTTATCCATGTATGCATCTGTATTGCGCGAACTTGGTTACGTATTTAACATAACATGAATAAAAAGAAATACTTATTACTTAATTTATGCAATATTATACGTGTGTACATAGTTACATATCTTAATAAGAACATAATTATGAATGAATAACATGAGATGTTCGTAAAACTTTGCTAATTATTTTCGTAAGTTGAAGTTTCAAGTTAATTTTAATAGGTGCCAATTAGACTAGGTAAATGATAAGCGACACTTAATTATTTGTGTTTAATACTAGACTGCAAATCTTATATCACCTACGAATATTTGGTTCTACGGAAAAGTTAAATTGCTATTATTTTTTTCGAATTTTTCCATAATCTCTCCTTATAAACTTTTTCTAGCCTTCCACAAATAGTTTAAAAATTAAGTTAGCTGATGATGATAACGCAATTACTTAATTTGGTATAATCTCCTATGTTCATCAAGGCTTTTATCATTGACACACGAAGAAAGAAACACGAAACCCCTTTATTTTCAACTCTCGGATACTGCAACCGAAAAACGAAAAGTCTTTTCGAAAACGTCGCAAGTACCTTAGGTTATCAAAAAACCATCATTATTAACAGTATAATAACCCCAGGAATGGTGAAAGAAAGATTACGTGCGTATAACCACATAATACCTCTATATTTGTAGCTAAACAAACAGATACACTCGCAGACTCAAAACGTGATCGAGATATATGATAAAGCATTCCAGATGTCTCAATGTGAGGAGTGACGAAAGAGACTCCATTATTTTCTATGTGGAATCGTTACTCTTGTGTGCCTAGATATGAAACATTGTAAGGACACACTTGTAAGTCTAAATAAATACCTACTTCAGTCAGTGATTTGAGAAATTTAAAAACAGCGTAAAATACATAAAATAAGGATAGAGATGTGACGTTTCTGGGTTGGTTGGTTGACGCGAATATAGATTGAATATTTTTTTGATAAATAAATAAATAATTCCCTTGTGTACGAGTGTCATTTAAGATTTAGTTACCAAACTATATCTCAGTTTGCATACAAAAGTTGAACATCATAATCAAAATACAGCGAGCATAATGTACCTGTTGGAAAAGTTCACAGTGTACTTATTCTAGTCCAATTGAAATAATACCCATGGACTCCTAATTTAAGTCTGTGGGGCATAAGTTAGTTAAATTTTTAAATATTTCATAGAAGAAAGAGAGTTACAAACTCTCATGTCCAAATAGCAATCTTTATTAATTTCCATATGGCTGAATGCTTTAATGGCCAGGTGCAAATCCAGGAAACTTCATTAAGCAAAACTATTTAGTAACAGAGCTACAGGACAGTCTAAAATAACTTTTAACAATTAATAACAAATTTAAGATAACAAATTAACGTACACAAAAAGTACACTAAATGCCTACACCAAAAAACAAATTAAATACAATTGTTTAATGAACACACATCGCTTCCATTATGCAATATCAATAAAAACGCGTGTCGTATTGTGCAATGTGATAAAATATTTTCGAATATACATCCGAAATATAACAAGGTTACACTAAAATATATAGATATCAATGTTTAAATTAAAGATTTATGTAACATCAACACGTCTTGAATCATCTTTAGATACGAGTACATGCATGTTTCCGCCTTATTTAATTAAAAATAATAGTTATCTATGGTTTTATATTCCTATAAATAAGACATAAAACCTGGCTTTAAGTGAACAACCAAGTACAATCAAGTTTATAAAGGAAGTAAAAGATGGCTTCAAGATAATGTTTAGATGAATCTTCACGCGATGACCAACGATACCGTCGTACGTGTTGCTCTATATTTCAATAATCGGTTGTCCGAAATACCTACATAATAATATGATTATTCACCTTGAACTAAGCCCAGTGCCACATAATTTTACGTAATTGTTATATTATTATCAAACTACCGTATTCTTGCGTAGACGCCGCGCATGGCGTCGCATCTCGGTGGTTAAACCAATATAAAAGTCGGCAATCCCAGCGTTTGGTATCAGTTGTGTGTGGTCGCTGAGACGAAGCAAACCTTATTCAAACGCAAAATGTTCGCCAAAGTAAGTGCAACCCGTGACTAAGCATCCCGTTACGAAGTTAAGTGAAAGGATTGACCACAACCGCACGCTGCAGTCGGTCAAGTGATCTGGAGAAGGATAATTTATTTCACAACAATAGCAATGATTGAAGTCGAACTATCGATCACTGAGGACAACTGCTCCTTTATAGCCCATAATATATACATTTTAAACTAACCACGCTAATAATTCCTGATATATTAATGAATTTTTACGCCAAACTAATACTATTACACAAGAATTATTTCAAATTAATTCATTAATATTTAGACCAAAACTAGTAGATATTGTTATAGATAATCAACATAGCAACTCATGTCTACGTTACGTCTATCAACGCATAAATGAAGTTGAATCAAAGCATTGAAGTGTAATAATTCCATACTAAAAATGTTAATGTTTGAACATGTTTGTTTCAGGCCGCAGTAGTATTATCCGTAGTAGCGGTTGCAGCAGCCGGTGTGGTGCAGCTTGCTGGACATGGATACGGCGGTGAGGGCTATGGACATGAAGCAGTGGCATACGCACCTGTAGCCCAACTAGCACACTACGAAGGTCACGACCAACATGTAGACTATCATGTGAGTGTCTAGAATTAAGAATTTATAATAATAATAACGCTATAAACTCATATCCCCACACTAGGATTATGTTATGGGTGCCATGGACAACACAGAAACACAATCATACACCCAGATCAAGTACAGAAATTTAAATTAAAGTTAAATGGTTAAAGTCCTGCTTTAGGTGTCTTGTTGACAAAAAGACAGAGATGATTAGAATGCAAAGGTTTATCTGTTACTTAATTAACTTGGAATCGAATCTGGCACTCTCGTAGTTATCAAATGGTCTTAGAGGCTACCAAAAGCTCCTTGCAAATTAAACTTATTTTGAAGCAGTCTAAAAGAGAGTTATATGTTGTTATTTGCCGTACTTTCAATAAATATGTAATTATTTTGTGAATCACGATGTTTTCAGTAAAAAATACTGTCACAAGTTTGGGTTACAATTTTGCTGTAGGTTGTCTAAAATTCATATACTGAAAAGTACCGCTGAAAACTACCGCTAATTAATAAATTATGTTCTATAATATATTCATCGTCAGTGCACTACATAATAGCAATCCTTATTTAAAACCATAGAGAATAATGAATAGACTTTAATAATAGCTTGCGATAGCGCAATGAGAACATATAGACAATGTAATGTTCGCAAAACTCATTATAATTACGAAACCGACGCACTGTCTCAGCCGACTCGCTTTAATCAACCAAAAGCATAAATTCGGCCAAGGACAGAAACACATAACATTATTTGAGTAACCATTATGTATAAAACTCACACGCACAAACTGTAACGTAATGTCAAAATCATTTATTTTTAAAGAGTTTTCAGAACGATGTGTTTATACGAATTTAATTGCAATTAAAACGGTATTTATGCGGGCATGTAACAAATATTCGTTAATGAATCGCTTACCAAAACGGTGAGTCAGTTAGGTGCATGGCTGGCGTAACACAATAGCAACTAGCTGATCTACATAGCTTGCATAATGCAAGTGGTTCACCCAATTTTACTTTCGATTCCGGGATACGCTATCTAATTTATACACCACAATCCAGTCGTTCTACTGTTACTATTATTACGTAACCCTATTAATTTTCGTACTAAATAGTCCCGACTAGTAAACACAATTATATCACTCCTGCTGTAATCACGCAAATCAACTATAGTTGCGTCGTTAATGCAGGGATAAAAAAAGCGCACGCGTAGTTCACTGACCAATACATAATAACAAAACAGATCTAGATAACGTACTGCATAACTCATTCGCTAGTTGTTTTTTTTAAATAGGCATTTAGATGAAAGCTTAGTTGATAACGTTGTTTTATAGCTTTATACTGAGGTATAAAATGTGAAATCGTAACAAATGGAACGGGCGAGATCGCTGTCGCGGATCTTTACGACTTTTGTCATAAATCGACCGCCGCGGGTAATAATTTGATATAATCCGATGGATTACATAACTGTTTTGCATTCGTGAGTATATCCCAGTCGTGACTGCAGACGGCTATGGACCCGATATCGGGTCTCAGTTCCCAGGGCGGTTGCGAAATTCGCGCCTACAACAAGCGGTCTAGGGGACGTAATGACAAGATACATGGGGGAAATGGATCGTTGTTTGCATAAACTGGCGCGTGCTCTCACGCTCGTTTTAATAGCAGATGTGGATTGTTACCGGCCAGCGCTGACATAAATACTCTTGCGTAATCATATGACAGTTCTAAATATACTTCATTTTGGTTACGATTACGATAAGGTAACTAGGACGCATTAAAGTCTCGCTTCATAAGTTTGATTAAAGACCACCAAAAATTTGAATAAGTACCGAAATAATTGCTGTTTGATAAGTTGTAAGTGTTACCAAACGAATAAAGTAGCAACATTTCTCACTAGATCGGTTACATTCAGACAACCGATGAAATCGAATACCGACAGTTAGATCAACTGTCGATATGCGCCGACAGACCAATGTAATAACAATATTAATATTCAATTTAATCAATGACATGCAGTTATTAATATTCATTCTACAGAACCATTAAAAATTAAATTTAAAATTTTAGCTATTTTTTTAGTTTAATATTTCGAGTAACGTTCAAATTACTTTTCAATGTTGATTTAATCTGATCACTATTCAATTTTTTAATCCCACATCTTGTATTATCTTTTGCACCCAATTTGAGAAAATACTTTTTATGCATTTAAGAGCCTATTTATTTTTACGACCGCAACAAATATAGCCGTGATTGCAATTTTACTAATGACAACTTTAAATCGAAATATAGATCCCAGATACCACAAACAGATATGGATTAAAAATAAAGTATACTTGTAGTCCACCAGTAAAAAAAACTTTTCCTTTTCCAGGCACATCCCAAATATGACTACTCATACTCAGTCTCCGACCCCCACACCGGAGACCATAAGACACAGTTCGAGGCGCGTGACGGAGACGTCGTGAAGGGAGAGTACTCGCTCTTACAACCCGACGGCTCCTTCCGCAAGGTCACCTACACGGCTGATGACCACAATGGGTAAGAGCTTAAAAATATCACATCTTTTTTATGTACAAAAATTGTTATTATGGATATCGTGATTAAGGGGACAAAATTGTGATTATGGGGACAATATTGTGATTATGAGGACAATATTGTGATAATGGGGACAAAATTGTGATTAAGGGGACAAAATTGTGTGTATGCCATGTGTTTCTAATGTAATTTTTTTTTGGTGACATTATAATTATTATGATTACAATACGAGAGTCAAAATAACAGCCTTGATGAGCACATAATATACCACTCATACGCAAAGAAATTTTGAATACGTAATTAAAATGTAGGCACAGAATGTATACAAACAATTGGTCTTGAGATGCAAATGACACTCGCATTTACTTTTTAAACTATAAATTACAGTAACTTGTTAAATGGTCAATAATTATTCTAATACTTCTATATTTTTTCAGCTTCAACGCAGTGGTACATAATACTGCGCCTGCGCACCACGAGTACCACTAACCATCGACCGGCTTCGGCCATACGTGTAGCTTCCATGTGATATTATTATGTACCTTTATTACTTATAGATAGTCTTTAGTCGACAATGACTTTTATGGTTTAAGACTGCGGCGAAAATAAACTGTTTAAAAATTTATTGAATTTTCTTTTCTAAATTAACCTTAAACTTTACAGTAAACACCAACCCCCATAAAAGCAAGATAACACTCATTGTATGTACGTAGGTATATACGAGTAGATATACGAGTAGATATTTTTAAGAATAAACAATGTTATTTCATACAATAAAAATGTTTTTTTAAAACATTTTAATATACTTTCATTAAACACAAACCTTCTACTTTAATTAACTAAACTTTCTACTACTGATGCTTTAATTACCATACAGTTCTTCTTTATTGTTTTAGTATTTCGTTGGCAAATTACAACCTTACTACATGTTATCGTGCGCTTCATTGACCGCATACACCTAGACTTTTTACATAGATTAAGAGTAATCACCACAAATTCAAAGACTATTTTTTTATCACTTTAATAGTGTGATTTGATGAAAAAACAGCTATAAACAATGATATTGTACACAAAAAAGAAACGTATGATATAAGGCTACTTGGCGTAAAAATACGAAAAATGCCCAATACTTTTTTCTTTATAGTACGAACGAGAGAGCTATATATCGTTGCCTATAAATAACTGTACAATACATACCAACTATACAGTAATAATTCTAAACGTTTGTAAATTTATATATTATGTTTGTAAATTTATATATAATTTATTTATTTATATACTTATTAAACGAACATCACGCTTGTTTTATCTCGTGATGAAGGTTTTACGATTCCAAATATAACTTACATACTAATTCTTATTTGTCTTTAATTTGTTAGAAATACAAAATATTTCACTAATTTCCAAAAAAAGTTGTAGATTTATTTCTAACCCAGCAACGTATAATTTGCCATGAAGCGTTATAAAACTGATTTAAAAATTTATTAAGTGAAAACTACTTAAATGTAATATTTATAATTGTTTGAAATTATTTGAATTTAATATTGCATATATGTGTTGAATAGTTAATTAACTGAAAACATTGCTGCTCTTAGAAAGTTAATTACCAGTTATTTGTAGCTACTTACCATATATATCATTAACCTACTATATTTATTTTAATATTATTTCTGCTCAAGTTTTATGAAGTCAGACATGAGGTAATGTTTCAATTTGTTTTTGGTTACTTAATTATATTACAGAAGAATAAAATAATTTTAATAGAAATTATTCGATATTTAAATTTTTATTCTTTACATTTTAATTATTAATAAATTTTTTTAATACGAAAATAATTGTTTTAAGCAAGTTGTACTAAATACAACCTACACAAGGCATGATGTGCGTTGAAGTCTTTTACTTACAATTCCATACCCTTCAACTATAATCTTATAAAATATAAGTTTTTGCTCTCGTTATAAAAAAAAACAATAACTAGATACTTATTGCACATTGTTAATCTCATTACTTACAAGAAACATAAGGCCACCTGTTATTAGCAAGCTAAGGTTGAACATTTTATCTATCATATTAAAGTCTATTCAAACCGGGAATCAAACCCGGAACTCCTCGCATTACAGTACCACAGTGAATACAATATATTTTCGCTTACTCAGAAACTAAAATAACATTATCATAAACTTACTAAAACTTTTGATAGTGAGCAAAAAAGGCAAAAACTCCCTACAGACTTCTAATAGCGGATTACCTTATAAGGGAAATCCCCTAGCTCTTTGTCAGACTTAAACTTCGTCTTTTTTAAGTTAAGTGTAGGTTGTAAACTTACCTGCATAATATTTAAGCGCCTGGCACAACATAACGACAAAAATTCATCTTCGATATGTGAAAAACAGGCTTTCAACGCCTATACAAGTAAACAAGCAATTACTTTCTCGGGTTATTTTGTTTTAACTCTTACGAGTACATAAGTAATTTTTACCAATTTCATTACCTAGTTGTATATTTTATTTCTAGACAATAACGTAAAAGTATGTTAAAACAAAAAATATTATTTATAAAACAAATGAAAGTTTTGAACATTTGGCTACATTGTTGAAATGGCACAACTTTACTATCGACACAATACATACCTGACAGGGGAAGTAAGTGTAACATAGAGATTTATATTAAATTCTAACAAAACTTGAATTATTCATAAAAACATAGATATTTACAGATATTGTAATCGTTGATGTTTGGTAATAACCATGCCACTTTTTAAGAAATAAGGGGCACTTAGCTTTCATAGACCTCAAATATAAAAATTATTCTGTTAAAACGATGGATCATGATTATGCTATGATTAAATAAGCGGCGCTATAAGTTAACATTAACTAACTATTAATTAGAAAACAAACCAAAAAAATATAAAACCAATACTACTTCCACAATAAAAATGAAATCAATGTCACCCCATAAATATTTTAAAATCTGTCAAATAGACAGTATGGGCTGTAGAGCGTGCCAAAAAATGGACAAACATACGTACATAAATACATAAACTCATAAGTCTCAATAAATATCACCCCCTTTTTGACGCAGGGGAGGGAAAACAATCACAAATTTATTTATATTATTAATAGAAGTCACAACGTAAAAAAAATATATGGCATCTTTGTTTTTTTTTGCCTGGAATGGAACTACAGATTTACTATTATAGTTACAGTCACAGTCACATAATGTAGTAATATAATGTAACATAGCCTGAAATCATGTAACATACTAAAATGTCGTTTCTGTTCTATGATGACGTCATTCAAGACTTTAGTTGAAGCGCATAGCCTCAATGAGTATATTCAAATTGAACGGTGACAGATAGTAAGTATGTCTGTAAGGCCCACAGAGCAATGAATGTATCTGGTAAGGCCGATGTGGAGAACGTAGAGACGAACAAATTGTGGTATCATATATTTCATATTTGTGGCTGAAACCAATACCGCACCTGTACTTACTGGTTTCTGTCTGAAATAACTTCTAACTTAAGGTTTCGTCTGACAAATTTCTTAATGTCTGTAAAGATAGTACAGTACAGTAGTTAAGTATTAACGGGTATTATAATAGTATCAATATTCGAGTCACATAAACAAAAATATACCTTTTGTCTAAGAAGATAATATATTGATATGAATAAGTCTTTTTGCTACCTTACGGAGGCACTCCTAAAAACCTAATGATAACAAAATCGGGGGATACAGTTTGGTGTTGTACCTAGTTTCGAATCTATCATCTACATCTAAAATTATACCACTAAATAGGTAAAGGATCAAAGAATTAATTACATTGACCGAAATCTGAAAATTCGCGCGCAATGCAGGGGGTTGATTTTGAGGTTGTGTTACGATTTACGTAGTAAACAAAAAAAATGTTTTATTTAAATAAAATAACCTATAACATAAACGTATTCACAACATACAATAGTGTCAATGACACAGCTATATTAATTTTTTTTAGATCAAGATTGTATTCAGATAATACTATCGAAGTAATAAAATTTTACTAAGTATTCATTTATTGACTTTCGATAGGCTGTTTGTTGTTTCATACATCAAAGTTACAGTGAAAAATAATGCTTTATTGGACAAAATTGTTGAGATTTAATACTACATGTACATAATTATGGGCACATGTACATTATTTAAGTGTTATAAAAAATACTTGCGCCCATAACACGAACTTACGCATTGACTTTTCCCAAATATATTGTTATAATTGACACTAACAAAAATAAATATTATTAAATTACACCATAAAATTACACGTATAATAAATATTACATAAAGAAATGAAATGGTAACTATAACGCAAAAAATATGCATAATAAATATTCAAAAGAATGGCAACGTACGACAGAATAATGATAACGACCTCACAAATACTGGTAAACATTATGCTTTTTAACAAACACACGTGTGAAACTTACAACCATCTCGACAGACAATTTACTGTTTCATTCATTATGAAAACAACTGTTTTAAGTTATTATGTAGTATGTTAACATAACGTGAATATTTTTAACCCACTTCAGTGACTTATTATTATACTATAACGAAACTGCTATGGGCTCAACGACAACATAACCTACGTTGAATATACAAAATAATAGACTAGCAACCCTGTCTGGCTTCGCAATAGATAAACAATGTTATTTCATAGATTAAATGTTATTTCACTCAACAGGAGATAAATTAAAAGACATTAAATTTCCACTTGCTGTCTACGTGTATTCCCGCGTATCTATTGAACAGATTTAGATGATACTTGGCATAATTGTTATGCTTAGTATTGGAATACAATTTATAGGCGACTCATGCCATAGTCGGGATTTTACAAAACAAAAATCCCACATAACAAAAAATGTAACCGGATCAACACAACCGTTACCATGTCTCACAACGTACTTTAATACAAAGCACCTAAACACCAATATAAATAGATCTTGACTAAAAGTGACCTAGAGATATTGAAATTATGAATAGTTCCCAGAAACATTGCTCAAGCTGCTAACAGCCTGTGTCTCACAAAGTAAAGAGTCACGCTTGTTACTAACATTCTTCTTCACCTCGCGAACTGAATACAGGAGCTAGAAGTGAGGAATACGCGTTAAATCTTCATTACCATATTAATTGTCAAACACTATTCACTGTACAACGACATTGATCCTTTGTTTTGGTATTACCGAATAGCACAACTTACATACAAAACACCTCTTATAAGAAGAGGCACCTTCTGAAAAATTCAGTTGTCTTTCACCAATCCATAGAATCGCCAGAAAGATGATTCTCAAAGTAAGTTAAAAAAAATAATACTTATTCTACGTTCTACTTTATTAGTCAAACAAAGGTCTCCCATAACCGGAATATAATTAATTTTTATTATATGGTTCTACGTCAGTAATCATAAAATTCTATCGTTTCAGATCACATTCTGTACGATTTTTGCGTGCGTCAGTTTACTACAAGGAATTTCTGGAGCCTCATTCTCAAATGTCTTTGTCAAAAGCGGCGCGGACATAGTACCACTCGAGTATGTCAGTTATGGCGCACCAGCAGTACCACTCACTGGATCTCAAATAGCTCAAATTTCTACGGCGCCCGTGGATTCAGTCTTGTCTTTGAATTCAGTACCGGCCGTGGTCACTCCCTGCGTGGCACCTTGCGTAATTCCTGGCGCGTCGGTCTCCGCGATGGCGCCACTGAGCACCACTAATGCTAAAATCGTAACCTACAAGTCACCGATCGCAAGTGTACCCGTTGTATTGGCACAGAAGGATGTAAGTGTAATGATCATTTTGACAAGGACGCTTATAGTCGCCAGAGAAGGCGCCTAATGTGATTTATTGCATACGTTACATTAACTAAACCTGTATCTAATACATGTACCGGATATGGGTATTACTGTAACCTAAATAGCACAGGAACTTTAATTTTATCTAACTCGTGATCTACGCGTAATAAAATATTAGACGGATGTCAATCATTGCCTCATAAAACCGTTAAGACAAGCGAAGTAAATTAACAATGAATTGACTATCGCCTTTGTTTCTTCATATTTGTATGACTAGGTATGACTAGTTTCCTTTTATTATATTTTGACGACCCATATGACTCGGGCTGCCGTTCGTTTTGTTTTTGGTCTAGCTCTGGTCTTTTGCATGGCAACTACGACCCAAAGAATCTTAGTGTGACGCTATATTTTATTCATGTTACAGGATACAGCAAGCTACCAATACGCCTACACGGTATACGATGAAAGTACGGGCGATAAAAAGACACAAAGCGAACAGAGCAATGGCTCAGTAGTTCAAGGACAATATTCGTTCATTCAACCTGATGGCTACAGACGGGAAGTAGTTTATACCGCTGATGATTTGAAAGGGTTTGATTATTTATATAATACTATTTCTTATAATTATATAAAAGCAAAAAAAAAACTTTCTAGAACATGTGAAATATTTTTCACCGTGATTTTATTTAATTCCGTAAAAACAATTTAAGGAAAAATATAATTTTTAATGGACATTTTAACAGGATTTGATCCCGTCTATTTCCGATTTATATGTATTAAGACGACCAACTAGTAGATACAATTATTTAATTTTCAGTTCTCTACTGTGTTCAAAATTATAGACGTGATTCTGTTAAAATTAGTTAATATGGTTTTCGTGATTATTATTTACTAATTCACTATTAATTTTCATTTTTAGTTAATCCCACATTATAAATTTACAGATTCAACGCCGTCGTCAGAAATTTTCTTCCTGAATCGGGCAGCACAAGTGGTAACAAAGTGGAAGCAAAGACTGAAAGCAAAGAATTGCCTCCATGCAAAGATGTTAAAAGTGAACAGCTAGCAGCAACGACTACAGAAGCGCCGAAAGAAACTACTACGATGGCAGAAATAGAGAGCATTGAGGTCCCAACGGAGAAACCGAAGGAAGTCACTACAACACCACCTCAAGTACCGGCCAAACCAAGCGTTGACCCAAAAGACAAAGCTATTTTTTCATACAACGATATTCTTGGTTGCCTTCAAGCCAAAGCTCAAGCAAATAACATTCCTACAGGAGTATCGCCTTTGACATATCTCTTAATACCCTACCTTGGAGGATATGGATCACTCTGTTAACCCACAATGAATGAATTGTAATATTTAAATTCTTTGTTGTCTAGTCTAGTTATACACGTGGTGACTAAGTGCCTTACTGTTCAGTATTTTTTGCGGTATAACTATGTAATAAAATTGTTGATAAAAAGAACAATTTAAATTAAACGAAAGTCTTTTATTTTTCATCTAAATTAAGGTCGTACAGCCAACAATTCAGCTATTTAACTACATAATATATTGTTCTGAAATATTTCCATACAAAGTAGAGACAAATCATGGCAATACTATTTTAATTCAAATATTAATTATACATGTTAAAAGTCACTTTATATGGATCTCTTTAAATAGTTAACAAATACTTTACAAACCTTCTATAATGGAATCGAATTTCTTCTAGTACCTAGCCTTATATTATTATGTCGTAGCTATTTTACTGTCTATAATAAAATACCTGCCTAAATACTTTATTGAATAGATCGCTGACATAACAGTTTTCACAAATAAACGATGTCTGCTTTGAACTTGGCCTTTAATTTATTATAAGATTTATATCGATTTTATAAAACATTATAAATAGTACTAAGAAACAGCGATCGAAACAAGTATCACAATACTAATGATAGTAATTTTACCAAGCGGTCAATGATCTTTATCAATAGATCTCTTTAACATGACTTGAACCTTTTAAACTCCCTTTTATTGTGTATTATCTGATCACTTTCAATGCTACATTCTTCGAGTTTACTAATCGTTTCTATTTTCGGATATACTCGTATTATACCGTAAGGTCGTCGTAAATAATCGTTTATGTGAGAGTTCATATTTAACGGGTAACTAAGATGGTAAAAATATTACTTTCTGAACTCCCAATGTAACGATAAAAGCTAACAAATTTTCACAGGGTATTCTGTAACACAACCTAATAATAAACGAGGAATATACAAGTCATAAAACTTGACTAAATATTAAACTTTTGAAAACGATTTTCTTTTCACGATGTAATAAATACATCCAATTACATCCATGCCAAATTACATGTTAGTAGTTGTAAGGTTCTGTATGGACGATCTGACAAACGCATCGACGCTACAAAGGTTTCAATTTTCAACCATACCCTATAAAGGGTTACACAATCAAAATATTCTACATTAGTAAAGTTTGTAACTGAGTTCAATAACGCACATTGTTCATTTGTCGAAATAATAAGCAGTCTTGCTGTTTAAGGCAGTTGAAGTTTGTACCGACAGGTATAATAAGATTTACGTAACATTAATCTACATTACTAAAAGCAAGGCAATAGAATGTGTTATAAATTAAGCAAGCGACAGTAAACTTCAAGGCGTGTAACGTTAACACCGTTTAAGTTAAAGTAAATGAAAAAAATAATGTAAGGGACATCTTAAACTTGATGAATTACGTTTTGTAACATGATAGTTTCACTTGCTACATCACAAAATTTATCGTTGTCATGTGTTTCTGTAGGCTAAAAATTACTAATATTTATTTCAAAACGTAGAGGAAATTTTGTATTTACGCCCTTCAGGCCTAGACTTATTATTGATTTTTTTGCGTTGTTAGCCACTGGCCGGCTTATATCTCTTAGTATTTTGGACTGGATACGACTGAATTTTATTTTATGTATTCGCACCATCAGATACCACACTACACTTACTAAACGTTCTTCGAGAACTTAGAACTCCCTACTTTTTTAGCTTTCAATTTGGTTATTGGTTGGTCAGTAATATGAAATACTGGCCAGTATTAAAAAGAAAAGACGCATCGAAATAGTAAAAAACAGAATTGGCGGGGACATTCAAAATGACCTGATCATCATTAGAAATGATTGATTTCTAAGTATGGACGTGAGAATGTTGTAATAAGGAAATAATAGGAATATACGTATAAGGATATTTATAAATATAAAAGGAAACTGACAAATAATAATTACATTATAATCGTGGGGAAGATAGAGCTTTATTACCGAAGTAACAATGTAATTTAAAAGTCAAACTGAAATTCAAATTAACATCGAATCCGACTACTTAGTATAATCTATCAATTACTGGAGCTAACGCATACGCATTAACCCAGTGTTGGCATTATTCATTAAATTAAGACCTGATCGATTTAATATTGATTAAATGACAATCGATAACCGGGCATTAAAATTTAGTGGCGTTGACATAATGATTAATTCGCATTAGTGTAACGACCCTGGCTTGTCAAAGTTGAGCCAAGGTACATTTCGCCGCCCCACCGCATTGACCACTCCGCGTTCTATAAAACCTTACCGCAGGACTTTTGACAGCAATCTACTCACGGTTCTTAGACAATACACTATGTTCAGCAAAGTAAGTTTGCAATTAACACGTGCATTTAAATTAGATTCAAAAATTTTGACATCAAAAATTAAGCTAAAATCGTGGCAAAAAATTGTGTATATGTGGTTAATTTTGTGTAAAATTTGTTAAATCGTAATTTATTAGAGCAGTATCGATTGAGTTACTATTCCAGATAGAAAAATATATTTCAGAATTTTTGCCAAATTTTTTATACCAGCAAAAAATCTTGAAACTCCTGATACCAGAATTACAGGAAAAACATATTAAAGTGATTCTTATCTACAGATCGTAGTATTCGGCGCCATCCTGGCAGCGGCCAACGCAGGTCTGCTTCATGGATACGGCAGCGCAGTCTCTTCTCAGAGCATCGTCCGCCACGATGCTCCAGCGCACTACGCACTGCCTATCGCTCACGCTGCGCCAGTAGCGCAGTACGCCGCACCCATCGCCCACTACGCCGCCCCCGTCGCTCACTACGCTGCCCCTATCGCCCACGACACTTACGTGAGTGCCACTTACTAAGGGATAACAAATCTTTCATTATGAGAACGAAAATTTATTAAAAGAATTCGTAAGGGTCGTGAAATAGCACAATTTGGAATAGGATAAACTCATTTAGTAATCGACTCATTTGGGTCTCCTTTAATTTCTACTTACACAAAAGTACTTTAAGCAACTTGCAGAATCAGCCATGTTGAGTAGAAAAGTACTCATGAGCACTTCGATGAAAAAGATCACTTTTATAAGTCTTGATGTTAAGCTGGAATCTGTTGCAGGCCCACCCTAAATACGACTTCTCATACTCGGTGGCGGACCCCCACACCGGCGACCACAAGTCGCAGCACGAGAGCCGCGACGGAGACGCCGTGCACGGCTCCTACTCGCTGGTGCAGCCCGACGGCTCCGTACGCAAGGTCGACTACACCGCTGACGCGCACAATGGGTAATCCTCTTTACTTCTCGTCCATAGCCAGTAACTAAGCCGTCGATCCTGTTGGTGCCTATTGTTGACAGCTGAAGAACTTTACTGCCAATAGAACTGCCACAGACTATAGATAAGATAGTACAGAGCCCAACTATGTACTTTATTCCAAGGGGCCTTGCAGCATTGCCTACTCGTTACACAGCAACTTATTGCTTTAGACTTAAAGAATAAAATAGCTAAAACTCTTTTTTCTATTTCAGATTCAACGCCGTCGTACATAACTCAGCACCCTCCGTACACCCCGCCGTGGCTCCCGCCTACCATCATTACTAAACTAACTTGGAATTAGAAAACTGTATTATGTATATTCATATATGGTGTGACCGTGCTATATAACTGTGGTGATAATTTATCTTCTTGTAAATATGTGATGTGAGAATGTAATGACATAAATAAAAAAACCAGTCATATGTATTTTGGATTATCAATTACACAACCTGTAAGAAAACTCTTCCTATACTTGCACTGTATTTTTACAAGGGTCAATATTAATCAAGAGTAGCGCATTTATTACAAGTATATACCGATACATTTATAAAATCTGTAAAATATTAATCGATAGACAGGTCGATTTTTGATACCGTTTTAGAATAATACAAGCTCGAAGGACATTTGAAATTTAACATGCTTACTTAAAATTTACTTGGAGTAGAACTGCCCAAAGTAAAATATTTGGCATACTCGAATTATCGAAAAAAAACATTTAGAAAATAAATAAATCTAAAACTGTCTCAACTTTACTTGTAATCGTGATGTTTGACATTATATTCCCTATATGGCGCTAAAGACGAGTCGTTTTCTAGAATAAATGACGTCATGAATTCCATAACTTATTCCATATCTATTCCAATTCAGAAAATACATAATGATTTATGGATTATTACTAGAATTTGGACCACAGAGTTAGTCTTCTATATAGTATAACAAAAATAGTCGAATCATCGATATATTTTTGTAATTAGAAATTATCGCATATCAGTATAATCTTTACAAGTTATATACTTCTAATTAAAGGCTTAAAAGTGACTATTAAGTCAAACACAATTGTGTTCAGAAATTTCTAATCTTAAGATAAAAGGTAAAACAAAGGTAAATAAAACTTGTTTCAATACTTTTGAGAAGATCGCAACACAGTACTTTCACAAACATTTTTATAAATTACATAACGTCTTTGTTCACAAAAATATTCTTAAAACCTCTATCGAATGGATATAAATGTATTTATCACCAATCTACCACTTAATAATCTAATAGAATCAATTTGCTACAAATAAGTATAAAAATGAAGTCTCAATTTTATCGAAAAAACATCTAGATAGTAGCCTCCAGTAAAAGTAAATATCTGTCAAACACTAGCTTTGTCGCCATAGTGTTAGCATTTTTGTAGTAGATGATATAATAACCGAATTTTATAATTTTATTTAAAGAGAAAACATAGGTGTATTAAGGTTTAATAAATAATGGATTTTCGTAGATATTTAACCTTTGGTAAGATCCAAAATAAGCTGCATTATAAACATAGAAATAAACCAACTAAGCCAATATTTATTGCCTACTAGAAGACCAGGAAGACCTTTTGCCATATATTTTGCCACATCAAGTACGCCTGATCTTAAATTTTTTGGTACTTTTAGTAAATGCTCATCATACCGAAAAACTTTTGCTATGGCGGCGTTTCAATATATTTAATAGTTTGTCTGGTCCTCTCAAGTAACTCTACATCAACACCACCTGTCCGGTCCAACTGTGGCTCGAAACCATACTCGGTCCCTCTAAAACACTTTACAAAATTTTGATTGAAATTGTTCTAGCCACTTAGGAGGAGTTCAGTGACAAAAACACGCAGATAAGCTGTGTTTTTATAAAGATTTTGTTAGTATGTGAAGCAGCTAGAAACTTGCTGGCAATTAAAATTCTTGTTGGCTACTACTCAAACTCTCTTCATTAATTTTTAACCATTTTCGATCCTAAATAATCAACTAAGTTAAGCAACTTCGGACGCCATCGGAAAGTTAATGAGTAGCAAAAAAAATCTTAGGCGTTTCCGCGCTTAGGAAGGCACGATAAGCCATTGATCAGTTCTTATAGTTAGATAACAATTTGTTCGGCGGCATAAACATTTCTGACATTTGGAGTCACCACTAACAACTTCGCTAATTCGCACCAGAGCAGCGTGGCGGAGTATTTATGCTTCTTTAGTTTTGAAAAGCGACCCGTTCTGTGATGGGCCGTTAATTAGTTAAGGCCAAATATTAAATACTATAGTTAAATATTGGTAATATCCAATATCAAAAAACATAATAGACTCCGCCTTCAGAACAAAAAAACTTAGCCGAAACAAACAGATCATAAAAAACAAATGATAACGTTTCCCGGTACTTTGTCCGGCAGGCTTTGCTCTGTGAGTGTCAAATCGTAAGGAATATAAAAAAAATTATCTCACTTTTTTGTACTGAAGACACAGTCTATATACTTTTTGGTCTGAGGTTAATAATATCTAGACGATAGTAAAACATCATAGTGCCACAGTCTATTTCCACAGTCTGTAGACGTCAAAGATACAATAGGCATCCCTAACGCGGCGCAGGCCAACTTAGAGTAGCTAACGTTACAGTCTTAACTCAAAGTGAAACGTTCAGATTAAACTCATAATTGAACTGATTAAATACTTGTTTTGTCGTCTTACTTATTGATGCCTGTACGACAGTGCTACTAACGTGCTACGTGAGCTATATACGATTGTCATTGAGATTAAACTGGATGTTACATGATGTGACATGAGACCATTTGACAAAATTTTTGTTTTACCATGAAGTTATGTGTGTAGGTATAGTATTATTTTAGAGTATTACACTGTCACTAAATAACAGGCTACATTTTATTAAAATATTTTTATTTCCTAAATACAACCGTGCAAAACCGAAGTAGGTCGCTAATAATTCATATTTTTAAGATGGCTTCACAGACTCCTTCAGGTGCTTCAAGTAACAGCTATTTAACAACCACGACTCTAAAATGAGAAGAGCCCACACCCCCAAATAAAGTAAAATATTAATCATAATTCATTCTAAATTACGTAAACTGTTGAAACAAATTAATGGATAGTTCACGTTGTTAAAATAAAACTAATTGGTTTCCTGTCACGATAAAACCGTTGTACAATAGGCTAACAGGCCAATATATTTATTACGTAGCAACAATCACCCTAGAAGGCTAGGTTTTCAAAGTCAAGGCCTGATCGTGCATTTCTCCTCCCCACCCTACAACGCACGCGTCGAACAGTTCTATAAAATCATACCCTGCAAGTGCGTTGACATCAATCAGTCCGTGGTTGTATTACAATACACACAAAATGTTCAGCAAAGTAGGTTTTAATTTAATAATATTGGTACATCGTAACATAATTACGTTAAAAACTCTCCGCCCCCTGTTTGTCTAAAATTGCATCAGTGTTAAATTTGGTGTTACGGTGTAAAACGGCATTAATAGCCACCTTAAAGTACCTAAGCAGTTCATTATATTGTTATGTATTCGGATAAAATATACTAGTTTGAATTATAAAAAAACAACGCCAAATAAAAAAGCTAAAAAAAAAACAAACTTTTTTTTAGATTTTAGCTTTTGGCGCCCTCCTGGCAGTGGCCAACGCTGGTCTTCTCCATGGATATGGCCACGCTGTCTCCTCTCAAAGCATCGTTCGCCATGATGCCCCAGCACACTACGCGCTGCCTCTGGCCCACGCGGCTCCCGTAGCGCAGTACGCCGCTCCCGTCGCGCACTACGCCGCACCTGTTGCCCACTACGCCGCCCCCATCGCCGTCGACACTTACGTAAGTACTCGTATTTACAAGATTTATGAGTCCAAACTAAAGTACCAGCAATTATGTTGGTTATTTAAAAGGACAATTTGACGACAATTTTAAAAAAGCGTTTGACAATTAAATTTGAATTTTTTTTTATTTTTTGTTTAAAAAACAAAGCTACAAACTTTTGTTCCACTACTTAGTTAAATTTACACAAGTTTCATCGTGTTTTTTTTTTAATATTACAGGCCCATCCTAAATACGACTTCTCATACTCGGTGGCGGATCCCCACACCGGCGACCACAAGTCGCAGCACGAGAGCCGCGACGGAGACGCCGTACACGGCTCCTACTCGCTGGTGCAGCCCGACGGCTCCGTCCGCAAGGTTGACTACACCGCTGATGCGCACAATGGGTAATCCTTCTTATAAAATACGACTTCTCGTACTTAGTATCCAACCAGTACATTAACGTAACATACAGTACGTAAGCTTTCAGATGGCTCACGAACTTCCAATCCTTAAATAAGTCGTTAGTTTTCCCAAATTGCTCGTAAAAAGCGTAATTGGTCGCTTACGTTCTTTTGTGATTCAACATCTACGACTAACCTCAATCAATTTATGTCATAGGAGTATATACTAATATCGATGTTTTTTTTCCAGTTTCAATGCCGTCGTACACAACTCCGGCCCCTCTGTACACCCCGCGCCGGCGCCAGCCTACCACCATTACTAAACAACAATAACAAATTATAAAATTGTATCTGCCATTGATGAATGCCTGTGTTATGTAATTGTGATAATTTATACTCTGTGAATATGTGAGTGAGAACATACAACTCTGAATAAAGGAATAGATTATTATAATTTACTACGTTTTACTCCGAATCACCGTTTTTAAGGTTACGAAAAAGTTATCACTAGCTATAGTCGATATAAATCTGATAACATAATTTTTTATGTAGCTGCAGAGAGCACATAATTACATATATTTTACTGAAAATAAATAAATAACAAATCAAAATTTCAAAGATTAAAACAATTATTAATTTATAACTGTGATTTTATTCAATAATGAGATTCAATCAACTTCAGGAATTTATTTATGTTATGTATGTGAAATCAGCAAAATATCAATCTTTAAAAAAAAATTACATTGGGTCGACAAAGTTGGCAATTAATTGATTGTTAAGATTACAGTAAAGATTTTATTGACAAACCATACTTATTGTTTATACGGATGTGTTTTGGCGATAAATTATCGTCTTTCTAAACATATTGAAAAATCATAATAACAAAAAACGAAGTAACCCAAAAAAAACATACTAGGTACTTACTTTAAACTGAATGTAATTACACTCTTCATTGTTATATTTTTTATTTTAATTACCTACTTAGTATTCTATAGTAACCTTGCTCTAGAAATTCATTAAGTAAACTAACTAACCTGCGCAACGTATCATTTTCTATGTCAATATTTTGCAATACGAAATCACAAGTAGGTATATACGGTCTGCAATTAACACAAGTTGACGTAACTTGTTAAAATTGTTGTGTATCAGAAGCGTATCAAACTTATACGTTTTCCTCCTTTTTAATTGCGATAGCCATTAAAAGACGTGCAATTCATCAGTTGGTTTATTTTTGGTGTCAAAAACATTAATTAAATCTATTACTTCGCAAACCTTTTCGGTATAATAATCAGACTTTAGGGATCTTACACTGTACTTATGTCTTCCTGACACTAACGTCAACTGTACCGTGTCTAGGCTTAAAATTTTCTTTGCTTCATCTCATAAAGTGAGGCGAATGAGAACTACCACATTTCTTTCTTTAAAAACTAACTTGCAACTCTTTCTGAATTCTAACATTCTCTAGATCACTTATCGAGAACTCATGATAATTATGACAGGTGTGAAATAATTTCGAAATTAAACTTTGATTACAATTGCATTATTACAAAACAATATTGACACAATGACACATGTAAAATTTGTTTAATTATATTTTAATGAAAATGCCAATAAACAGACGGTGACAAATAAATGTGATCCATGATAGTTGGCGTTACCCCACAGTGAATTTGTATACATATTTCTTTCTCAATTATATTGATTTAAATTGTAATGATACTATCTCAGACCAAAAAATAAATAGACTCCGCCTTCGAAACAAAGAAGCGTAGTTAAAGAAAACATAACGTAAACAACAAATGATAACAGTTCCTGGTACGTTGCTCGGCAGGCCATGCTCTATGACGTACGAGTATGTCAAATCGTAAAAAAAAGAAAAAAAATTACCTCACTTTTTTGTTCTGAGGACTGTGTCCATACATATACTTTTTGATGTCAGGATTCGATATAAAATGGTATTAATTATTGTATTATTTTTAAAAACAGAGCCTTATGAATTTTTGTAATGTCTCCTACATTGAATTAGTTTAGTATGTAAAGATAAAAGTTTAAACTCAAATGAACATCGCGACCTTCTGTTATCATCGATGCGCGTCGCTCGTAGGTCGTCAGCCCCACTTGCCCTTTATATTGTTAAATGATAAAAACCCACGGCCAGCTTTATTGATATCAATCAGTGATCAACGACGATCTCAAGAAGAACACAAATGCTCAACAAAGTAAGTATTTAAAAATACGATTTATTTTTGTGCTACATACTAAAATCTTTTGTGTTGTGTCTATCTTTTTTTCTGGCTTTATCTTATTAGACTAACTTACGATAGCGACTCCTTGTTTAAGAAAAGCTCCCGGAGATTAAAGCCGCGGCTTATTTTAGATAAAAAAGCGTATAGTGTTTGGGTGTAATGATACATTTGTGATTGACCCAATAAAAGATTTAGAACCTATCCGAGATTGAAAGTGTTCATGAACTCAAAAATTAATTAAACATGAATTATACTGCACGCTTATTGAATAATTTAGTAGCTAATAAACTCAAAAATGTAAGTATAAACCTATGGTATGTCGTATCTATTAAATAAATTGATGTATTCGTGCGTGAACCGCACTGATCACAATAAATAAATCGAGCGTGAACGCTTCTATCAACTGCAACGAATTGTGATTGAAATGCATAATTGCTCACGTAATATTGTTTTCAGGTCTTTGCTTTGGGAGCGCTGATAGGAGTAGTCATCGCTAGTCTGACTCCTGGCCTTGCTCCAGGCCCGACGGCAACTTCGCAAAGCATCATCCGTCATTATGGATACGCACCTTTAGGACATTTCGTTGCGCCTGCGCATTATGCGGCACCTCTTGCGCATGCGTCGCCTCTCGCCTACTACGTTGCTCCAGCCCCCTATGCTGCCCGCTACGAAACTCAAATTGAGCCTGATAAAGATGTATCGAGCGATGTGTGAAAGACAAATGGACTGCATTAGGTGATAAGAAAATAGAGCTTGTTTTTATATACCTTCTTTTATTTCAAATAACAGATATAATTTAACAAATGACCAATAAGCAAGTAGAAGTCACCACTGCCCACAAATATCCATAAAATAGTAACAAAGATATCAAATATATAAAGTACCGAGCAGTGAAATAGTGGGAATCGACGAGGTATCTAAATCATTAATTCTCAAAAGTGTTTAAGAATTATATTATTATATACAAATATTTCGGTTCATTTCATAGCTTAGACATATTAAATTGGTTAACTGCAAAGAAAATAGTGATCTCTATTAAGGACCACTCACTACTCACCGCTTAGTCTATTGCTGTAAGAAATCACCAAGATACGCCATAGAAGAAAATTTGCGACGATGAAAGTATGGATAGAAAGAACCCATTAAGAACCAAAAATTACGATTTTATATAGATTTATTATTTTCTTAGACCACTCCCACGCTACAAAATATTAAAAAAATATCTTTACATATTGTGTCAATTAAAAAGGCAAAAATATTGCCTCTTTTTACCTATACTTTTATTAAATTAATATTCTACTGTATTAATAGTTTTTATAACAAAAACTTTACGGCCTTCCCTAGTTAACAATTAAATCTGTCCATGCGACCTAACCGCATGATTGCGTAAATCTAGATACTAAATTAACCGCAGTAAAACGAGTAGTGTTATGTTCATTGACTGTTAAACACGCAACCATTTTAACTATGTCTGTAAATTGCTGCATTAAAACGGCCATATCTTAAAATTAATTTGTTACTGCAGCCCTTAAGTCGAAAGGAAACACGATATTAATTGAAATTCTAAGGTTGAGGTAACTACGTCCTTTCGTATACTATGGTTGGACTGAAGAACAGATGGATAGAAGAATTGCACTGCTCATCGTCATTTTGGTTAAAGGCAAGGATAAAACAATTAAGCAGTAAGATGAGGGTTTTTGGAAATTCCTTAAAACATTACACTCTTAGTCGGGTAAAAATGATCTAAATAGAGGCCTTATTTAGCTCTGTGATAACGTTATCATGGGAAATTAATCTTTAATTCATTTATTCATAGTTGTTGTAAACGCTGAATAGTTGAATTCAATTATTAAAATTACGGCTGCTCATAGCAAATATTGATAGGTTTTAAGCTATTCTGTTATACTCACTTTATAATAACCCTTGTAATTATTATTCATTAAACGGTTTGTGATTAAGATTAACGAAAACGTAATTCATTCTTATTTAAATCTAAAACCATGATAAGCAATCTCAAAAGGTAAATAACTCTATTGGCATTAATTGTCAGATGTCAATAAAGATAAAAACACTTCGAATATAAAAGATAGTCAATCAAACAAAACCATTTCATTATTACCAACTTTATCTCGTCTAACGCGAAAACTATTAGGTACTTTGGAAGCAACTTATATTTTACTGAAATATTGAATTGCTTGAGATTCCTTGTTTATTCTTTTAAGCATGTATATTATAGTATAATATAGAAGATGAATCATTAGTAGACTCAATTAGACAAATTGATATTTTGGTACCTACCTCTATACGTTTTGTTGAATGAGTTCATTTGGAAAGTCACTTATGTTATCTTAATAAAATTATAACATGGTTCAAGTTAAACACTATTATGCTGTTTTAAATGTAGAAGTAAGAAGTAGTAATAAGTAGTGCAGTAATAAGAAGTTTTGTACTAGCGATATAGTTAAAATTCTAATCAGTTACAAAATTGGCGGAAGCAATAAAATTTAAGTAATGCGAATATTAAACTGCGAAATGATACCATTAATATAGTCACTAAGCAGCACAAATTAGTAAGGTATCTGATATTTTCATGATGGGGAAGTACTAGATGTAAGAGACATTGATAGTACCTAACCTATTAGGTATTTTGGGAACCTCATACATATTAGTAACATCTAAAGGTATCATTGATGCATTAAGGAACAGGAAGAAAATATAAAGAATAAAAATAAACCCAATTTTTTTGTACATATTAATGAAAACCTGAAATGAAATAAAGACCGCATATAGCAATATGGCTGTATTAGGTTGTGTCACATTTCTCTTTAACCGATAAATGGTCGAGATAAAATGACTTAATTATTAGCGTACGGTGCTGGTTTCCAAAGTTTAAGTACGTATCTGCAATCGACACGCCTCTGAGTAGATAATAAGAACTAACCAATCAATTTAGCAATACTAAGACACAAACGCACGTAAAACGGTTATTGAGCTATTACGCATTCTAATTATAAACAGTAACTTACTATTGTGACCTTTATTTTTATTATCATTTTGTAGCGAGGTCTATGCAAAGCCCCGCTGAATAGTTGATATAAAAACCCACGGTCAGTTACTATTGATATCAATCACAGACCAGCAATAAGACAAACAAGACCAAAATGTTCAGCAAAGTAAGTCACATAGCATGTAAATAGACCCAAAAATTAAAATAGATTACCATTTGTTTGATATACCATTCAATACAAATATAAATCTTTATGTTAAAAACAAAGTAAAATAAATAATTGGATCAATCAATTATTTATTTACATGTGCATATATCGTAATAATATCTCATTAATTAAGCTAGATTAAATCTAACTACGACAAACATGACAAGAAACTTGAACCATTCCAAACTTTCCGAAACATGAAAAACAACTGAAAATTCCTACTTCTTTTACTTCTTTCTTACCTTCACAAATTTCAAACTGTTACAAAATCAACTTTTTCATAAAACATAATTATTTCTTACAGACTGTATCTAATAAAATTTAAATTAAGAACAGTAAAGTATTCAACATTTTTTTTATTTCAGATCATAGCTTTCAGTGGCCTGTTGGCAGCGGCCAACGCTGGTCTTTACGGTGCCGGAGTCTCTTCACAGAGCATCATCCGCCACGACGAGGCTCACAGCCCCGTCCACTACGCTGTTCCCTTCCAGCATGGAGCTCCTGTGATCCACGCTGCCCCAGCGCACTATGCTGCCCCCTACTCCGCTCCTATTGCCCCCTACGCTGCCCCTATCGCCTCTTACGCTGCCCCTATTGCCTCCTACGCAGCTCCTATTGCCGCATACGCTGGCCACGACACATACGTAAGTATTCGTAAGTCATAATTACAAGTGTAGCAAGAAAAACCTTTGGGTAGTGAGTCTTTATAACCACAAGTCATATGATACATAGGCGTTGCTATCCAGCCCCAAAATATGTATAGGTTTGTCTATAAATATGTGTACTGATAAAGTTTTGGAAATGATACTTGGACTATACTTAAGTAAGTACTTCTAGATACATCATTTTATACCTCTAGGGGTAACAGACACTTTCATATGCTCTACGTGGGCAATGCCCATGATCACTTAAATATCCTTTATGCCCTAAAGCAGAAAACCAATGTAAGGCAACAATTTTAAGAGCGTATGTTGACGTTATTGACTAAGAACCTATTTTAATTTATTTTCCAATACCAGGCCCATCCTAAATACGACTTCTCGTACTCGGTGGCGGACCCCCACACCGGCGACCACAAGTCGCAGCACGAGAGCCGCGACGGAGACGCCGTGCACGGCTCCTACTCGCTGGTGCAGCCCGACGGCTCCGTCCGCAAGGTCGACTACACCGCTGACGCGCACAATGGGTAAGTTAACAATAACAAACATTTTAAAAGATAGTACAACAAGCAGCAACACAAGTTTAAACATCCCTTTTAAGACCTCAGGAAGAGATTTTTCAAAAAGTCGTCAGTATCAAAACTGTAATGGTCATGCCTCTATCAATACATACGGGTGTGCCTAAATTGTTAGTGTTAGGAATATAGAGAAATACTATACTAATACCAATAGGTATAGTTATGGAGCTGAGATCGAAGGTACTAGGTACTTCAGAAGAATAGTATGAATGGAGTGGACGCAACTTACACCTTACATATATTGACTCCATAGCATGAAAGCGTTTGAGAAAATTTGCCACTAGCATTTGTTCAAACAACGACGATTTCCATTACCAGTAGCCTATTTAAGGTAAAATTCAGCCTGAATATGAATGGTATAATTTGAATATTAAATTGGAATACAACTAAAAATACCACGTGAAAATTCCTTTTTAGTGAATTATAAAAATAATTAAGTCAAACAATTCATGAAAATTCAAAGTTAAATTCATTACGTAACTAATTAAATTTGTTGAAATTGACATCAATAATAATGTTATCAGGGACTGCTAGCTACAAGATATACCCAGATATACATTTCTAATTAAAAAAAAAAAACACTTTTTATATGTTTCAGATTCAACGCCGTAGTCCACAACTCTGCACCATCCATCCATCCCTACGCATCCCACTATTAAATAGCCAACAAGATGTATTACGTCACAAATTAATAATTTATTTATTAAACTATATCATATTTATAACATGACTTTGATTTTTGTCACCCTAAAGTAGCCAAGAACTTAAATAACTAGAGTTAAAATGACCATAAACTTTGACTTATTTGTGATTTTACACGTTAATACACAAGTACGCAACTAGGTACGTTCAACTGATAAATTTCACACAACTTAACTTTAGAATTTATTATCTGCAACGTAAAAGTTAAGTTTACTTTAACATAGACAATATTATGAATTTACCTAGTTACCGAGTTCTTACGCCGTGTAAAATACACACAGCAATTGCTACGACACGTTACTGCTTCACACATTAAGGTGCTAATGATTTTGTTTTAAAAATTTACTATTATTTAGCGTCCTCTCGTGATGTAAGAATAGTATTTTTGTTTTTGATTTTACTTATTATATAAGAAAACACCCAAATTTTATACGAAAACTGTGACACAATTATTTTTGATTATGATAGTAAATTAATAAAACGAAATATAAACTTTTTTAACGATAGATATTAAGTTAAGTTGCATAGTCTCTCTGGAAGGGATCTTTATTTAGACGAATATACACCACATGATTTAAGAATTACAAAGAAGTAAAATAAAACTACTAGACTAGCTGAAACGAGAGGACAGATAATATTTCAATAGTTTCTACTAATTTCTACCAATAAAACATCTAACTTTTTAAGAAATTATCACTGTAGAGAGCAAAGTTCAGCAAACGCTATATGACGTTACGAAATGCAAAATAACAACAACTTATGGCCCATTTTTATCACTAGTTCTATTAAAAAAAAACATTTTCCAAACAGGTTTTGTGAATATTTAACTAATTATGTCATATTGAAGTGATGAAATCACTTAAACATTACTGGAAAACTGTGAATAATAATTATGAAAATATGTGATTTCCGTTACAAGATTTACGTGAAACTGCGTGCTAAATATGACAAGTTAAAAACATGGACCGCAGGTTGCTTAGCGTAGTGTAAACAGTATACAAATTTGAACGTGCGAACTTAACAGCTAACGATTTAATCGTACTCTTTGTTGAACTCAGAACTATGAATTAGTTAAACTAGATTTCGACGTTACGAAATCGTTTAAGCTCCATTATTTAAGGGCTAAACTCTTTTAATGCTATCACATATTTAATATTATGTCGCAATTTCCAATTCTCCTGAGTTCTACGAGCATTATATTTATTGTACTGAAGTAATTGATTCCCAAATTCCAAAACAGATAACCTATTGGTATATAACAATACCTATAGATTTGGGCTCAATAAAAGTAAAAAAAAATTAAAAGAAGGATAATAAAAACACAATTTAAATAATTAATCAACTTAAAAAATAAAAAACAAATTAAGCACCTACTAATTTCTTGAAGTTAGTGCCGATAAAGTCGTAGTAGTTCTACGATTTATTTCTGAATAAATCGTCCGTCTATAAATTTTTATAAATTCGTTTTGGAAGCCTGTCTAGAAAAATCTGTGTGGAATTTTCGTAATAACAATTATTATTATTTATACATACATCTAGAATTTATGACCTCTTTCATCGAAGTCGGTCAAAAACTCTTATCAATATTATGCATGAATATCAAACCATACATTGCTTGTAATGTTCCAATCACGTTTTCATTGTTACGATTGAATTGATTTTATGTGTTTTACAACGTCCTTACAATTAAATGATAGTAAGACAGGCAACATTATTCTTAAATTAAGACGGGTACCTTCTATCAAGAATATTTTGTTTATTTACATAGAAACTACTGCTGAATTTGTCCTTGACTAAAAGATACTAAGCAAGATACATACTAGATAGATATTATCAAAAGTTATGGCCCGTAAAGAACAGAACATACTTAGATGAAGATACGTAAAATACTCGTAGAATCACAATTTTAAGATGTTACAACAAAACTAATTTAATGAAGTCATTTAAGTTTATTTCATTCATTGTAATATCTTTAATATTAACATTGTAATTCTTATAACAATTACAGTATAATCTAGATAATCATCTAACGAAAGTCTAACAAGAATTTTTGTTTCTTTTACGTCTAAACGTTTATGCTTCGCACTAAAAGTTTTTGTTGAACAAAATATACAACATTTACTATATCGAATCCCAAAGTCGTGCTTGCCTACTCATATTATTTTTAAAAAGGGGTCCAAAATTCTTTATACCTAAAAAACCAATTTTAAAACATTTCATACATAAAGAGAAGACTTGCCGGAACAATTTTAATTGAGAGCAAGCTTAGTAATCGTGTACAGAAAAATTGTAATGCAAGATGCATGTAATATGCTCAACAATGCATGCAGTCTATCACCTAGCTAGACCTAACCTAACCTGTCTATTTTAAATTACGTTCCCATGACCTAACCATTATTACGAGCTACGTTGGCGCAGTGAACCATTAAATTTTAAATTTTCTAGTAGGTATGTATCTTACCGAACCGAATTGTTAACTGAAATCGGCAAACATTTTTCGTATCTTACATTAGCGACTTCCGAACTTACATGGCGTTAAAATAAATTAATTAAGAACTTAGGAAGAGCCAAAGCATTAGAAAAAATGTTTACTATAAGTAGTGCTACAAAAAACTTGCCCAAAAACACGGGATGAAAAAATCTAACCATATTTCCGTAGTTTCGTAATCACACGATCTTATTCTTTGTTACTCTCGTTAATATTCTAATCGATGACCCTGTAGTTAATAGGTTAATTGTGTCCCTAGCTCATAAGCCTAGCTTTAAATTTCCACAATCCTAAACCCAACCCAGTCAATCTATATCACACACTTAATACATAATTAAATATGTCGCTATTTCCGATAAAAGAAATCCTAGTATGATATGAATCTATAATTATTTTAACATCTTCAATATTTTCCTTCGCACGACCATTGCTGTGACTAAGATGGACTTAAGAACAAATAGGTGATCAACAAGTTGAAACTTCATACTCAGGCGTTTTCATAGAGGTGTCCTTCTAAAAGTAGATTACTATTTTTTAATGTTAATGGCCAGCAAACGAGAAGATGGGCAATCTGATGGTGAGAGGTCAGAACCGCCCATAGGTATGCATCCGCAACATTTATGTATCCGCTTCTCAAACATTGTTCAAAAATGTTGATCTTTGAAGAAGGATCCAGCCTAGATACCAAGGAACCTTACAACTGACAACATGTAGATATACTTTTTTACATTCTTTCAATAAAAACCAAATGTGTTGTATTATTAGGAATGACAAGTAGTTTCAGCAAGAGAACAACAGGAAATAGTATTAAGTCAGAAAAGGAATTCAAATAACAGCAATAATGTCGGGCATGCTTGCAGTATTTTTATTACATTTAAGTCAACAACAATAAAATATATAATTGACTAGAAGTTTGTTCCTAATTGCGTCTAGTTCCTCATTCTAGACAGTAAATGGACCTAAGGACAAAACGTTCTAAACTTGTAAAATTTTATACTCGTACATTAGCTGTTCCCCGAACTTTTGCTTATGGAAATTATGGATTCAATATAAAACGGCCAAAACTAATCTCGATGTGACTGAAACTAATAATAAAGCAAAGGTCATTATTTATCATAGGGGTGAAAAGACTTCCTTCAAAAGACTTGAAATAGCTGTTTTGCCCTTTTTATCCCTTTAGGGGTGAATTTTCCTAGTGCTACCTTAAGGATATGCTTAGGTATGTAGCTTTAATAGCGAGATTCTTTATTAACGTTTTTGTAGAATGTTGCCACCAATGGTTGCTTCCATTGGTTGGTTATAGGCTTCTTCTAATGGTATTCCATCACATTTATCTTTGAAGATTAGTATCGTAGGCTTATTGGGCAGGCGTAACAAGGCAGAGTATCGCAGTTCACAGCGCTTTATTGTTTAGTAACGATAATTTGGATGATAGTGTGTAATGCGAGAATGTCGAAGACAAAGCGTACTGACCTTGTCTATGCGAGAATAAGGGTTGCCACTTATTTGTGTACCATGAGATTTTCATTTTCTGTTATTAAAATAAACATGCGCTGAACGTTCCTAGAAAAAAAAACACTATAATTTATACTGGTATGCATCCTTATTCACAAGGCAAATGCTCGTTTGACTGCTTGCAACTTACTTACTACGAGTGATAGGTTTAGTTAATCCTAATATAATACAATGATCAATTAAAAATATATAAAACACAATCGTGTTTTCACTTGCAGGACTTCACTAGTTGCAATTTCTGTACTAAGAATTTTCTCAATTATTTCAAATGTCTATACGGAGCCAAATAGGATAAAGCCAAAATAAATTCATTCGGAACGAAATTCTTAATGTAGGAATGAAATATTAAGAACTATAATGACAAAATATTAAATTCCTTTAATTTAACGAAGTCATAATTTTTGATAAAAATATAAAAAATAAAATTGACAACCCTACGGGAGAAGCGCAAGAAGCGCTCTCAACTCCCCTCCGACCCACAGTTCAATTCTTATAAAACCCACAGAAACATATCAAAGTTATGTCAGTTTCGGGTCACTATCCAAACAAAAAATGTTCGTCAAAGTGAGTAGACAACCTGACAACCAAGTTTAAATCTCAAAAACATTGTTGAAATTATTTTTAATCAATATATTCTGTACAGATCTTCGCCTTCGGTGCTGTCTTGGCGACAGTTCAAGCGGGTGGCCTCCTAGGTGGTGGTTATGGTCAAGCAGGCCTTCTCAACCAAAACCTCGGATATGCTGGATCACCATTAGGAGGAGGACTAGGTCACGGAGCTCCCTGGGCCGCAGCTGGTCCAGTTGGCAACGCCGGAGCCTATGCCCAGCTTGGAGCTTACGGTCACGCTAGCCCGTATGCCCAAGCCGGAGTCTACCCCAACGCTGGTGTAGCCGGTCCATTAGCCCCTGCCGCTGGCTTAGGACACGTCAGCCCACTTGCAAATGGTGCGGGATACAATGCACAATATGGCAATTACAATGGTTACTACGTAAGTAATTTTTTCTTATTGTAGCTTCCTCAAATTAATCTATATCACTATACGATTATTATAGTGTCGCTAATTCTACTCGCTTATTGGAACTGATAGAATTTGAGTAAATAAACTTCGCTTTGAATGAAATATTTTACTTCATATAGCGTACATATTAAAGTACAAAACAGCAAAACCATTTGTTAAATTCCAGCAACGTAATGTAGTACTATTACATTTGACAAATCAGTAAATTGTCAAGTATATCAATAGCGCGCCGTGTTGACATCTGACCAAAACATTCACTAGCGTAGGTCGTGATCACGAACTCACTTTATCTCAATATAACACTAAGAAACTATGACTTGACCTACCGCATACATTCTACCAGTTAACAATCTATAAATAGAGTTACGTATTCGTCGTTATATTTATGTATTTGGTTTAAATATTTGGGCATATCCATAAAAGTTTCTTGATACAATCAACATAATGGAAAGCAGTCGTAATAAATATTAGGCTCATAATTCATACGATTAAATTACGATATTTTCATTGACATCGGTGACAGTTTAATATGGGTTAGTTGCCAACCCAAGAATTAAAATTCTTAAAACTCATGCCTTCTAGCGCAACAAAGTAAAAAAATTTTGGTTTTAAGAAATAAGCTGACAGACGCACAGATTACCCACTGCATCTGACGATACTAAATTCAATAGAACTTAACACGACTTGCGTTATAACTGATTCAACCGCTAAAGCCACTATGTTGCTCTTAAAATATCTTCTTTTTCACAGTCGCACCCCAAATACCAATATTCGTACTCCGTGGAGGATCCTCACACCGGCGACCACAAGGCACAGCACGAGACTCGCAACGGTGACGTCGTGAAAGGCGAATACTCTCTGCTGCAGCCCGATGGCTCTTACAGGAAGGTGTCTTACTCCGCTGATGACCGCCATGGGTAAATACTCGTTTTATTTTATTAACATCGATATTCTTATATGTTTGCTTGTTGGTTGGCTTTCTTAGTCAATTAGCCTAATGCTAAGGAAATAACTTACTAACTTAGACACTAATCTGATAGCAGAAAATCCACCAAAGCGACTAACGTGGGTCTTTGCTAGTTCTCTAATCTGCAATTAATGCTCCCGAACAGCCCTCGATTTTGATCGACTATTCTGCAAACAGAAAAGTCTTTAATTCACGAGTTCTTTTGCATCCGAGTACATCACCGATAATATTACAGCTATAATGGAATTAGGGACGAAAACCCGAAGTAACATACATTTGAAACATTTAACACACACGTAATTAGTGAAGACGAACAATGACAGTGCAACTTTCTTAAATTACGCAAAAATGACCCCTTTACCCATTAGGTCATGTTTGACATTGCTCTCTCAGGAAGCATTAAACACAACACTGTGACGTAGATGCGAATGAAATCACATGGTGGTCTAACCAGTACGACTGGTGTTCCGTATTCGTATGAGTAATGACCTCAGCTGACCTCTGCTTGCTGTCAACACAGAAACAGGTGTTGGAATAGTGAACTCGTTTTAGAACTGGTTTCAATGTACAATTGTTGCTCGCAATTGTGACGCTTACTCGACGACGTAGGTCTGATATCTTCCGAGTTAATTCTGGATTAGACTTTCGACTTTTGTATGTCATTAACCGGTCTTTAGATCATGTCTCATGTCTGTTTTACTAAAGATACATTGAATTTTAAATCACATATGAAGGAGTTAGCACAACTCAGCAAAGGTTATGATAGGCCACCTCGTAACAATGGTGCCCTTTTAACACGTACAATATCACTCATCCATTACCAAAAATGGGTAACTGGTTGGGGCATGAACTAATGTATCTTTATCTCGTTTAGCGTGAATGAGCGTTTATGAACGAAATAAACTAATCTCCTGCTTTCTTTTTAACTGGCAAAGCAACGATTATGACTTCAGAATATCTATTGACGGCAAGGACAATATAGACTGAATCATTATTTCTCTAAATAAAATCTATTTTCATTGTTACAGTTTCAACGCGATCGTTCAGAACTCTGGCCCCAGTCATCACGTATACTCTGCTCAACGTCATCACTACTAAAATTAAAACTCTATTTTTTATATAACTCAAGTACCTAGTGACATCCAAATGTGATCTCACACCTATAATATTAACGCAAGTCAATAAAGTTATTAGAAACTTTAACATGTGGTTTAAATCCCTTCCGTAGTGTTACAATTTCACCAGTGCATACGTTATGAAATCTTATCAAGTGCTAAAACATGTATTACTCTAATTTGACATCTCGTACATATAAATTGCCGGTTGTAAATAAATATTTCGTAATATGTTCGTATTTAAATATGTTTACTGCTTAATTGGGATCTTGGTGCTATAAAACGTTTATAGAAGATAATAATTCAAAGCAGAAACTAAAATAAACTACCACAACAACTACAACAGTTCACTACACAAGCTATTATGCGCTAAATAGATTTTAACTATGTTTATTTCGCATTCAAACTTATGTGTATCTCATTGTAACGTAGTTTCAGCCGTAAGCCTAGAGACATATTTAGCCTTTAAATTTTAAATGATATTCGAATCAGGGTTGTGATTTTTAATCACAAAAATTGTTGCGAATAATCATATGACCGTGATATTTAAATACAATTGTCATTAATCTTTTTTTGGTAGTTTTTCGAACAATAGTATGTGGCGAGTAATTTTTTGCATACTTACTTCATAAATCTCATAGTTCTCTATTATATATTATACATTTACATACGTATACATTTACCAACATATTAGATAAGTCTGACGGCAACAATTATCATCACAGTCCTTCATAATTATTCGAAATACGTAAGACATGCCCTAAAAAAAGAAGTGAATCAACTACTGACTCTGCAATACTGCGACAAACGCATAGACTACTTCGTTATCGTAGCCGACAGTCTGGCCCGGCACAATTACTTTATCTAACCATGTTAGTCTACACACCACATTGGTATAGAACAAAAACAACCAAACCACTTATATCAAGACCCGCCTACATCGCGATAACTTTAAATAGTTTCAAAAGCAGCTCACTTAGTTGCGAAAGCTGATTTTAATTGATTACCTATCTCAAATATGCATTTACTGACGAAAGAACCTCAGCTGACCGCTTGTACCTCTATAATAATATAGCAAAATATTATCTAGTGATGTGATGGATTTTCAAGCAATAGTTCATAGAAGATTACTTGCCAGTATGACACTTGAAAAACGGTGCTAGGTATAATCTGCTAACTACTTTTAGGTTTTTTATAATCAACCAAACGATATTTTTTAATCTTATAAACATAACTTTGCCACCAAGGAAGATTATAAAGAGGATTAGGTTGGTTTAAATTAGTCCTTTTAACCTACAGGTCTGATACACTGTAAGTAATTTTTTAAGACCTGATAGACAACCATTTGCTTTATTATTCATTCTATTAAATTTTTCATCATTTTTTTATCTTAAATCACAGATGTAAAATAAAAATAGTAACCGAGAAACATACTACTTACTTAATAATATTTATATGTAACATTTTCCAGTGGTTTTCTAGTTATCAATCATTTCTGTGAATTTATCTACGATTTCAATTTCCATAACCTACTAGGTACTAGAGTTCTATGATGCAAATGCATAGATGACAGTATGCAACATGGAGTAAGAGTAATTATGGGCTTTCATTAATGTATAAGCTACTGAACTACTAACATATTAGATTACCTAATGACTAACACACATTCACTATCATCGGTCACCTTTTTCATAGAGAAGATGGCTACAGTTACCATACCTACATATACAGCCTACAAAGTAATCCTTTAGAAGGCGCGCAAAATCGTCTACTGACGTATAATGTTACACGTTGCTTAAAATAGCTTTATTTTCAACTTCCTTACTTTGCTTTTTGTCAATAAAATATTAATTCATACCACTTTAGTATCAAATTTTGCACTGATTATTATCATATTTATGAGTATAATGTATTATGTATATTGGAAGTTTAATTTGCTTTGACTTTTTTTTAAAGAAAGCTCCAATGAAGATACTGTAACTTTCAGACTAACTTATTTGGTGGAGTGGGCTTATTATCATTATTAATTATACCTCATTTAAATATAATTGCAATCATTTTATAATTTTATCTTTCTCAAATTTGCTTACAATATTATTACAGAACTTTACGAATAAATGAAAAATAATAGTATCGGCGCTTATTAGTAAACATGAGTTAACATAAATCGCGGTAAGACTTGAAATACTAATGAAACTACACGGTAACTATCATTCAAATATTTTAATGCCTGCTCAACGAAATGTGAGTCAAAAAGTATTTGTAAGACCTGTTTTACATTTTTGTCAATAAATCGATCGGCGCGAGAAATTGCGTATCACTATTCAATGGATTAGGACCACGTTTACCGCCCATGTTCAAAAGATATCTACTTGTTTCACTAACTCCTACCAGGCAGTGTCATAAGCTAGTTAAATAACGAAACCGATATCTACCGCATATCTAGCACTGGCCTATTTCAGTATCACTTTGTGTACCAACAGTAAATTCTAATGTAAATGACAATTGCGTTTTATTTATTACACTGACACACCCCATTTCTGACAATCATTTACAGACCTTGCGTGAAAGTAAGAGCCCTTTTTGGCTCACAGCACTCACAATAAGTGGTACTGTCTAAGTTACGATATAATCTATTACTCACATTGTAGCTATCCTTGAAACGCAAGTTGTTATTAGATCTAATCTAAAATTATAAGTACAGCAACTTTTCTCGAAACTTCTTTGGCGACAATTTTATGTCGATGACAAATTAAATCTCCGATGACGGGTGTACAAAAGTATTGATTAATGTTGAAAAGTTTTTAAGTCACGGTCAAAGTTAACGGGTGAGTGACCTCTGAACTCAGCGGATAATATCCTTTCGATTGTATTTCGTGCAGCCTTGTAGAACAAAGATAATGTCCGGTGAACTGAAATAGGTGTCCCGCTTCCGTGACGATTGGTAGTATTGATTCACGTTTTCCACTGACTAATGAACTACCGGACCTTTAACCGGGGACTCGCTCGATCAAATAGTTCAGACTTTACTGGCAATAATTTTAACAATTAAATAGCTCTGTTAAGATCGTGCACCAATAAATCCTTCTCAAATGATTTTAACATTCAGTAACGCATATCAGATAGAATAGAAACTAGTTATCGAAATCACGATTCTTTAAAAATTATCTAAAAGTTAAGTTATGTTTATTAATAATAAAATAATAGTAATGTACCCACTTTATGTCCAAGTTCAAATATGTGATTACATTTCACAAATATTTGAAATTTGTAATTACACGAACAGTTATCAATTATTTATCGATAGACGATATGTGTAAGACGGTCCGTAGCATTTATTTCGTAGTAATAACATGAGTCATATTCAAACAATTAAAGTTTTCATTCATTATTATTGTTTCATCATTCAGCTTATATCAACCGCTTGCGATCACATTTCGACCATAGTTACGTTTGGAAATCAAACTTGTACTCCTTATTGGTTTAGTTTACAAGTAGCTCACCGCTGTGGTTTCAGACAGTGTATTCGATATTGGTATGGCGTAATAAAGGGTACAATAGGTAATAGGATCATGCAAATTTATTTTTGGTTAGCGGTATATCAATTTACTTAAATTGCATACTTTGTGGTTGCTTAGATTTTAACCCAAATTATTCTAAATTTACTAAATAAATACATCACATACAAACATACAGTTTAGTAGATTGTCTTTTCTATAGTCGTACTTGTTCTTTAAACAAAGTAGTTGACAATCTTAAAATTTTCTGTAATAAAGATCCATTTATTCCTGACTCGTACGGCGTTATGGTGACCACGCCGGACCGCCGTTCAGTGGATCCTGGGTTCGATACCCAGCGGGGCAGAAGTTTAAATGATGAATTTGAAAATCGTGAACAGTTCTTTGTCTATTCGCGTTATTCATATCACACGATACAGAGAATCCCAATGTGGGGTTATTATCTTTAACAATAATTTATTTGGTACTTTTACTTTTATGTGTACCTATGTCTTTAACATTCATATATAGGTAGGCAATTAACCGATTGCGAATTTTTGAAAACAAATATAAAAACCGCAATTAGATACTTAATTGAAAACCCAATATTATATGAGTCACTACACATAAGAAAAGTAATTAAGCATGACACTTATACATATTGGCCCGAAAACCTTGAAAGTTTTTCACTAAAAAAGAGTTAATTTAATACGGCTTTCAGAACCAGGACCGGGCTAGAAAAAAAGAAAGCCTTTATATCGCTTGGCTAGTTATTGGTTAGACAGCTTCTACCCTAGGTTATGAGGGATTTCTATATACTAAAGCATCCTCTGCATCCATCCCCCATACAAGAAAAGACAGACTCTTTGAACTCATTTAAACACCAGAGCCTCCCCTACATATTACCCTATTCAATATTATTATGGTTTATTACATCCCAACAGCACATCCGTTACTATTGCTAGCAAGGAAAGGTCTTCTGCGATTCTTTCGACCAGAGCGCGCCACTTGAGTTTCCAAGTAGGTCATAATATGCCGGTCCCCTCCAGAAGACTTATAAAGTAAGTTTTTCTTTCATTCTTTTGTCTTCTTTAGCATCAACAGATAGGTGATGCCTATGGTGTATGGAGGCCACTTATTTTATCGTGAAACATCTGCTCGTGTGTCAACTTGAATATCACATTAATTACATTAAAAAAAATACAAATTCCCATGAAATAAAACATTAGCTAACTTTATCGCTTTAAAGCGCAACTCAAACTTGTGTATAAGTAGGTACTAAGAAAACCTATTACATCAGTGTATCTAAAAGGCAGATAATGTCGCATTACAGTAAATGGTACAGAAACATAAAGTATGTAATTAGCAGCATGCCTGTAGGGCGCTGGCGACTGAGTGAGGGCGGCTTGAAGTAAGTATCGAAGGCACGCAACATCGACCTCGCGGTGTCAAAGTTACGGAACTAAGTGACCGCACGCCCCACCATCGCAGGATAGCGGCTCCGTTTTGCTTTTCATATAAAAGTCCTACCACGGACCGATAATGGTATCAGTCACCTGCTCTGATTAGCTACAGCAAAATGTTCAGCAAAGTAAGTGAGCTTTGAGCTTTCAATACGATTTTAAAAGGAGTAAGGAATATTCAGAGTATTTTAAAGCAGTATATGCGTTGTTGTTGGAAACTTCAAATAGTATCTGAAAAAGTAGCTTATTTTAGAAAAATATCTGGATAAAATATAATAATGTGTAAAATAGACACAAATATCAAATATTCGTTTCCATAATTTTTGCTTCCTTCATATTAAGAAAACAATCAATGAGGACAGTATCTATCTCTTAAGAACGTCTATTATAAAGCAGCCAAAATCAAATTTCAAAAATACATTGTGGAATGGTTAGCGGTCTTTAGTGACTGAAATAGATGTCAACATTGAAAATAATAAAATAATCCAATTTAAAACATCCATTTAAAATTATTTTATCATTTCCAGGTACTCGCCCTCAGCGCCGTGTTGGCTGCTGCCAACGCTGGTCTCCTGCACCACGGCGCAGTCTCCTCTCAGAGCATCGTGCGTCACGACGCCCCCGTGCACTACGCCCCCGCGCACTACGCTCCCGCGCACTACGCCGTGCACGCCGCACCCGTGCATGCTCCCCTCGTGCATGCTGCTCCCATTGTCCACGCCGCTCCCATAGCTGTCGCGCATGGAGAATACGTAAGTATATACCGTGAGAAATTATTAGGCCATGTAATGCTTATTTTATTAAAACTATTGTATTGCATGGTCACAATTAATTGTAGACATTTTAAAGTTTTACGGAAGGTTCGGGAAAGCAAATATACTTAATACATTCAAATAAAAAATTACTAATAAAAGTGTGATATAGGGCAACTGAGTGGTAGAGAAATAGGGTAAAATAGGACTCTTCCACTACACGAGAACTAATCTAAAACCTATACAAATATAGTTACCAGGCGGACAACACTTTTTACCTTCTATCATCTGCATCTTTCTTCTAAACAGTATTTTATTCTTTCAATCCACAGTCTCATCCTAAATACGACTACGCTTACTCCGTGGCTGACCCTCACACTGGTGACCACAAAACCCAGCACGAGAGCCGCGATGGTGGCGCCGTCCATGGCAGCTACTCCCTCGTTGAACCCGATGGTTCCGTGCGCAAAGTAGAGTACACCGCAGATGACCACAATGGGTAAGATCCTAATTTAATATCATAATTTGTAACGTAGAATTTTAGTGGACTAGGTACATTTTATGAACTAAAAAATTCTTAAAATACAACATAATGCGAACTCCTAATGAACATTAAAATGTAAAACAAATAATAAAACAGGCTAAATACTGCATTTGCATACCTATTTATTAACATTAACTGTTGACGACCCCTTTAAATTACCTCTTACAAATTTACATTCCATTGTTTACTTCCAGTTTCAACGCCGTAGTCCACAAGACCCCCGGACATCACCCCGCTCCCGTGGTGCACGCCCCTGTGGTGCATGCCCCCGTGGTGCATGCCCCCGTCGTGCACGCCGCACACGTCGCCGTAGCCCCCCTCGCGCATGGACATCATGGCCTCCTCCATTACTAGACATTAGCATAATGAAATGATCGTGACGAATGACTGGTGATTGTGATATTTATGTGTATATAATGATGATGGATATGATTTAATACTCATTTGTAAATAAATCAACTGCTGATCAGTACGTTCCCTTTTATTTTGTCCTCGGTTTAAATCTCGTAATAAATATTCGATATTTATATGGCTACATAGTGCAATAATATGCAATAAAATACAACATTGTAGATTATTATACTTTTTGCAAAAGGTTTAGCTAAATTAATAATGAAAATAAAAAAGGAATTATTTACCAAAGTTTACAAACGGTAAGTTTAAACTACTGCTTTTTCCATGAATAATTGAAATAATAGTAAAAATATAAAAGAAATACCTACCTAACATAGCTAATGGTACGGTACAGCAACTGCCAACGTATTTCATAACAAATCCACTCATTGTGCCAAATTAATAAATCGGGTAATTTAAACTTTACCCTTGAATCGTTACGTTAGACAGTTGCTCACAATAATTAGTACAGTCATTAAAACAGACACGCGTGCTTGCGTGCCTTGCTAGTGTTAGCAGTTTTGGTACGATAATTATAGAGCTCTATGCAAATAAGAGTACCTACTTACGCAAGGGATTCGGAACAACTATGCGACGACCTAGAAAAACGAAAAATTTTAATTGCACTGTTTCACCATCTTAACTGCATGTAATTTTCAGTAGATCGACACTTATACATCATTATAGTTGTAGATCTAGTCTGGAGGAATAGTTAAATAAATCTGTCACAATGCTTGCTGCACTCCTACCATTTTGAATTAATGTAGCATTTGACGGAGATCTGACTTGTTGCTTTGATAAAATATCAGTTACCAGCTTCATGCTGTTAGACGATGATATGTTATACTGTTAGAAATATGAAGCATGTAACGCAATTTTTACTGTAAAAAATACAATCACTCCATGTAAATATTTGAATTTGGACTAAGATTTACAGGCTGCAAAAGCACAGCGGGTTCTAAACATTGCTGTTCATTCATTGCTCAGCGCAGAATAGTTCAGAATTGAATAACAATACAATACAAAGCCTTTATTAGTATAAGAACATGATTGAAAAGTATAGATTAAATGATTTTACGTTTAATGCCAGTTAAATCTGATATTTGTTCATGAAAAACCTAATAACCTGAAGTTAGATATAAATAAATAATATTGGTGCTTTTCTCATTTTAAACTAACCTAAAGATTAATGTAGTTCAATTATAACTACCAACTATAACAGAAAAAAAAATAAGAACTCCACAACCGTACTTTATCACTGGTTACTTAACAAATTATAAAAATCAAACATCTTTATATTCCTGTCAAAGAAAATAATAAAGCCTGAGTTTCCGTCATACATGTGGGCAGTATTGCATGTTGTCAAACACGACAAATATCGAGTGCTGTTTCTACAATAGGCGGCAATTTAAACGCAATCATTATATACGACGGCTGTCCATTTGTCCATTTGAGACGGGAGTGAACTCCATTACCTGAGTAAATCGGCTACATATAAATTACCTCCAATTTCCTACCGAGGTCGTCATAACGAAGGAAACAGATATATTATTATTTCGAAATCTTTGAGTTACGTACGCTGTGAACATACAGGGTGTACAGTAAGTAGACGATATCTGTCATTAGATAAAGTCTTGGGCTATCGAACTAGCTAAGTTTAAGTTGTAACAAGTGTCATGGTTTTTAGCTATTTCGAGTTTTATGAATTTTTGAATAATTACTACTTTCCATTAGATTCTTGTTTATCATTTACATAAATAGTCATGTTATCGTTTCTAATGATTACCATTCATGATAAGAGTTGCTATTAGATATTGTAAATTGTTTCTGAAAGCTTAACAATGAGGTGGAAAAAAAATCTAGTACCATGACATTTTTATTTTTATTTTATCGCATTGTGAAATAAAACAAAACCTTTCCGAAAAACTATCGGTTTTTTGTTATCATTGTAATTTCAAAATTTTTCATAGTGCACAGTATGTGTGTTAAAGTGGCGAGAGTAAAAAGGTACTATTAATACTAATGTACTCGTAACAACACATTGCTGTCCTTGCATTACTTAACGCAGACGAAATTAAAGTACAATAAAGATTAAAGGGAGAGCCGAACAAAGCACTATGTGACCTCGTCGTGGCACACGAGTTAGTACCGAATTTAAATTAAATTTATGCGTCACTATAATAGTGGCGGATTTGTTAGAAATATACACATACTAAGCAACGAGGTTGACCCTTTAATTCATAGAACATCTAACGAAACTACTGTGCAAAGTGCTTATTAAAATATTTCGAAGGTTATTCTAAATTCGAAAAATAAAAATTACCCACATCTCCACAGAAGGAAGACCTGTATTATTCGTTGTTCTGTGGTTATCTCCGCATTATAGGGTTGGCAACTGTGATGGCTAATTTGACTAAGATTATGCATTTTAAAAATCGCAATTAAGTGCTTAGTTGCAACCCAAAATAAAAGTAGGTACGACATTTTATGTATAACACTGACATTTTCCACAATTTCTGTCGACCATGCATTTATGGATCTAATACGTGATGTGCGTGCCTGTTTACAAAGTATTAGTATGTATCACAAAAAAATGCCAGTACATTTCATTATTCCAATGAACTTGTAATGTAAATACAAACCGGATTTTTATTGTTTTCGATTACCTTACATTACGAGGGTCAAGAACTTAAGACAATTTGAAGTTATAAGGTCGTACAAATTTTGAGGTCACACATAATCTACGTAATAGAATTTCGTAATAAATAAATATATTAAGTTTAGCATTAAAGAATCTCATTTTCAAAACTGAAAATAGCTGGCGGATGAT
>LGAG01000121.1:74464-89641 GCA_001278395.1 Lerema accius
TTTGTTTATCGACTTTTCCGCGGGCGGAGCCGCGGGCATCGTCTAGTTATATTATATTTAACCACAATAAAAGATTCAACTTCAAGCTTATTAGAATAATATTGCAGGAACGCACAAGTTCACCACACATCTTTTTTCTAGGCATATAGAAGGAGTGTTTGAACTTTGAATTATATTTGTATAAATTATGATCGAATTTGGCCGCTGAACGAACCCTCTAATGTAGTCTCTTCAGTTATTATTTGACGTGTTTTCTTAAATTATCGATCAAAATAACCGTGACCCTTACAAAACAAATTGTTTCGATCAGAATCCGCATCGAAATTAAGTCTTATAACTGTGGGTAAGTAATGTTTGTCGCAAGACTCATGCTAAACTCCAACAACTCTGAATGTTGAAGCATTGTTAAAGTTTTTAAGCGTTAGAATAATATACACACATTCTCACAGCTACCACTTATGTTGCAATGCTCTTGAGTAACCGTAACTAAATGTGTTTGTATACTTTGTATAGGTATTTCTATAACTTATCGTGGGATAATAGTACAACCATGACTGTATAACACCCTTAAATTCCATTCATAAAACACCGTACCTAAATAACTCATTTAGGTAAACCTCGCAAACTCCAGGTCTCCGTATTGATTTTAATTTTTATCCAAATGACCTAAATTAATGTAAGACTTGATGATCAAACTTTACATGAAAATTCTTGACCAAAAGGGGCTTGACACATGCACAAAGTCAGATATTGGTTTCGCAGTTGCCTTTGTCACCATAGAATAGAACATAAACTGAAGTTTATTTAATCTAAATCGTATCAAGTGTCCAAATATACAAGTAGCCACACGGTCTATTCATTATGTCAAAAGAAGTCAATGCCTAAAACACGTTAATTACCGACAAAATAACTAACATTGGCATGCTTCCACAGACATTACGATACATTGGTACTCGTATATTGTGAGAAATTGATCAATGAATTTTTGCTCCAATAATTCCCACAATTATACCTCTATATATACGAATAGGCAAGCCCTGCATAACCATTATTGTCTATCCACGTCGGGAAAACTTTCGCGTTTAGTGACAGTTCTTTTCGTTGTACAAAATGATATTTAAAGTAAGTAAAATATAATTTTATTGTGATTTATTGAGTGCCTTACATTCTAAAACATTCTAAATTTGATTAAAAAAATATATACATTACGAAAATTAAATTTGACAGTAAAGTTTACATCATTGAAAAGTTTTATAAAGTAAAGTGGTTTATGAATAGATTAAACTTTGGCGTCTATATAACCTCTAAAATAATTTTCTTTTTTGAAAGTTATTTTTTTTCTATCTATTTCACATCTGAACTATATTTAAAGTTCATTTATGCAATTTTATTTCCTATCGAATTTAAAATGTCAATAAAAAGTCAAATGCAATACAAATAGGCATTTCAAGTCTAGACTAGTATTGTGATTTATTTTATTACTTGTCATTTATCCTCATCTGATTCATAATTTTTATAAATTATATTTTAGAAACCAATTTTTTTTATTGCTTTATTTGTAGTCAGTGTTTAGAAATAGATTTATCACAGTGCCATTTTTACAACACATAAATATTCATGGACTATTTATATCAATTTTAGGTTTCAAAATAAATTGGCCTGGATAGTTTATGATGGATTTATTCGTAATCAATTTGAGTTTCTTTTAAGTCAATTCGATTTTTTTTTACATTGCTGTAATATTTCCTTTTGATCCAATTCATATAGAGAACTACTTCGTTATATGAACTGCTATAGAAAAACGATTGAGAAACAATATTTTTTTACAGATATTAACAGTCTGTGCGCTGATCTCAGCCGGTCAGGCTATCTTCCCAATTCATCATCATCATCACCACCCAGCCGTGTCGCATCAGGAGGTGATCAAACACGATGGGCCACACCATCCCGTTCACATTCATCACCCAATCCCAGTCCACCATGTGCCCCTCATTCATCACATTCCCCACCATATCCCCGAACACATTCCCCACCATATTCCCCATCACATTCCACACCATATACCTGTGCCACATATACCGCATATAGACCATTATGTAAGTATACTTTAAAATTTTGCATTGACCTTTATTTTTTTTATTAAATTTTCAAACCTAATTTTAATTAGGTAACTTTAAAACATGGATCATTGACTTTAACCAATGCAGACCCCTGGATTTTTATTTCGCCTAGTTAAAACCCAATTTTTTGCTGCGGCGTCAAAAAAAACATCTTGAAGAAAGCAGAATTTTGATTACCTCGTAATATTCACAAAAGTGTATGAACTGCCTTCATCTTCGTGGCAATCCCTAGTTTTATTACATCTATTACAAAATTTTCATAAACTTAAAACTCAATTGTATTATTACGTGTATTAATTACATCACATCTACTACTGCGATCGGATAGGAAGTTCCGCTATTTGACGAACAATAATTAAAATTCCAATGATTTTTTGCTATTCAAGTCTCAGCGTGAGAACTTCTAATGAATATCGAATGATATATTCACATATGTGGAGCAACACTACAATTTTACAACCTGTACTCTGCTATACATCCATTTTTAATTTATTTATACTCGTGAGAATTTTGTCTGCCAAAAGGTTCAATTCCCTTCTAGATATTATTAGATAACAATTATTATTTTATATTATTATTATTTATTTATTATTAGGTATGTTAGCAATGATATTCTATAAAAAAAAGTGGTATTTCTATGCCTCTAACAATATAAGAATCCCAGTACAAATTAACTAAACAGTATAATGGAGTGATCCTTTTTTATAAAACCATAATATGACAAATTTAAATAGCTTCCAACTGTTATTGTACAAGAAAAACTAAAAATTACAATAAATCAATGAATTAATGATTATTGCAATTATTTAATATCAAACTAACAAATTACCAGATTTCGAATTAATTATAAATAATGTTGCATTCTCAGAGCATGCAATTGTAGTCTTGATTCATGTTTGATTGATGTTAAAGGATGTGTGATCTTCTTAAAACCTATTATCACTAATTTCCTATGATTACTAAAATATTACGAACTATTGGACTTTAATTACAAGTACATCGATCATTTCAAGTCATTATTTTGAATCTCTAGACAAGTCTAATCATCCGTAAATAGCAATCTTCTTATTAAAAATTACTGTGCGTGCAAGTAAATTGAGACTTTTAAAGTTTTAACCCTTCGAATACCGCGCGCATATGATGGTTACTTTTCCATGCATAATGGAAAAGAAAGGGTTAATATAATACGTAACGATAATTCCCAAGTAATTGAAAATCCTTCCCTTGACATCAACACAGAATGCAAATGTTAAACGTCGTCAATTTTTGTAGATTTACCTATAAAACTCCTGAAGACTGTAATAACCTATTGTTACTTTATTTGTAATTGCTAATGTTTTTAACAGGCGTTCCCCGAGTACAAATTCCAGTATTCAGTTCACGACGTCCACACAGGAGACGTGAAATCCCAGCATGAGATTCGACATGGAGACGTGGTCAAGGGTGGGTATGAGCTAGTGGAACCCGATGGCCGCTTCAGGAAGGTCGAGTACAAGGCTGATGATCACACAGGGTAAGTTAGCAACGTTATTAACTAGTAGTTTTACTCCACTAATCGATTTTAATTCGATATGATTTTCGTAACGATATACGTTTCGATGAATCTTAAATAGATCTTAAATCATTCTCTGATCTGTATTCCTAAAAAATGTTCAGGCACATTAAAGAACATTTATTTGTTAATGTCACAGACCAAAAAATATATAGACGTAGTTTTCGAAACAATGAAGAGTAGTAGGGAAAAATATAACAAATGATAACGTTTCCCGGTACATTTCTTGGCAGCCCGTACTAGGTGATATACGTCAAATCATAATAGAATAGAAAAAAGATACCTCACTTTTTTGTTCTGAACACTGAGTCTATTATATTTTTTGGTCTGGTTGTTCCATTATACGCTTGAATTTTGAATTAAAATAAAATATATATTTAACAGATTCAACGCCATCGTGCATCACTCTTCGCCTCATCATCATCTTCATCTCGAGCATCATGGCTAATTACTTCACCCGGATATTCTTAGAATCGAACCAAATCAAATATTCTTAACAATGATCTCTTCATTGCATCAATTTTGTACCAAATAATATAAGACTAAAATTTTAAGATTTCAGTAATAAAAACTTTTTTTAAAGAATTTGAGTGTTTTTTTGTTCTTGTGCTTCTACACCAATTTCAAATTTGTAGAGTAAGGAAGTTATACATTTTTAATAAACAACATTATCAAATCTCATGTAGAGGTACCTAGCTCTACAACATCAGACATTAAAAACTCTACTCTATAACTTTTACAATAACTCTACAAAGCTTACTTCTTAGTAAAAACGACAATGTATACAAAAAACTTACAATTAAAAGTTAATTTATTTATCCACGTGGTATGTACAGTAAAATACGCGGTTTACATCCTTCATTGGTATTTTATGCAAATCTACGGGTCGAACACATTGCTATTTAACATATCAGGTATTATAGAATAAAGAGCTCTTGCATGGCTTTTATAATTTTATAATATAGTACAATAAAATCACGTTCAACTAGAAAATACCTGTTCATAAAATAATATTCATCTTACACTCAATAAAGTTGTAGAGTATCGTATTTAAAACGCCTGCCGTCGCTACCTAGCCTCGACACAACTTAAAACTTTTGGGGTCGGAAATTTAAAAAACATATCTACCTACACATGGTGACCTACCATGATCACTAACAATATATAACCTCGTTTTTTTCATCGTGACATAAAAGGTAAACAATCTTACACTGTCTTTTTGTTGTAATTATCGATTTAAAAATAAGATAGACACTAATTAACAAAAACTACAGAATAAACAATAATTTAATGTTAAAACAAATTTCTGTATACTTCTAAATATTTTTTTAAATTAATAAAAGTTGTAAAAAGATTGTTTACCTTTTATATCACGACGAAAAAACGAGGTATATAAAGTTGATTACTAATCACTGTCAATAAACTTGCCCCTCATTCAGTCTGACCTGTCATTGACGGTGACGGATCTTTTAACAAACATTTTTATGACTTTATTTGAAACCACTTAATTTATTATTTAAATATCACAATTTTTCACGATGATAGCGCTAAACACTCAATTAGGTCTCATCACTATATGAATTATAATTATGTATTTTTAACTTTGCATAAATGTAAAACCTAGTTTACATAGGGACCGTAGTTAATTGGCTTTATTGTAAGCAAATTAATCAATCCCAATATCGATAAGTATTGGGCTGGCAACTAAGTAATAACGGAGTTTTTAAGCTGCGGATCAACTGGCGATATAATAATTAAGGTTTGTAAAACCGACTCATTCTATTCTAAATAGATGAATATTACGTACTGTTGCATTATGACTACCTCCTAAGCCGTTGATTACGGCCTTTTTTTGAGAAACCTTTAATTACTCTAATGTATCTTACATGTGGGATATTGAATATTAACGTTAAATAGCACTACTTGTGCCATTATATAACGAATTACGATTGAAGTCTGTGTTAGATCAATTCATGATTCCTAAGAAACACGTTATGATTTTAAAGGTAAATATAATAAACGAATAAATGAGAAGTGACTTACATAAAATCAATTATCATTTATAGAAATGATAAAAGTTAAGGTTTGAATAATTCATGATAATAAGTGTGATGGTTTGAATTCAGGTGGTGCTAGTGTTAGGAGTGGCTAGTGGTATCTTCGCAGAAGATCATCATGCTTATTCTGAGCAACTGATTAAAAAGTTCCACGACCCTCACGCACACGCCGGTCATCACGGTGAACTGTCACATATCGGGTCTCATAAACCAGAACATCATGAAGGATACGTAAGTCTAAATACAAAGTTTTAAAACTAATGAAAACTGATCTTGTAAAGGTCGTGCCTAAATGCTGGTGCATTTTGTTAGGTAAAAAGTAATGCTAATGCTTTCGTATTTGTATGATGACGAGTTGTTTATGTATAACATAATTATATAATAGTACTGTGATTAATTATTTATAACTTATGTCCACGAGTAGCAAGATAATTCGAATTGAAGTCCTGCCAATAAGGAATTTTAAATCTAATCTAAACTATAACACAAGTCAGAACCAAGAACAAAATACAAGTTTTGAAATTATAACGATGTCTAAATTAGTTCTATATTATAAAGAATAAGTATATCAAATGGCATTAGTTCTTTAAACAATAAATGCTAAGTGCCTAATTATGAAGTTTACACACATTATAGTGCTATATATCCGGCGCATCCGGTAATTATTTTTCTTAATCTTGGCCTCCATCGGCAATTTCAATCATAAGTAATTATACAGGGTGTAATCGTTAAGTGTGCACAGGCGATTATTCCGTAACTATTATAGATATTAGAAAACTTTAAACTGATATTGAAAGTACATTACCTAATGAGTAAAATGACAATAATAACTTTTTAAATATAAATATAGAAATATCCAAAAATTTTACATTAAACACTCCCATACATTTTATTTCTTAGTAAGGTACAACATTTTGAATTCAAAGCAGGTGTTCGAACTGACAGTCCTCGTTGTTGTAATACAATGACGACCTTTATTTTAGAAACCTAAATGAACTTTCCATAATACCATATTTCATAAATTGCACGACAGACACGATTCTGTAATTCTTCTAGGCTGTGTACTCTCACAGCGTACACGTGATCTTTGTCAAATCCCCATAGGAAGAAATCACAAGGCGTGAGATCCAGGTATCTGGCTGGCCAAGGGGTTGCACTATTATTGGCTATTATGCCATAAAATTGTTTCGTAAAGAAAATAATTAATATGATAAGGGTAAACAGTAGGTACTATTCTACTTAAAATAAAGAAACCAAAACTTTTCTTCTATGTCATACAAAGTGTATGGGAGTGTTTAATGTAATTTTTTTTATATTTCTCGTCGTATTTAAAAAAAGTTATTATTACCATTTTACTCATTACATAAAGTACTTTCGATATCAGTTAAAAGTTTTTTGATATCTGCAATAGTTACGGAATAATCACCTGTGCACACTTAACGATTACACCCGGTATACCTCATAATAAAAGGATATGCGCAATAAAACTGTAACAAGGTCCTGTAGTCGATGATACTCCTATTCCACTTAACCAATCGAGCGTGTTCTGTTATATGAAATACTTATAGCTTACACTTTTCTAATAATTTACTATGTATTTTAGGCTTGGGCATATCCGGCCTATGAATTCTCATATAAAGTAGAGGATCACCACACACATGATTATAAGGGACAGCATGAGACGAGAGATGGCGACGAAGTTAAAGGCATGTACTGGCTCATCCAACCTGATGGTAAAAAAAGAACAGTGACATACCACGCCGACAAGCATAGCGGGTAATATCTCCTATAATGAAATATTATAGATATTTTTTATGTTATAAGACTGTAACAGGTTGAAAACTGTACATCAAATGGATTTCTTGGATTTTCTGGAAAATTTTAACGTAGACTAAGTCTGTTTTCGATACAATTTTTTTTACCCTGTGTCAGTTTTGAGCAAAAACAGTTTTGTATAATACAAGTAATTGGTGCATGTGTAAACTGTATAACAGATTAGATAAAATTTTGTTATCCATAAAATGGAATAAGCTATATAAGTTAATATGGAGATTTTGTTAAGATTTTTTTATTTCATTATGTACTTTTTTACAGTTTCCACGCTCACGTCGAATACTCTGATCCCCATCATGTTCATCAGGAGCAAAAACACGAAGATCATCATGGGCCGGAACATCACGTAAAACATCAGGTGCATCATGTTGAGCATCATAAACATGATGAGCACCATAAAAAACACGAAGAAGAACATCATAATAAATACTATGCTAAACCTTATGGATATTATTCTCATGTTATTCACGTTAAGCCTCATAAACATCTAGAACATCATGACGTACATCATGAGGAAGTTCATAAGGATCATCATGAAGAAGCTCACAAGGTTCATCATGAAGAAGAACATAAGGAACATCACGAGGACGAACATAAGGAACATCATGAGAAACATCATATTCCTGACACTGATTATCATGTCCATATTAAACATCCTCAATATTATGGTCACCATGATAACGAGCATCATCACGAACATAAACATCATGAAATCAAACATGTTGAGGAGATTCATAGAGAACATGGTCATGGTCATTCACATCATGATGACCATCATGAAGTTAATCACTACGAAAAAGTTAAAAAAATATTTGCGCACCATCTTGACAAACCTCACCATGAACATCATCAACATCATAACAAATATGATCACGATCATGTACTGTATATTGATCATAAATTACTCGAAGATCTTCGTCAAAAGGCCTACCAAGCCTTTAAAGCACACGAGCATAATAAACATAAGGAGCATCATGAACATTATGATCATCATAACAGACAACATCAGCCAGTTTATCATGAACGTCAAAAGTATTTCCATCATGTCCTTCCTATGGCTGACAGACGACATTATGAACACTAATCTAGTCAACAATTTTCCAAACAACAAACAACACATAAACAAACTAAAAAGTAATGTTGAAGACAAATTGAAACTGGATTGTTGGTTTGCAATTGACCTAATATGGAATGTGAACAGAAAATCAAAAGCTAAATTAAATGACATTGATCTCATAATACAGTTATTTATTTCTACTTCATCCCCATCATCATTTATGTAACCACCTAAAATTAAGAGATATTGACATCAATGTATGTAGCTAATGACTACGCGAAGCGAGGATTCCTGGATTAGATGTCTGACTGGAACAAAGATGTAAATGGCACATAAATTGTTTGCTCCCTTAGGAAAATAGAAAAATAAAACAAAAAATATATGGGAGAATTTTTAAACTTAATAAGCCAAAATGTTAAATCCTTAGTTTAAAAAATCTTTCTCTATAATCTCTTTCTTCTCGGCAAACTCTATTAATGTCTAAAAAAATTCTATGACCTGCAATAAAATTATGCTACTTATTTTTCTCTAAAAGTAGTTATTCTATTTTAGACTTGGTGATAGCCTCTGTGTAGCTGTTAACTTAGTGCTAGGACTCAGTTTTAAGGCTCGCGCCAGGTAGAACCGCAACGAGGGGCGTGTAGCAGAGCAAGTGCCGGAGCGAAAAGCGACTACGTGTTCAAGATGAAAACGGGGATGAACTTTTCATTATATCTGCGTAACAATATTGATGTTGACAGGTTTTAAAACACATTACATTTTATTTTTTCATTAACATAATTTATTAATTCATTTATTTTCAAAAACTGTTAATGAACTATTATTATGAAAAAAGGAAAATACAATGCTGGATGTAGGCAAAATCTAGAACCACTGAAAAAGAAAGTAAAGAAAAATCTGGTAGCAAACAAAACCCGCTAATATTAAAGTCATCTTCACCCAAATAACTCTGTAACCAATGGAAAGAATTCAATGAAAGACCCACTTATTAATTATTTTGTAGTTACTGTAACCGAATAATAGTTACACAATTAATTTTACTATTTTTCCAAACTAATAGTTACCTATAGTAGAAAACAACAAAACCCGACTGCATAAAATTGAGGGTATAATAGAAAATTATATAGCTTATGCACAAACCCAAAAAAAGAATAGACAGAACGATTGTACACAATAGGCTTGTATCCTAAATATTTTTTATTGATTCATTCTTTGCTTCGTTAGATGTATAACCGAAACTACTACTGAAACGTCACTACTGAAACGTCAATGACAACAATAGCGGACGCACTCCGTGACGCCACCCCTTCTGATTGCTATTTTCTGTCACGTGACTACAATGTTTTTTTTATGTTATAAATCACTAAAAATAAAATTAATCATTGAATTTTATATGAAATTATTCATTCCATTGAAATCTAATAATAATAATAAAGCTATAAATTGTACAATACAACTGATTTGTTCTTAGTGGACACAAGCCTATTGCTACTAAATAAGTGACGCACAAAAATCTGTCACTCTCTCGTCTTATACTACCAAGCGGTGGGCTTCATATGGTCGAACTGCTACATATTAACGTTCGTCACTTATCAGCTCGATGGCTCCGACTATTCATTTTTATGGGTCTATATGTCACTTTCACTATGAAGACAAATCCTATGACACCACATAATGTTGAAAATCCGTTAAGCTATGAAGGCTGTAGTATAAAGCGACAAAAATAAAGGGCTTCCGTGTATAAGCTCGAACAATATTATATTACCCTCTTTATGACGTCGTCGGGTAAAGAAGAGAACCTTTAGTCTCTGTTCTTGAACTGGTTTTCCTACCATGCTTACAAGCTGTAACCGAGTAATTGCAGCGTTTAGTATAAAACCGAATTATCTACTGTAACACGATGCCAGAATAATACTTAATGGAAAAATGAAATGGTTTCTACTTCTGTTTTTATAACAATAACAGTAGATACTCTTAAAACTACTTAGTTTATGAAGCAAATAGGCAAATCTAGATTTTCTGACAGGGCTATTTTTAAGCCTCCCCATATTATGTTTCAGTTGCAGATACCAAACTTTATATAATTACTACGATTAAATGTTCCTAATTGACGAACAAATTATATAAAATATACTTACTGCAATTTTATAATTAAATCTTTGTTTCCTTTAGAGTTCGATCTCAATATACTAATTACTTAATATCAACTTACAATATTGGTTTATGGAAGGCATAGTATCCTTAGTCCATTTTTTATTATTCACTTTTCACTCTCACTGAAATATCAATTTTTTTCTGTACAATTATTTTTATACTATTAATTAACTTCAGTTCGTTAAAGGCGTGTATCGAATAATAAGCTAAATGTGACGTACGATACTTTGCATTCGTTATGCAGATATATTCTTAGAGCTCCGTGGACTACAAAAACCTTATTTGTCAGTCTGACTAACTCAGCACCATTTTGTCGTATTATACAATGTTTAATATAATGACCACCTAAACCTTTTAAATATAAATCAATTGGAATAAAATCATTCTTCGTTATTTTATTTATTGTATGTAGAGTAAGTTAATTAAGGGTTTGTATAAAGAAACTACAAAACATAAAACACTTGACCAATTTATTTTACTGTGATATACATGGGATTGACAGTCAAACCGTTCCAGATTTGATTCAGGCTTTAAACACCTATTGCATATCTAATAAAATCAATGAAATCATAAACCCATGCGAACAAAGTCGCTCTTGAGGGTTAACTTGATAACGTAGATGATTCGCAAGCCCTTCGTGATTCTAAACGCGTAGATCACTTAATGTTTTAATTTTCAGATCTATTACACTCATATGATCGTCTGTTTTCAATTCGAGAAACTAAGATAATTACTAAACGCAAAATGATAACACGCAGGATATTGAAAATTAAGAATAAATTACAAAACTTAGTATAAATATGAGATAAGATTGCAATTGGTGTCAGTGTACTTTGATACCTTAAGTTCTAAAGATGATGTGGAAGGTAATAAAGTACTTTTTTCGTGACATTCATTAGTTTAGTCAATGAGCTATTGTGAAACTTATTTTTATATTAATTTAACACAACTTGTGACAACTTTTTCCATAAAGTTAATTGTTCTAATTTGTTGACCAATTCGTATCAAATAAGTTACTTTGTGCATATTTCAGTGAATATTTTAATAACGATATAAATGTATGTTTTAGACTATAATCATTTTGGCTGTGACCAGCGCTGTGTTGGCTGGAAAGTTACATAAACGTGACTCAGAGTATAAGTTTCATATAAAACATGACTACGATTATCACAAACACCACGAAAAGCTGGAACACCATAAAGATGAAACAGAAGAAAAGCCCCAAGAAGAAAAGCAAGCAGAAGAGGTAAAAGAAGAAGAAAATAATGAAGAAACAGAGAGTGAATCCGAGGGAGCAAATGAGAGTAATGGATCAAATGCCGAATCGGAAGATTCAGAAAAGGAAGAAGGAAATGTAATAATTTTACAGTTTTAATTTTTTTACATAATTACCAAGTGCATTTCTTTAATTATTTAGTATAATTGTATTATCTACTTTTAAATCTAAGTTATCGTATATTGCTTTTCCTCTGTTACTAGTACTCAATATAATTATATATACTATTATGATTACCTGTATCTTGGCAAAATTTACCGTTTTATAAATAATAAAGCAAAAAATATACTTTCAGAATATGGGCTACGAATTCTTGTATAAAGTCATAGATCCCCACACACATGACAAGAAAGGACAACATGAAAAAAAAGACGGTGGCGAAATACAAGGAGTGTATTGGCTCTTGCAACCTGATGGCTATAAAAGGACAGTTGATTACCATACTGATAAACATAATGGGTAAGATTTAAAATACTTTTGTGATTCAAACTTTAAAACTACTTTACGTAACTTTCGTAGCTTAATAGCTACTTAAATGAAAAATTTAAAATACTTAAAAAAAAATTAAGAATCTAATTTTATTTTCATTTTATGTTACAGTTTTCACGCCAAAGTAGACTACTCTAAAGCTGAAGAGCCTACAGAGGAAGAAAAGCATTCTAAGGCAAAATCAGAATACTACGTCAAAACCTATCACGGCAAGCATATTCCTGTTAAAGAAGAACAGGAAGAAGAAGAACAGAATGAACAACAGGAATCTGCACGAAATATCCCAATATACGTTATTTAATAGGCTATTTGAAATTCGTGACCTAATCCAAATAGAACATCGCGAAGCTTGTTATTAATGTAGAGCTTACCAAATAGGATTATCGGAATCGTCTAAGGAACCTAAAATACCATAAACAAGATCATCAGTGACTATCATCTTTAAAAATCACACGGTATTAATGACCTCTAAGTGTTTATGGTGTTTTCTGTCCAACTTAATGGCTATAGAGTAGATACTATGGTACATTGTTGCTAATTTGGTGAAGATTTAGAAATCCTTCGGTAAATAACAGAGCAACGAGAAAAGGTGATAGAGGCAGAAGTGTACAAATTTTATTATGATTATTCCTTTATTTAAGCCCACCGTCGTCGTCATCATTCTGAACAACGCAATCAGCACCCTCGTATTCCTCTGTTCTACCTCAGGCATCACGATGGAAGGCATTACATTATATTGTGAACTTATAACTGAATACGTATTTTTCTAGTTTTTAAGTTGTATTATAGATAATTAGATTTTATTGTTAATTTTATGCTCAAGTTAATCGAAATGTAATAAACATGTTCGATCTCTGACTTCTTTGTTTCTTTAATCGACATTTTTTAATCCAATTTGTCCTAATAAAAATATCACTTTATAATAAAACAAAATTTGCAAGAACCTGACAACAAGTTACCTACATGATATTATAATCTAAATGTGATATATACAAACATTTATATAGCGGGAGAAATTGTTATTGTTTCTAATTAAGTTTATTTTTTACACAAATTACAAAATGTACGAAAATCTATTGCTACCCTACGCCCCTCTCTAAAATGATGGGCAAGAGTGACCATTGTGTAAATTCATTTAAATAAATGGAAATACCTCTTTAATATGACACAAGAGTAACTAACAAAATTTTATCAAGAAATATGTACTATACAATTTTTGTCAACTTTTGCAAAAATTCTAACGCTTGATTATCGCTGAACTAAAATCCAGAAATTCATAATATTATAAACCCAACTTTTGCTGAACTTTACTAATCATTTGAAGAAATCCTGGTGCAAAAGCAATATATATAGTACCTAAAATATCAATAGTTGACAGTTAAAGAATCCCAAAGGGAGTCGAAATTGAAGATTTACTCTTCTGATACAAGCCAATGTTATACAGTATTAAAAGAATCACGTTACAATGTTTAAATAATGTAATCAGACTCTAGAATATTACTATTATTAAAAAACAAATCCGGAGCCAAAATCCATATGACTAAATTAGACTTTTTTCAGTATCTCACATTAGCAATCAAGTAACACCCGGTGTACCCGCCCTTAGCCTAAACATTCGCCCATAGACATCAGAAATACATTTCGCGAATCTATCTGTTCAACACTCATATACCTAGGCATGCTGATAAATAACCCTACGTGATGTTAGAGTAGATATTATATTGAAGAGTCTAGTAATCTCCATCAAAAGGAACTTTTTACCATACATTCTTAGTTTAGCAGGTATACTCAAGCAGAAGAGATTGATATGAACTCAAGAGGGATAAAACCTTATACCGCAGTATATGTAATGTATTGTAGAATTTTCTGTTGCTATTTTACGTAAGAAATGTAAGTAAGTAATAATGATCACCTGATGCCTACTTAATTTGATCGAGAGGGGGTTAAAAAGTATTACGTTAAAAAAACTTCGTATATTGTAAAGGTATATACAGAGGTTTGATAGGTATGTAAGGTTCAAAACGTAAAAAAAATACTTTTAATTGTAGAATTGGTATTCAGCGTAATTATAATTCAGTAATTGGATACATCTAATCAGTACTTAAGTGTAATTAGGAAAGGTTCAATTAAAAAATATCATTAATTAAAGCTGTTGTCATTGTACATATTCTTATATAAGTAACTACCTACTTGCATATTTTTTATTTTTATTACGTAATACCTATTTTATTTAGTAGGTACACCTAATTAGTACTATTAAATCTACCTATATGAAGGATATGAAATACAGTTATGATAATATTAATAATGAAAATATACCTTATATGTATAACATTACTAGATAAATAATTAGACTAACGTGGATTAATACATAACATAAGTGTACTCGTTATACGCCCTATTAATTTTCTTGGATTAAAAAGAATTAACAAAATTACCCCAATTACAGATAAATTAGAAACAAATTAGTTAAGTTTCTAACAATACACAATTACTGAAAACCTCTAGTATATCCTGTGTACAATTATATAGCTCCTGTAAAACATGTACTTCTTAAGATATATGTAAAATTACATTGCAGTTGTACATTGAGATTGATGTTCGACACTCGTTCACAATGTTCTATGTAAGTTGAGACA
>LGAG01000121.1:92641-104948 GCA_001278395.1 Lerema accius
GGAGACGATTTTTCCGTAAAAACCATGGGCGTAGGTCCTATAAATATAATTTAATTGTTATGAATGCAGGCATACCCGTCCTACAAATTCGCGTACTCGGTGTTTGATCCCTACACTGGCGACCACAAGTCCCAAGCGGAATACCGGCAGGGTGATGTCGTGAGGGGATCCTACTCCCTCGCAGAACCTGGAGGAAACGTGCGCAGTGTGCAATATTTTGCAGACGATATTCACGGGTAACCTATTCAATAAAAATTAAAAATCATTAAAATGTTTACGATCCCTTTAGCACAAATTTTCCTACTAGAGGCCACTCGTCCCATTTTCAAGCGGCTCTTATAGCTTATAAGAAGTTGGACTATTACGCGGTTCATCTTATTAACAAAGTTATTTATTATCTTAATTTTTTCCAGATTCAACGCTGCTGTTCATCACAATACCCTTCATCATCACATTCCTTCTTATCATCACTAAATGTTTAATCACGAGATTCAGAAATTTGAATAAAAAAAACTGCATAACTAAAAGTCATAACAGTGTTTTTTATTCTTATTCTTTATTTAAAATTGACGTCAGTTTGATGTTTGCAAACAGTGCCATCTACGATGCTATGAATGTAACTTTATATTACCAACCTCTCTCTTGATTCAAACAGAGTAGTTCAGATAGCGATATATAGATGGCTTTAACATCATCTGGATTTAGATTTGCAAAAAATTATAAAAGATGTGTTTTCTAAATAAAAAATTATACTATAGGAAAGATAACTGGGTTATTTTTTAAATACTGTAATGTTATTGTTTAAATTTAAAAAGAAAAAATATATTTTTTAAACTATAAACATAGGGGGACTTTCTACTCTTAACCAATATCAGTCTATACTGAATTAATGAACTCGGCGAGTAATACCCGAAATTAAATTTGATTGATGTGAAATACGAATGGAGAAAGACTCGCCGACAACTATAATTAATTTGCGCCTAGCCTAGTAAGTCTATGACTGACGAAACATAACAATAAAAGCAAGGCATACATCAAGGACTTGATCTAGCAACCATTCTTACTAGTGACTATTATAGACTTGTAACTATTCTTATACTAGATAGAAGTTAACTAGTAATTAACAAAAAATGTGAAGACCAACAAAGTTTACTCCGAAGACACATAATATACATGATTTTTTGGAATATATCATTATTATACATATAGATTCAATAAAAAATAGAGACCCTAAACATACCAAGTGGATAGCGGGATAATTATGCAATCAAAATTAATAAATATACACTGATATGAAATAGATAACTACACGTAATATTATAAATATTATGAGTCTTATGCATAACATGAGACCAGGATGCCGACTCCATTTAAGACGCCCAACGCACTTATGTCGATATACTAGTTAGGTAACTACTTAATCTTTTTCGATCTACATGTCTTGTGCGAACCATATATCATAGTCAACGATAAAATACAATTCTCTCGCTACCGTGTCATGCCTTAACTTAGAGTTACACATACGTAGGTCATGAATCGACACGAAAATAACAAGATTCGTAATACTTATTTACAAACGAAGTACAGGCTATTACGACAGAGAACTATTTATTTCAAAAATAAATAAAGTGTACAATTGAAGCAGCGATATTGTGTAAAGGAAGATTACTGTAAGTAGGTAATAGTTTTAACGTTTGATCGATTATCTTTCGCACGTCGCAATCTACTTACGCATTGCCTTGGAAGGTGAAAAGATAAAACTACTACAAATAAACATTCTTTGTTTAATACTAGGCGCGTGTTTTGTTATTTTTGACAAATCAGTTTTCTCTCGAAACTTTATTGAGTTTAATTCGAGCTGGGTTTTATTATGGTAGGTATTTGAATGAATTGATGAATGGTTGAATTTGATGGTATTGATTGAAACACACAAAAATAAGTATTCAATTGATTTTAATAAACACTTGTACAGATAAATGTAACCTCTTCGTTAACCACAACACAACTAGAAATACAAAAGTAACTGCAGATTTCTTTCGTGTACCTGCGACAATTTTGAAAATTTATTAGTAACTCGATTTTGTTCAGTTGCATCGGCATCTGAAAGAGTTATTTCCAATGAATAGGATGGCTTAGTAAAAATCAAAATATTTTTATTTTCCATTTCATTCTCAATCATTCTTCAAGTTTTGTAATGCCAATTACAGCATAAAATAATAAGTAAACAGACAGGAACTCTACTCGTAAATCACAGACCCATAATTTTTGGGACAACATCAAGTCTAGGTCCGGAAAATGAAAGCAAACAAGAATAACTTATTCTTAGGGTTGCCGCCCGTCGGGGTTACCCCGGATTTGTCCTAATTTAGGGGGCAACTGAGCAACATTTTTAAAAAACTTCCAGGGAATACCTGGGCTCTTCTGACGTTAACATTAAAAAATATGTGAGTTAAACATCCCTAGGTAATTGAAAACCGCCTTTATTGGAGTTTTCTGAGATTTATTTTTATTTATTTTTTGTTTGAGGAAAACCCGTAGTTTTCCAAATGTCCGATGGATGTGGAAGATTTATCCAGGGACGACAATTTAGGTAATGGTAACCCTAACTTATGCTCAACAACTGGATCTAGGCCTTCCTGAATCATAAACACGATTTAAACAGAAAGTGAAAGATTTCAATTGACTAATAAATGCCTTCATTAACCGCGGGAATTTCAATTACGTTTTAAATTAGTAACGGAATAATAGTTATCAATAGTTATTAACCAGTCATTAAAAAAAAATACTAGGTAATTGAGAGGTACGAATAATGCGATTACAAAATATTTGAACTGGGAATTTCCAATAATTTCATCTCGTATTCGAATATACGAGTATCTAATATCTAGCTGCCTTCTTTATTTTTATGAGATACAAAGAAATAATATTTTGACAACTCACTTCAGTTTTCAGTTTTAGTAAATAATAAATGTCTCCCTAATAGAACAATAAAATGTGTCTAATTTCCCTATAAAATTAGCCGAACATAATTTGTGATTGCCTGAAATAAATGAATAGCTATGGTTCGAGTGCGTTTACTTAAGCGAAGTCTACTAAACTAAAAATATACTAAAGCGAGAGTAAGTTAGTCATTAATAATTGTTACGTCACGGACGCATGCGCAGACACGCGCCACTACAACTCTTATTAGGTATAATAATTGCGCAAAATGGATTGAATTTAAGCGTAATAAAATTGTGAATTACTTATTTTTCAAAAACATTGATGAGTGAATGGCAATGACATTAATTCGGTAGAATCCCTGAAAGTCAGCACGCTCACCTTGATATGGTTTAAAACGCAATTGTGTACCTACCTGCTATTGTAAAAATCATTATTTTTGGTTTATGCACTTAATCTTAAGTATTATGCTTCAAATATTAATCCAACAACACTTCCGAATATTAACTGCGAAGAATTCATTTGCGAAGAGCAAAGACGATTTTCGCGATTACTTTCAATTTTGTTGAAAACGAAAAAAGTATGTTGTAATAGAAGTACACCTTTTACTAAATTAAATAAATTTGAACCTATTATATAATTTCATTTAATCGTTTCATTATAGAAGTACACCTTTTACCAAATTAAATTATATAACTTCATTTAAACGTTTCATTAGACTGATAAAATTCATTTCGTGGCGCCCTTTGCTTAAGGAAATATGTTTTCAGCAAATGTTCGTGCCAAACGCTAGATCGTGGAAAACATTATGAAAAGCTCTTGGAAATTAACTTTTATTGTGCCATGCTTTCTGACTTAAGAGAGTTATTCAATTCCTTTATAATGTAGGTATGTACTTTTTCCAAATTAAAATGCGTGCTTGTCTCCTAATGGAGTCTATACTCAAATGTAATTTGTACAGAGAACCGACGTTAAATTCGCTATCGGCCAAACCAATCTGGTTGTCAAAACATTGTGATGATCTAACTATAGCTAAAAAAATACTTTTCTATTATGTATAAATTCCAAGCAGCTAACTTTCTAATTTATTAATTGTGGTCATGCATTAACTTATTTAAAAAAATAAACAAAGTATCGCGGCCCTGATACACCTCACATTTATCTCTAACTATATCTTATTAATTTTAAAAAAACAAATATTGATTAAAAACAAATGAGAGGTTGATATCCCATTAAAACAGCATAAACTTAGCTAGATATTAGAAACCTTTCTCCAATATAATAACATTTAATGCACAGACCTTGTAAAAATACATACATCCAATTACATTGAAAAACCTCGCGCCACTTACCTAGAACGTTACGTAAAAAGCTCAATTTGTGGCTAAATATATTTTAGAAACTAGACAATATTAGCTTGACAGCCTCTTTATTGATTAACAAAACTGGTTACTTAAAACTTATTTGTCTTGTATTAGTTTTTACAGATCTGATTGATGGTGGGTCTATATTTATTTTATCGACAAATCTTTGTTTGTGTCTCTCTGTTCTGATCGTGTAACTAGAACGAATTGGCTGATTAAGGTTGTTAACATTAGGTATACATTTTTTATCATTGAACCGTTAATATATCACCGATGTTCTTTGCTTGTCCAGTTAAGCAGATTCATAACATATTTAAAGATGAGTAGTAATATATAGGGTTGGTAACTACATGACTGAAAAAAAAACCTACTAAAACCCAATAATTACACTAAATTCATGTATTTCTTTAATTGTTATTAATTTTATTATAAAGTGGATTATAGCGAAATTATGTAGAAGAGACTGAAAAGTAAATAATGTCTGTCTGAGACAAAATTTCTATACACGGTTATAGTCACCGCCCAAAGGTAGCGATGACATTTTTACTATGATATCTTTCATGTAGAGACGTCAATCAATTGTCATAAGTTTATTAAATAAAGATGTTATTTTAACATCTACATCTTCATAATACGGAAACATAAACCTTTGTTATTCACTGACCTTCTGCAACGTAACAATTTAAATGAAATATTGAAATCGAAGCATCAAAAACAAATTAAATCGTGTTACGATCGCAGCACGAGTTACCGAGTAACTCGCTTTAAAGTTCAAAATAGCTCTTTAAAGATACAATAGGTCAATTTAAATTAAGGAGTAATACACTTCAAAATTACATATTACTGGAAAACTAATGACAACATACCTAAGTACAAAACAGCGAGTAATATTAATGTGTTTCGCCACTATTCTGATCCCTGCATAGCACTTTGGATAACATATCAGGTCATAATATATTAATCGTGATCGTATCATTTATATAAAAAAATATATGAATTATATTCAACATGTCTAATGTTCATAAAACTGACAATCTTACATGGTTAATCACCTAAGTTTATAGACACTAAACTCTCTTTCAAAACGTTGCGTTTAAAAGTAATTAACGTTTTATACAATCTCGCCTTGATTAGTCGGGTTCTAGTTCTTTCTTTAATACGTACCTGTTTGGTTTCCAATAAAGTAATACTATATTATAAAACGGCATACAAGGATTTCAATTTTTTTTATTTGTTTTCGAACAAATTTTCGTTGCGAAAAAAACTACAAATACAATTACTCTATGAGAATAAGAACGTAACTTAAATTATGCATTGTCTAATGCAAAACCAATACAGTCTACGATATATTTTGCACTAAATGAAAAACAGGTTCTTATCGATAAACTTTTATTAAACCCATAACTACATGCTAGCACAGTTTTCACTGCAATTGATATATTCACAAGGCGTTTGCACCGGTTACGCAATATGTGGAAGCTTAAGACTATGGTTCTCAACCTATATAAAACTTTATAAAGCTCTTAAATATTTACATTAGACTTAGCAAATGGTGTAGAAGAAAGATTTGGTGTACCAAGCATAAACTTTTCTTTACGATTATTTGTATTTTAGAACTTTTCTCGCGGAGACTTTCCATCAAATGTGTCATTACTTTAAAATAAGGAACTTTCAGCAACAATAAAAAAAAATATCTATTATTTTTGCAAAGATAGGAAAAAAATATTTATTTTCGCAAAGATAGAAATACACGTGTTCTTCGTTCGTTTGCAAACGTTTTGATTAAAACATAGGAAAAATAGATCCATTTTTGAAATATAACCTTAATTACTAACAAGTAATTATATTTCCTAAGAATTACACATATATGTCTATCTCACATAGGACGACATATTAAATAAACATTTTACCTAACTAAAAACTTTTACTACCTACGGCTGGCTTACAAGTTTGCATTTAATGCAAGGCGTGGAGCCCGTATCAAACCTCTTTTAAATGACGTAAATTACTACATATGCGTACCACCTCTGCGCAGGGCCTTTGATAACAAAGCACGTGTGTTATTCCACCCTATAATTAAATTTTATGCATTAAATCCTTTACTTATCTCACGAATAAACACTTACGTAGCTCCAGCGACAGTAAATATTGGCTTGCAGAAGAATTATAATATTAGACTGTATACAAAATTATGATTAATGTAATTAACTTGTTATTGATTGTAAAAATAACAGTTTAACTTGAAATATTAATATATTCATAACAATGACATAGATTTAATAATCTACCTTGAAACTGTAACGACTAAAACTAGTTTCTATTTTTTTTTCATGCATAATTTAAGCTTACACACGAAATAAATGCTACATCGAGTTGTCTGATCATTTCTATGATATAAATATTAAACGCTTTTAAGTTATTCTGAATAAGCTTATCGTAGACTCTAAAGCAATTTGTTTTTTAATATTAAATGCGCAATTTCATTATTTCTATTATACAAAATCTTAGACATAATAAATTATATGGCGTAGATTTTACTCGGTTTTATTTTTTATTTATAAAAACTTATAGAATAGAGTTTCTTATTAGATATTTATCAATAGAGGTCGCTGTTATAGGTGATTTTAATGTCAAAGCTTATTGCAGTCTCCCACAGGGCTATAGTTCACATTGTTTTCTATTCTAGTGAAGATAGGGTTGACAAAAATATTATAACGATGAAGGTTGAAGTGTTGAATATAAACATACCTACATACATAATTATATACACACATTCATAATTTTAATATTCGCTCTTTATTGATTTACTTTATTGATTTTCATGCTAATTATTGAGCACGAACTTTGTTCCAATTAAAAAAAAGTTTTGTCATAAATAATAATTATAACAAATGAATACCTACATTATTAGTAAAATTTGCGGGATTTCTGTTATAATATTATAGGTACTTGTGGCATGTTTACCATCGGAATTATGAGAAAGACAGATTAGAATTCCTCACGCATTTAATATTTTTCTATATATCTTGCTAAGGCATTTTGAAGAAATCTCATACCTGAAAATCTCTTCATCATAAAGTGATCAAATGTCTACCAATCCGCAACTAGCCAGTGTGGTGTCGTGAACTTTGTCCTTTACGCCTCACATTAATAAGAGACCCGAGCCCCGCCCGTATTTGTATGAGTTCTTTAATGATGATAAAAACAATTGTTGCATCCGTATTGCAACTTACGTGTGACTGACGGAAGAGGTACGAAGTTTTTACCTGCCTTGCGTGAGTTTAATATAATGAAACTAATATTTTATGTATTTATTATAGTTACATAATTGGGGAGCTACTTAAGAATCAGATCTTGACTGGCAGCTATGCCTTGTTAAAACACATTGACCTCGACAAGATAAAATTTGATTCGGAGGACCTAGGAAAAGTCGGAGTGGCTGCAATAAGAGGTGATTAATCCATTAGACGCCAATCCAAGTGCCAAATTATACCATTAATATTACATAATGGACTTCAAAAGACTGCTAGACTAATATAGGTACCTAAAGGAATACTTTTTTCTTCTTAATTAACCATTATCTTAAATATTCGATATCATTTAGATAATCGTAACCGATATCATAACACACTCGGTTCCTCGTGTAATAATAAACTCTACCTAAAGCACCAGTTACTCTACCGTTTCCGATAGGTGTCATTTATTGAAGCAGTAGTATTTAGTTCGCTATGTAATCAGTATAGAGAACTGTGAAACTTTGTAAAGAAATAATAGGGTATCATATATGCTAGCATATTATTCGGATACAGGAAATGTCAAATTAGATTGTCTAGCTGTAACTTGAGGAGGGGTATACGGCTACAACGCCCTTGTTTCAAAGTCAACTTACGAGCAACTATAGCTAGTTAGATTTATCATAAAAAAACGGATTTACAATTAACCAATACCTATTTATTTTTGACATCGTTGCTCATTTGTTTTTAGTAAATAAATTGGGAGTTATATTTAATTTATTTATGAAACGATAGCTTTATTTATCCTACTTCTTAGTATCGATTCATTCATGCCAGCGAAATTGATTGCTTCAATTAATAAGAATGGCTCGTTGTAGTTGTTTTTTTTAGCCAGCTCACTAACTAGAACTGCTGATACTATATAATATAAGATGATAAGATCATCAAAACGATACAGTGCGACGTCGCGTCGTGATGTCAACACCGAAACTTAGATAACGCGTAGGCGAGTAGCACTCATATTGCACAATACTACTAAAATTGCATATTGCAACGATAACACGAACAGGTACTTACATGGACATTCACGTGTCATAATTTATATTAAGGACTCTTTCGATTAAAACGTTCGTCATGACGATGACCTGGCAGCCCTATTGATGTTGATGTTAGTATTGGACATGTGTGCTATTAATCGATACGATCGACATGTCATGCCGGACCGATATTCTATAAGGTCCTGCGTTCGATTCCTAGCAAAGCAGAATTTGAATAACGAATTTAAATTTCACTTTTCGACCTGGGTATACTCGTATGTCCTTTGTCTATTTGTATTGCCCTGATTGTCCTTGACACAGAGAATCCTAGTATTAGATTACCAAGGATCAATATGTATGTAGGTACCCATTTAAATGTGAATCAATTTAAATTCTGAAAATGTATCTACCACCTTGTCTATTTAAAATCCTTTCAAATTCATTGTTGTAATATCGAGCTTCTACTCATCTATAAAAAAGAACCAACTTGCGTAAACAGTGATCTAACGACAACTGCCGCAAGTGACAAAGGTACTTAAAATCGTGAGTTTGATATCACATCGGGATGTCAACAACAAAACTTTAAATACGTAATGCGTAAACGATTGCCTTTGCTAGTTTCACAATATAAAGGTTAAACTGAACATTGCGTACTGGTCACCACACCCTTTGAACAGAAATACAGTGATATAATTAGAAATTAAAAGAACTTACCAAGTGAAGTTCAATTTCAATTGTACGAGCTGCATAATCTCGAAATAATAATATTTTCTTTATTGATGACCATGTAGTTTATCGCTTACTCGCCGCCGTCCCCACGATATTTAGAGCTAGAAAAAAGAGAACCGGAATCCAGAGCATTGAGAGTGACATCTAGCCCATCTATACTCTGTGCGCCCTCTACCATAAATGTCATTAACTTCGGAGTACCTAGCTTGTTTATTTTACGATGCATTCTTTGTAGTCCAGTAATGGGGACCTTCACTTTATTGAAAATAAGAGTTAAGAGGGTGGGTTGGGTGTTAATATTATTATTTCGAGATTATGCAGCTCGTACAATTGAAATTGAACTTCACTTGGTAAGTTCTTTTAATTTCTAATTGTACTTCGCTGCATAATCTCTCATAATAATATTTTCTTTATTGATGACAATGTAGATGTTTAGAGGCTAGTAAAATAACAAGCGCCTTGGCCAATTAGTGTTGGAGATGAAGTATGAGACTTCTCGATGACATGTAATATCTATGTAGTTATTATATTTGCATGATAGGAGACAGATATGTTGTGACGCTTGTCTGGTTGAGACGTATTATTTTCTCTCTGGTATTGTTATTAGTATTTCTGTGCTAATTTCCCGAATAGATTGGAAAACCGATTCAGTTTGAAAAGTCCGTCGCATTGACTTTTGGTTTGAAGCAAAGAGCTACCACCATATACTAGTTCTTATGGACTGATCTGCGTAGTGCAGTAAGCACTAGCTGGACAATTTATTGTCATAACCCACAATTGCACATAAACTTAAAAACCAGTGATTTCAGTGATTACCAATTGTAGTTCCAGCTACCTTGCTTTGACGTATCTCACCATGCCATGACGAGTTTCAATTTCTTTGTTAAATCCTACTGAAGAGAACCTTCCAGAGAGAATTGTAATATTATAGTATTTTGCTCTAACTGGTAAGCATGGGCCGGCAAGGGCTAACGATATGTAGGGATGATAGTGGTCAAGGTTGAAATACCTCTTGGCGAACAGACCACACCGTCCCCAGCGTTTTCCTTTTGTTCTGAGGTTCGCTTAATGCCAACCGAAATCTGTTGGGAATAGCAACAGGTCTGTTGGAGCGACGCTCCAGGTCTTTGGTTTAATACATTGGTTGAGTCATTTTGGATTGTACTTCTGCATGTTATTTTGGACGGAAGCTAGAGCACATCGTTAGCTGTTCATTCTATCATACCCACTTGTATTTTGTCGAAAAAACGTTTCGATAGAACACAACGATGTTTTTCTCGACGTGTAAGTAGCAACTAGGCTAGGGAATGCGCCCACAAGATTGATAACATCTGAGATCGATTTGTAAGAAGATTGGCAATGGACACTATCCTTGAAGTAAATTCCACATTTTCTGGGCATATGTTATAAAGTCTGCGCATGCTTGGCTTATACTCACATAAGCTCGACTGTTCAGTCATAATAGCTTGTGGCATTTTTGTTGTTTTAGCAAAGCGTGAGGTAAAGACGAATTTTGGAGGAAAGTTGTTTTTATGTGTAGCGCACTAATCAGACTTTGCGTTGATACTATCAGGAATAGACCTATTTAAGGAACCACTTACTTCGTTAAAGTGAGTACTTAGTGTCCTCTTAGTATGATTCTAGTTTTTAGCATTCCTAATTATATGCCTACCGGTATCTAACCCAACTTAATATAATTTGGTCGGGTTAGGTTAGGTTGGAATGATTCTATTTATTCAGAAAGAGGAACCCCATGTGAGCGGGGTTCCGGCGGGAACCCCACACTGGCGGGGTTCCGGTGACATCTATGGCACTTATATCTTTTGATCGTATGAATTAGAATTGGAATAATGTGAATTAGAATTTTATTAGTTACTTAATTATTGTGAAGTTTATGAAATAGCTGTAGTTGATATATTGAGTAATTTATATTTCTGTAGTTTTATTAATTTTGCAAAAAGGACTAGGCGCCAAGACGAGGTCCCTACAGTCCCAGTATTTGTCTCGTTGTTTTGATATCTATACTTTTGTACCATGAAGGATTAAAAAATAAAATATAAATAAAAAATAAAGTTGTTTTGGTCTGCTAGAGAGGTCTAAGGGCTTAGCCATTATGTTAGGTGGGTACTGTAGAGCTTTTCTCATGTCAATGATAAACTTCAAATTATGGTATCATAATAAGAAGCTTTTATGTACATTATTCTTAATGCAGGCATTAAGAATAGGAGAGAGTAGAGGCCCAACTGATCAAAGTGCACCACTCTTTCTCCGATAGTGCAAGGTACAGTGTAAACACATAATATTCAGAATTTTGTATACTTCCTTAGTGTCGCAACTAGTGGCAAGGGCATTAAGTCCACTGAAATGTCTCTTCTTAATAATCAGATACTTGCTATGGTTTTGTGTTTATTGTGTCAGTAATGTGAGTCCACTATATGTATGCAATAAGTGCTCAAGTGGTAGGTGTGACCCAGGTACATGTTTCAGCATGATGTCTCTTAATTGGTTCGCTGTCCGTGAGTATCAAGAAGTAAAGTGTTGTTTGAGTGTAAGTTAGACCTGAATTTTATTGTACTAGCTCTGGCTCCAAGTCTTACCACCAGTAAGTAGGTTGTCAAGCAGCTGTTCTCAGGTCAGTTATGAGAGTTCAGGGCAGTTACCAAGTGTCGCTTTTTGAAGCTCAAGAAGGCGGACCATTGTCATTATAATGGTTTTTAAATTTTTTATATAGACTATTTGTTTTTCCTCGAAAGAGTATATCAGCAGTTCCGTGTGGTCCTTAGCCCTGCACGAGTGGGGGTGGATATGTACATGAATGATTATTTATTTAATTGGACCATGCGGCATTTATTAAGTATTCTTGTTATTTTATTTATTTATTTCCCCTTTATCAATGTTCATAGTCATGAATTTGTATGAATTTTGGTTTATTTTACTGTAGTAGCTCAATAGCCGCTACTAACCTATAGAACCTGAGGTTGTATGCAGTTATTATTGTAATATC
>LGAG01000121.1:114018-126322 GCA_001278395.1 Lerema accius
TCTTGGAGAACTACGTAAGTACTTTACTGAATTTTCTAGACGCGTACGTTTGCTAGTGCTAGGGTTGAAACTATGGTTTTTAAAACTATGATAACACTTGTGTGCGAAATACGCTAATTGATTTTGGTTAATATTTTTTTATCGTTACGTAAATTATACATAACAGAGGAACATTATCATCTGGTTATTTTTTTCCAACGGAATAATATAAAAGTATTTAATTATTTATAGGCAGTATTCGCGATTGCGTGCTTCTTAATGCTAACTCAATCTGATAACTACATTTTTTTTTGTAAACTTACCTAAATGTATTTATTACTTTTTACCTGCCTTTATCGAAACCTGGTTTATATTAGGTATACCTAATCTTAACATTTAAAAAAGATAAAAAGAAACTATTGTACATGAAAAAGGTTCTTTATCTTGTTATCCTCTTTATTAAAAATAATAAGGGAGGACCTAGATTGTTAACTAACGCAGAGTTATAGGTATAACTTAAAATACCATGCTTATGTAAAGTTACAAACTCCAATTTCTTGTTTTCGAAAATTAAACACGTGTTAATTAATAAATCACTCGTGTCTGCGAAGTAATTAAATATGAGTTTACCAACTAATATTGAAATGTAAGTTTCCGCATATTCACATACACATAGATAATTTGTCTTCTTGTCAGACTCATAGTCCCTATTGATGCATCGTCCTGTGAGTAACACTAGATAAGATAAATTAGTTTAATAGAGTAGGTATAAACGTAGTAATACATGCGATAGTTACCTCATTCCAGTTATTTTAGTGACATAATAAATTGATTAGACCCGGAATCGACTTCGGACGGGTTCCACGTCCTTAACTTGATTCGTCACCCGATTTTAGTTATCTCATAGTCTCATACCATTGTGCAACACTAGATAAACATTATTATTGTGCGTTCAATTGTTTTTAAATTAGCGACGCCCCTAAACTTCTAATGCGTTCATTGTACATTTTTTACGTTACGTAAGTAACAAAATGTAGTGCATTTCCGAACTGCGGACTTTTGTTTAACGTTGGTATTGTTTCGGCAACCAAAAATACATTTGCATTTTATGCAAACTTCGGCAGTTGTATAGGTACTTTCGAATCGGCTAAAAGCAATCGTGGTAGGTAGAAGACCCAAAAAACTTTAGCACACCATTATGTTGCATCTTATTAGTGTCTTATGTAACTGTAGGTACAATGCAGTTTTATTGTTTAACAACTCTCTTTACAAAGTAAGTACCTCAGCAGGGTATTCCGTAAATGTAACATAATCCTTTTTTAGCTTGCGAAAATTTTAATTAACAAAGGTGCATCCATAAAATTAAAATTTTGAATCATTTTTGTGCCACAACAAGGTCATTAAACGGCTTTCTACAATCTTCCCTATAAATTACAATATCAGTAAAATTGGTCCGTAGTATTACTATCAGTTTCATGTTTGTATTCCTACAAGTAGAGATGCTGAAATTATAAGCTTGTATACGAGCAAAAAGCTTATGTGATCGAACCGCCCTGCATCCAAAAACGTCTGTCCTACCCACATTTAAGTTCATAATGTGTAATGTTATCCGATTCGAGTAATTTCGAGTGGCACACTCCCAAGTTAAACCAACTCGTCACACAAATTAAACAATTCAAATTAAAAACAAATTTGTAATTAACTAAGCCAAGTTCACTAATTGAGACAAGGTTAGTTTATTTTTGTGATTAGGTTAGCATAGATTAGAGAATACCTATATTTATATTGACCATGATAGTCATTTCAGTGACCGTGAACATAAATAATATTGTGATTTCCACAACAGTTTCGATAATGACATAATGTCGTACTCTACCTACTTGTATTAACATTGTTATTGCTCAACCGAGTAAGACAACCTTTTACTTTTATATATTACGTTTTTGCTCTACATAAATATTAATTAATTAAACACGAAGAGTCCAAGACATAAAACGTAAGTTGCGACTTACGACACTTTAACTAGAAATTCATACTCTGTCAAAACTGATCCGATGATTAATGGGAATATGTGCTGCTGTTACTTCGCACATTTATTTATAAGAATAAATAAGTCAATTATAGTTGGTAGTTATGCTTCCTATTACGTGAGAATCAACTTGTGACGTTGTAGGTAACTTACGTTAGGTACTACTTTGTCATTTCTATTTCAACTTATTGTTCATCCTACATAATTGTAACTATAGCCTATTCTATATTTTGTCCCCCTAACTAAAACGAATGACTATCACGGCTAATGATAAGAATATACCTACCTACTAGTTGTTGAAGGAAATGAAAAACTACATCATAAACCTTGTTATTATTTTCAGGATGCTAACCCAAGATATGCCTTCGAATACGGTGTCAATGATCCCCATACTGGCGATGTGAAACAACAAAAAGAGGAACGAGATGGTGACGTTGTGAAAGGTCAGCACACTATTGTTATGACTTAGGACATGACTCAGGGTCTAGTGCATACTTTATTACCTGCCTATGCAATGCGAACATAATTCCAATCAATTCCCACATTATCAAGATCCTTAAATCGAGGTCATAAAATGTAGATTATGTCACGAGGAGGTCAAGCTTGTAAAGTTAGCGATTCAATTCGATTTCTTAATACGTAAATAGTGATTTCCGTTAACCCTACATTAGGTTTGGTTTTCCGGTATAGGTAGGTACGAAACTAGTAGATATCGTGTTATAACACTAATAAATATACAGGCAGGTGATTACTTAAGGTGACACTTGCAAAATGGAGTTTTCTTACGTGCTCATCGTGAGAACCCTAACACTGATGGATGGGTACCTATGGCAATGTATTTATTTTGCACCTACTCTAATTCGCGTGTTGAAGCTTTGAAAGGCTCGAATAGTCGATATCATGTATTTATAATAGTTACTGTTTTCAATTCATTGTCATGTAAGTAATTGTGAATGCTAGTGGCATCTTCGGCGCCGTCGGAATCCCAGTGCGTCGGAATGTCTAGGAACCTAAGAATTTAAATTAAATTCTAGGAAGTATAAAAGAAACCTATGACGCTAGAAACATGACAGGGGTATTAAGTAGATACTCAATAAACTCTACTCGGACTTCTTAAACATAAAACATGCATTAAAATATTAAAAAACAAAAACTAAATTTGAGGAGGGCTGATCAAACTTAGTATAAAAACTTCGTTTGCATCATCTATAATCTGTACCTACTTGTAATAATATTGTGAGTGAGTTATTTCTGTGCATTGTTTTTTTTTTGCTTAATTTTTGTAGATAGGCCTAGTTGTCAATGTCGTCAAAACATTTTTTTAATTATTGTCTGTATAGATCCGGAAATCACTGGACTGGACTAATTTAGAAATGTGTGTAACTTATATCTTGGAAAACGATTATATCCCCCATGAACCAAAATAACCTAAAAATACCATTATTAGGTACCTTTAAAACCAATTATCTTGGTCCACGTTTACTCAATGCGTAATCATGGTTACATTTTATTGATCCAGGTCAGTATTCTCTGGTAGAACCGGACGGTTCTGTGCGCACAGTGAACTACGTTGCGGATTGGGAGACCGGTTTTCACGCCAGCGTGCACAACAGCAAAGAAAACCATCATTAGAACTTTTATTAAAAGAGTATTGTCTTAGTGTAAGTTATAAATATGAGCAGAAAAATATAGTGTCTTTTATTGGCATATTTATGTAAAACTCCTGTAGAAATTAGAAATAAGATAGTATATGTAAATCTCGGACATTTTTTTTAGTTTTTAGTCGCCATATTGCTATATTTTATTGTTAATTTCTGCATGCAATTAATTAGGGACTATCTTGACAAAATTAGTAACATTATTTAATAATAATTTGATTATAAGTATTAATTATATTTCATTGATTTAACAAATATCTTAGGTATTATTGTATTTAAAAAATGTTACCTTTATTTGTATTCTTATTGTGATATTTTCAAAATTCTAAATTGCTATTGTGATCAAAAAAAGTGTAGATATTGAATCCAATTTTTTTTTTTAATTTTATGCTTAATTATATTATAGTAATAATTATCTAATTATACTGTTATTTAAGAAAATACTACAAAAAATTTGTAATACCAATTTGTTAATTTTATAAAAGTATTTCTATTTTAGTATTTTACTCTGTACTTACTTTGTATTCAGTCAAGTATAAGATCTCTGTGATTTAAGAATTTTCTAAATTATTTTGTCATTACCTATTATTACCTGTCCTAAATCCAATATATCTTACATACAAACATACACTTTCATTATGTATGGTATCATTTCATAGATAGCTTTTATAATTTTTTTCCGTCATATAATTTTCTAAATCTATTTTAGTATATAATGAAGATAATAATGGTTCTATCTATAATTCGTTTCTGTATAACATAATATCTCGGAAAGTAGACACGTAATATCAAATGATCAGGAAATAATTACTTACCTACGTGTATACCGTCATTCGTTATGAAAATTATTCAACATCTATTTGTCATCTACTATAATAAATTGATAGAATTTTAAGTTGGAATTTCACCTCCAAATTCTGAATAAAACAGATATCTAAGGTTCATGAACATACTTATTAAAAACCCGAAAATGGCACTTACGAGTACATCCTTTTCGTCATGTAGATAATTATTATTAATTTGTGCCATAAATTATATTGATTACCATAGCATTGTCATCAATTATTAAAAATAATATTAGAATACTCGTTTGTAATACATTATACATTTACTGAAAAATTACTATGTAATGTACTAAAACAGCAGCAAAAAAATTATACCACCATTACATGCTATTATACTTTAATAAACATTTGTATATAAAATATAATTATTTTATTACCATAACCCAACATTGCACATGACTTCATAACCCCCCAACTTCGCAATCATAAAAACGATTAAAGCTGAACATACTTTGTTATTTGTCTTCCATTATAATAACACTTTGGACACGCAAAATCTTGATCGGCACTTTTGTTGGCCTGAAAAATTCAAAACAACTTAATATCTTAAAGTAACAAAACCTACTAGGGCCATCTACAAATGTCTTCACCAAGCACTTACGAATTTTGCCAAGCAATGAAATTACAAAAAGTTACATACATGTTGATTACTCTATTAATTCTACACAAAATCATTAATTATTTTATTAATATTAATGATGTATGACTATAATAAATGAAGTTTGAACTAAAGAAATTTCTAATTAAAACTGTAAACATACTATTAAACAATAATAACAAAATATATGTGAGCATCCCATAACATGAGGTAATATTGGTTTACTAGCACAACAGGCACAAGTTGTGTTAAAGGTCATAACAGCGGCTGAACTAGCTAAAGACCGCTCATGTTTTCTCCACCACATATATTTAAGAATATTTGACAACCTCCTTCTCAAACCAAAGATATTTATCAATGATATTGTAGTTCCAATTAGCTCCTGTAAAAAAACATGGGGGTGATTAGTATAGCCCTAGTGATGTTCATTCCCTGGGATCCTACTTGACACTACTTTTTGGGACACCCTGTATATTGAAATTTATTGTAGGTATATAATAATAATGTATTAAGGGATATTCTGTTTCAATATACAATACATTTATCAACATTAAATTTTATTGCAAAATCTTCTACAATAAATGTTTGAAATACTTTAAATTTAGATTGTTTATTTTTACCCATATATCTATAACAATGGATCAGATAGTATTACACTGCAACATTTTAAGCAACAATTTCTTGATTCTGGCAAATAAATCACTATATTAATATATTACATTACTTACAATAAAATTGTGCCATAGTAATTCTCTTGTCCATGAAAAATCTGTGAGATCTTCTCTTGTCAACTTATCAGCAGACAATTCAAGACCGAGAATAAAATCAATAAGTATGGGGTACTTTCCACTCTGTATAAATCTTAAAAAATTAATAACATCTCCCACAATTTGAAATGTCTCCAATCTTGATAAGAAATTCTGAACATTTGTATTACTTGTTAAACTATATAGTGCCCTTTCTCTTAAGTACTTTAGCCCAATGGTATAACCGAAATACCAGTACAATTTGCTTTTGGAAAAGTGATCAGTTTTATACTTGAGGGACAACATCTGCTGCCCAAATGTACACTTTTGATCGTAAACAGAATATTTGAATATGCATGTTCTGATGAGTAGCTCAATCTCTGGTAATATGGGCTGAAGTGAACCAGGCTGAAAATAATAATACCAATTAGTTAGAAATTAGGGTGATGCTATAACAATTCTTAGATAGGTATATCAGATAGCTAAAAACGTAAAACAAGTTTAATAAATATATTACCTCCAAAAACTTTGTTGCTTGAAATAATATCTGTTTAAACAAGTCTTCCAACTCTTCATCCAACTGAATGGAATCCAACTGAAACACAATGGAGGTATTATTAATAAATGCCTAACAAATTTCTTTGAACACTGCACATAATATAAGTTAGGTAAGTTATTACATTCTTATTTTTAATGAAGGCAATTATTATTACCTGAGTCACACGGGGTATATAGTTTACTGACATGTTAAGATAAATATTATTCTAACATTTTATTACATATAACTTTAGCTAATTATATTTTTCTTCGATGATTTATTAACTTCCTCTGTTGATCTTATTTCTTATATATTTCATCACTTTCCAATTTCGTCAGATACCTCAGTTGATGATAACAGCGGAATTCTTATTTGATATTTTTGATAACAACAACTGAACACAACAAACAGATAACAATGACAGAAGAGACAGCGTCACCTTGACGTTGTTTTTTTTTTGTTAAGGTTTATGGCTTGGATACGAGTCCTTTAAGCCAACCTTGACGTTGACAATAAAGTTACCCATAGACAATCAAGAAATTTGTCAAATGCACAGACATATTAATAAGAAGGTCAAATGTTACAACACAGATAGCAAAAACCTAATCCGCCTAACCTCTATATGAACGTGGCTAAGAATGGAACTTTTAACAAAATTGAAAACTTAGGGTCTGTTTCACAATCTATAAGTAAATTATTTATAAAGTAAGCTACTAAGAGAGTAAATCTTTCCGTTAACTCTCTATACGTTTCACAAGCATCCGTCAATTAAAATGAAATTGTGAAACGGAATTTACTGGTTTACCGTGCAAATAAGTTCAAAGTAGCTTACTTAGAACTTTACTCAACGATTGTGAAACAGGCTCTTACTGACACAGACGCTACAGCTTAAGCCACGACCTAGAAATGTAGCACTTGATAACATCCCTAATAACAGGTACAAGGGTAATAAGAACAGATTTTTGGAAAACTCTTCCTTTAAGTTTTTATTTACTCCAGTTTTTGAAGTAGTCAACTTTCAGTGTTTTTTTGTCAATGATTACTAGTATTATTTTATGTAAGTCCCAACCAAGATGTCTAGTGATTTAAGAAAAATATGCTCGAAGTGTGAAGGTTACGTTATTTCCATCGACTATGAATTATACTCTACGATGTCTTTTGTTTACTACTTACTCTGTGGCTAATGTTCACTTCACTTTGGTTTGGTTTTCAGATTTTCTGTCTGTGTCTGTTTCTGGGTCTGAATTCACATTCGCATTACAATTTTACAAATATTTATCTTCAGTTTCGTACATAATACTACAAAGTCTAACAGTGTGCTAAAGTTATTTTTCGTTTACAGTTTAAATTTGCTTATATTAAAAAACGTGAACAGTATAATTTATTTTAGTAAGTTCCAATATTTATAATCATTACGGTAACCTAGGTAGTTCAGAAGTTAGTTACAATTGCATTTTTAAATGATCTAAATATGTGCTAGAATTAAAAAAAATATATGGATTAAATATAATAGAATAAATTGCCGTGATTGCATAGAAAATTGCATTGAAATGCAATTTTATTTACACGTTATTTTAATTAATCGTTATATCCCACCTGGTTAAGAATCAATTATTATTACCTTTTACTGTACGCTGGTTGAATAATGTGCTGTTCTTGTTTATAATATTGTTTAATATTTGATTGTTGTTGCTCTTATTATTTCTTATGTTACTAAAAGATTTATCTAAGTACCAAATAAGAATAATCGTATTAAAATATACCGTGATTTATTTAACTTTATGTATATAGTTATGTATCCTCTGATTGTACCTAACGCAGTTTTAATATAATTACATAATATATATTAACGGAAACTAATGAAAATGTGAGACTAGTATCAGAAAGTGTTCATTATTTATAACATTTGATAACTGATATTTTTTTTCAGGTTTCAAGATTATGCCAAGGAGCTGACATTAAAATGAACTATCTAAATATTTTGAAACAGTCAACTATTGTCCATTTATGCTTTGCTATATCTTATTTTACTTCTGGCTTGCTTCTTAATGTAGTGCAAGCAATTTTGTACTTTGGACTCAAACCTTTCAGTAAAAAACTGTATAGACAAATTAACTACTATCTTTCTTATTCTTTTTCCAGTCGTATGTATTCACTTTTTTAAATTCTTTGTATCTCAATCAATATTCATACTTCCAAAACAGTAAGTATTATACATTATTAATGATTTATTTTCAGAATTAGTGTTTATGTCAGAATGGTGGTCAAAAACAAAATTGTCTGTTTATGTTAAGAAAGATGAATATGAAAAATTCTATGGGAAAGAGCATGGTTATCTCATCATGAATCACAGTTATGAGATTGACTGGTTAATGGGATTAACTTTCTGTGATGGCATTGAAGTTTTAGGGGTGAGTTAAGTAAACTTGATTTCTTTTTTTTTGCCATTACCTATTTGGTAGTGACACTTGATTGTGAAGTCAGTCCAGCCTAAAGAGCATGTTTTGATTGCCCTTTTTGGGCAGACATTAGAGCCACAATAATTGTTCTTGAGTTTGTGTATCAAAGATGCAGGTATCATTTGCGTTGGAGCAATCAGAATGTTGAATGATGGGTAGAAGTATGTGTCAATTATTTCATTTTATTTGTCACAACTAATTATGTACTTGTATAATAGTAAAAATATAACCCTGGCCGGAATATTGTCTATTTAAAATCAATTCATTTTTATATCTGAATATAAATAATATAATATTCTAATAAAATACTTTGAAGAGATGAGTATTATAGTTATTGAAAGTATGTGTACATAACTTGTACATAATTTGATTACTCAACTGTCTACTTACACAATGAAGTAAGTTTGGTTGAATTTAAATAGTAGTTACAGCAAAATATACTTTTATCTATTATTTTATTACTAGAAGACAACTATACTCTGCATACAATGTATAACATGGCCCATAATATGTATAATTTAATACTAGAAACTCAACCTTAACCTTACTTTGCATTGGTAAATATGTAACTTGGTAAACATTATTATTTACTCATTTATACAGCCCTTTTGGAGGCTTGTAAGTATGTCCATGTATAAATTCATCACAGTTATCTTAACAGTTAAACCGTGAAAGCGTAACAAATGAGTTACTTTCACATTACACATGTGCTAGTAAGGATTACCAAAAATAATAGACCTTTGTATGCCACTTTTTAGAGGAATATATATGTATGTTTTACTCACAATATTGATATTGAACTAATATAAATAAAAAAATCTATGACTATAATCTATGTTGGTAACACAATAGAGACAAATCCAATGACACATCTATTGAAATCCTTCAAGCCACTTAAGCTATTAGAAATTTACACACATACATACACATTTGAAAAACATTAACTGGCACAGCGACAGTCCAAATAATAAATAAAAAAATAAACTTAAAAAGTATTATTAGAAAAGTATGAAAGTTCCTTTAACTAAAGATGCTAGATAGAAAAATGTTTGGTTTAGAATTCATCTGTCTGACCTTTGATATCATTTAAAAGCAAAGTTTCGGTATCATTTTGCATACAAAAACAAAAATAAATAAACACTTACGGTAGCGTTTAATTAATTCGCGGAATGACAGGGTTAAAATGGGTCAAGTCTTTTTTATATGAAATACTTCCCAATTAAGACACTCATTAAGATTATATTATGTTTATTTTCCATGTTTCAAATGAATCCATCGATATTGTATTTATCATTTACCAAACAAATCAACAGAATAATAATTCAAAACCATCTACCTTCCTAGTTGAATAAATTTTCGTTCCAGTTTTAACTTCGCTGTTACGAGACAATAAGCATTTTAAAATACATGCCATTTTTTTGGCATAGGAATAATATAATATGATTACAAATGGCATAATTTTATGCAATTTGTAGTCAAAGTAAAAACGATCAAAGCGAAAAATTGAAAACAAAAAACAATCTTGTATTAGACGATGACATTTACATTTTAAAACGTGACTTTATTAAAGACTACCTCTAGTCCGCAATTTCTTCCGCGTAGATATTATGCTTTGATATTATAAATTACTAGACGATGCCCGCGGCTCCGCCCGCGGAAAAGTCGATAAACAAAATATTGATTTCGTCCCAAGGGAACCTATAATCGGGATAAAATGTATCCTATGTCCTATTCCTGGATGCAACCTATCTGTGTACCAAGTTTCAGCTTAATCCGTTCAACGGTTAGACCGTGAAGGAGGGACAAACATCCAAACATCCAAATATCCAAACATCTTTACAAACTTTCACATTTATCCTAACGGTTAGACCGTGAAGGAGGGACAAACATCCAAATATCCAAACGTCTTTACAAACTTTCACATTTATAATATTAGTAGGATAGGCTATATGTGTTTTTCTTCTTGAGCTATATTATTGTAAAGTTACATGAAGTACCGTTCAGCAGTCATAGCGTGAAAGAATAACAAACGTCTTTATAAACTTTGGCATTTATATTTGTAGGATTAAAATGTAGTCGCAATATTTTGTACCGGATTGGGCGCCAGATTCTTCTCCGTTTTTCAATACTCTAGGTGGGTAGCTACCACAACCAGAATTGATAGTGAAAAGTTGATAATTGGGTTCATCAATACCATCTTATCGTAAAATCCTTGCCTGTAAAACGAAAGGTTCAGAGTTCGATATGTATGTGACATGTTTTTAGGTCATGGTTGTTTTTTTAATATACGATGTTTTTAATACGTAATATATTATGTATGTCCATGTCCCCTGCAACATTCAGGAATTCTACATTTATATCAGTCATTTGCAAGAAACACGACATACCTAAAAATAGTAAATTTTGTGAAACAGGAGTTTAAAGTTTGTAAATAAAATCTTGGTAAATGTATTGTATCTTACATAATACACACATTATCCTTAGGGACCATTGACCTATTGGTGGAATTTTTGTGTTATAAAAATATTTAATGATACTATGTATTTAAGTAGTTATATCGATATTGTATTTAATATCATTATGATAAGTCACACTGTTGTCAGCAAAATAACTATCTTATTTAATTTAACTGGATGATATAATCTTACGATATGATAACTGATAAATATATTTTCATAAGCCTGTGAATAATCCGATATTTATGGCTGCTAATTTACGTACGTGTTTTTGTTTATCACCGTTGCCAATTGAGTCTAAGTACCTATGGTTATATAATATGTCAAGCCACCAATCCCTTGATCTATTTATCAAATAAGAATTAGTAAAAAATATAATGGTTTTTACTGTTCAAGAAGTTTCTCCAATGGATTCTTTTCATTGTTCCCTTTTTTATGAGCTAATTGAGTTAAAACACTTACGTTTTATCTCAATTAATAGTTTTTCGCAGATATCTTCCAAGTACATACATCGATTGATTAAAGTTTTAAATTAGATATAGATAGCCCGTAAGACTGGTATTATTATAGGTTGGGAAAATACTGAATTTAATTCGGTCGTTCATAGTTTTTATTGCTGCTCCTCTCTTATTCGTCTTTGATGTTATATAGCCTATAGCCTTCCACGATAAATGGACTAACTTACACTAAAAGATTTGTTCAAATCGGTCCAGTAATTCCTGAGATTAGCGCGTTCAAACAAACAAACGAACTCTTTAGCTTTATATGTTAGTATAGATTACCGATTTTTACTTATAGACATTTACGTAATTTAGTAGAGTAAATGATCTTTGGACCCGATGATAAATACCCGCCATAATAAATCGTAAATTAACCTCAGAAAACAGCGCCGTTTAAGGAACACCGGACACTTAGCGCGTAATGCCGCTTTGCCTTCGTAATAACCGTTACTTTTCAACCTCTAGTATATAGGTACTATGTTACGTTACAATCAAA
>LGAG01000121.1:129982-150309 GCA_001278395.1 Lerema accius
TCTTTTTTTGAAACTTTGAACGCCTGTATCTCAAAACTAGGTTTGTGTTAGTTAGTTAATTTTCGCTCTACGGGGACGATATATAACGTTTTCCGATACAGTGCTCAGTAGAGACTGTAATTTGTGACATACGTCAGATCGTAAAAAAAATTGAACTCAGTATTTGTTCCGAAGAGTGAGTCTATTATATTAATCGGTCTAAGGATCGGTCCTAACAACCATATTTTTTGAGTAAAATGACTATGTATATCCAACGTTTAGAGCATGGTCCCTTTAAGTGGTTATAAAATGTTGCTTTGTTAACAGGTTCCACCCACCTTGATGAGTATGTTGTATGGGAAACCGGTACATGCTCATCTACATATAGAGCGTATTCCAGTAGAGAGAGTACCTGAAGGTGAAGCCGAAGCATCGAAATGGCTTCATGACCTCTTCGTCGTAAAGGTAGATTATTTTATTACTATCATACAGATTTTTAGGTAATAAAATTGTGTCTAAACTCGGTTAATTAAATTTCATGTATAATTTCGTGTACTTATGATTGGTAGGTACTGTAAGACGTAGGTAACTCATTCTTACGTTTCTCTTATATACTTAAACAAAATCAGAGTTTGAAGGAGTCGCATTTTGCAGAAACTAATATCAGTCACAATTCTTGTGAGATGAACCTTTCTTTATTGTCTTTCATGTGACAACTGACAGTTTGTTAAGCAGATAGTAACTTAAAAACTATTTGATATCTATGTCAATAACAAACTACCCACATAATGTATTTTTACGTAACAAATACACAATAAAATTTTCAGGACAAAATGCAAGAGTCATTCCTGAACACGGGCGATTTCTTCTTAGAATCCGGTGTCGAACGGATCGAGCCGGTTGAGAAGAAGCCGCGTATATATTCTTTGTTGAATACCCTCGGCTGGGCCATCGTCACACTGACACCAATGTTGTACTACTTATTAGGACTTTTATTCAGTGGAAAACTATTGTATTTCTCCATCGGCGTTGGTATTCTTGGAGCATGTAAGTTAATTAAATAAATAACTTTAAATACGTAGTCGTAACCTTCAAGTTAACTAACTCTTAATACAATGGCACGTCGTTTGATACTAACGTCACAAAAACTGGTATTCAATTTGGTTATATAGTTGGTTTTCAAAGAATTACATAATTTTTGGGTAAATTAGCGAAAATGGGTTGACGTATATGTAAATAAATAATTGTAATTGTTCTAAAGCAAAGTTGTAACTGACCACGATACTATCGAATTATTTGTAACTAGCTATCAATATTCTTTTTATTTAAGCAACTACTTAACTTTAGAAATTGCCTTACATTTACAGCTAAATTGTCAATTTCCTCGCTAATATTCAATAGTAAAGTTTGCTAGTATTTTTCTTAATTTAACGATAATAAATACAATTTGTCTGCTTTTTCTTTCAGTCTATACGCTTCTTCAAAAATCCATCGGGATGTCGCAAATCAGCCAAGGTTCGTCATACGGAACGGAGAAAAAATAAAACTAAAATATTACTTTTAATAATTAAAAAAAAACGAAACAACACAAAGGCATCTCAATACAACTAAGTTTTTGTCTGATTGAACTATGTTCGCGATTGTAATCAACGATAATAACGTTATTTACAACCTTATACACACACGATATGGTTATAAATTGAATAAGGTTCGAATATTTATTCTATGGGTGTCATGCAGCAAATTCGTTTTAAAAACTGTACGAAAATTTGCAAGGTTCCTTTTTCAGGACTTAACATAGGTCTCCACCTAAACAAATTACCTAATCAAAGTTGAAACTAACAAATTAATTTTATACTGCGGCGGAATTGAGTCTACCACAATATTAATTCACTTGAGTTGTTAATAGTGATAAGGCTTATCAAGAAAAGCCAAAATACTAACACTTTTTATAATAAAGTATTATTTAAATGTTGGCATTGTTTAATTAGAATTATTAATTGTGTTCTTACCTTCGGGTAATTGTGTATTTTTTTTGAGGCAAGCATGCTCTTTACTGTATATTGTGAATATCTTTGTTACACTATTTAGATACTCACGCTATAATCAGTAGGTCTAATTGCGAAGGCAACCTTGGATATACTCATTGACTTTATTGTAAATTATTTATTGAAAGAAACAGCTTGAACAAATAATAACCATAGTAATATACTCGCTAAGATAGTGGTACCTACGAAATTAAAAGTATTTTGAATTAGTTCATCATCTTTATCAATAGTCTGATTAAAGTTGTACACCTGCATACAAATAAAATCCTAAGATATAAACTAGAGTAAGAAATAAAAAATTGTAACATCAGTGTAATTGTGTTCTGAGCAGTTGCGCGTTGTTATACTAATATTTCATAGCCCGATCGTATTAGTTATAGTTGATTATATAAAAGTTAATCGTCCCAACTGGTCTATGTACATTCCCATGTAAATACCTAATTTGTATGTTCTAGAACCGAGAGGTACCAGCTAAAATAACTAACATTTCTTAGCTTAACAAAAATCCCTGTAAGTTGACAAAATATACTCCCATCACAACTACAAATGTACTCAAATTTTCCATGTAGAAAAACAGCAGTGGTATCAATTATTTTATAGCAGACATAGACCTTGTATTGATTTATGCTAAATTTAAAATTTTTGGGCTACTTCATGTACCGATCATCGGGTTTTTACTTATATACCTTAGTTAGTAGGTACCTATTATTCAATAACTGTTTAGGTTCATTTATCAAAATTAAAAAACATATAGTTTTAAATTGTTTTTCGCACAAGGTCAGCCATGTTAGTACATTTTTTATTTATACGATTAAAATATACCTACAAACATAAGATAACTATAACACAACTTTTTACTGTGCTACTTTTGTATGTTATATCTTAGTTTTGTAGCTTTCATCACTTATTGCAGCGACTATTTTGAATTTTTCTTAGAAGTGTTCCTGGCTGAACGACTGTCATTGATTGTGATTAAACTTCGTTTAACTGAAATTTGTAATCTCCAGTATTTTAATACCTATTTGTCACTACAGAAATCTTATTTTTATACTTAACATACATGTGTACACAAATGATTTTTATAATGTAAGATAAATAATCTTGTTATAATGGTGATGGCTTTGTCCTTTGTAGTAAAGGAAGAATAGATTTTCTGTTGTGTAGGACTTATTTTTGGTATATACATAAGAATTATTTTCATGTTACTTTATTATGTACTACTGACTAATCAAAAACTTTTATGATAAAAACCCACAAATAAATATATTCTTACTACAAGCACAAATCATTTCTGTATGTTAAACTGTGTGCAATGATTTTTGTGTGTGATAATAGAATTAGTGTGGTTACTGTAACATATTTACGTGGAGTATAATTTATAAATAAAATTGGCTATTTATTAAAATAACAATATCTGCGTTTTTATTTGTAAATCTTCCCATTCTATTAATATAAATAGGTAAATAATTACTAACCAATACAAATAATTCACTGTAATTTAACCATAAATAAGGATATTTTATGACACAACTCACAGTGGTGGGTGTGATGTTCATAAAATATCATAAATGAATAAAATTGATTTGTCATACTTATTAATCAAAAAAGTAAAATTAATTTAAATCAACAATCATTAAATTAGAAAAATAAAATGAAACAAGAATATAGATAACAGGTTAATATATTCAAAAAAGTCTACAGAAGTTGTATATTCGTATCTATTTTCCATATAAAAATAGTATGGCAGTTTTCAATACAATACTAAAGTTCATTTTCCGAATTCAAATGAGGGTATTCAGAGGTCTTGCTAAACACACTTCGAACTATGTAATGGAGTGAGTTTTTCATACATGTGGCCAACAATACATGATAAACTTATATGAATAAATTGTCCATGTAACATTCCTTGATGTTCCTACATCTTCCAGCTATATATTTATCTTAAATGTCATGGAATATCCATTTTACTTAGCCTAAGAATAAAATCAAGAAGATACATCTGCACTTTAACTTCTATTGGCTTGTCTGTGACAAAAAAACCAGGAACGCCTGCTTTCTCAAGTGTACTTTGCTGATCACTGACCTTGAAACAAAATTTTCAAATGAGGGAAGAATTAAAAAAAATATTAACTATTGATTATTAAACATAATATTTTACCTAAATGCAATCTAATATTTTTATTGTATCACAATGAGTGCTTAGCCAATTTTTAAAAAGACATCTTATTTTTTGTGTTGTATGTCTCATATCATTGTAAAAACCTCAAATGCTTTACAATCATCAGTTAAGACTTTAGTTATGCAATGTCTTATTCAATTTGATTTGCTATTTAGTTTCACGGTCTAGGAAGTGTTCAATCATATCAACTGCTATTTTAAACAAAAAAAATATAGTTTAATTATTACCTTCTGGTCTAACTGGATCACCAATTTCATATCAGTTTGTTTCAATTCCTCTTTGTGCCTTCGCAGTAAAATATTTTTTTGCAATTCCTGCTGTTCTGGATTTGTTATTGTATTAACCATTTGTTGGATTTCCACTATGGGATAGAAACATAATTTAATTCTTCTTATTTCAAAATATCACCTTAAAGAATAAAAATATTGTAATAATACATACATGTATGTCTGTTAATTATCTGTAATCTTTGTTGGAAAAGATGTTTTTCAGTTACATGCTGGATTTCCATTAATCCTTTAACTATTTCAAATACTGTATCATTTAGTAAGCAGTTTGCAAGTCCAGATAATAGTTCAATAGGAACACGCATTTGATACTTCCTGAAATAGAAATTAAACATTAAAAGTATAATGCAAAAATATTATTTAAGGCAGTTACTCATGTCAACATAAAATTCACTACACAATTTACTGTTGAATCACTTACGGAGGCAATTCACGAGCCATATCTTGTAATTGTTCTAACAAAAAATACAATTTTCTCTGCAATGCTTCAGGAGTCGGTTCTGCACCATCCATCTTCAGTAAAATTATCTTGAATAGGTAATATTATGTTTTGCTAAATGCTAACTTAATGAATTAAACTTCTAACAATATTATATTATAAAATTATACATTTAAATAAAATATTTACTGGAACCGACTAAAAATCATTGCTTGAATTTATTTATAAGTCAATGTTGTTTGACTCTTAACTTTCTTGCATTTTGTGTTATCAAGTTTTGGCTACTTACATCTATTACTTGCACAGTAAGAAAAAGAAAGCTTTTGATTAAATTATGTCCACCTCATCGTAACCAATAAGTCTCGTGGTTGTCTTGTCATATGTTTATTTTATTATAATTTTAATAATTATGTAGTTGTTACTACTATTTATTTTTTATTATTTTTAAATAATTTAAATTTTAATAATTATTATGACATTAGGACGTTGACACATTTGACATTAATTATTGACTTGACATTCCATGATTGACAATGTCAGATCTTTTTTTTAATGGTTTATGGCTTGGATGCTAGTCCTTTAAGCCAAACACTGTCAGATCAGATGATAAGTTATGATAGATTAAAATAAATGCCACAGATCACAAAGCTTTATAATGCTACTGCTACATCTGCAGAATTTGGGAAATATTCACTCAAATTCCTATTTGTCTGATCAATCAGTTCATTACTTTGCGAAGCGTTTTCACGATCAAAGTATTATATAAGCTCACGATCCCAATATATAGGCATTTGCAGTTAGCATTGCGGTAGGCCGCAAACCGCAAATCACATCGCTATACTATTAGTTACTTGATACTTTCCTTATTACATTACTTTGATCTATGCTTGATACACATCTAAGGTTTGTGTAGCGACAAAACTGGTGACCTTCGCTTGACGAACCTTTATTTTAAGTATAGCGTATGTTAATAGATTAAAGCTTTGACTTTATATTCAACTTAATTATTATGTAATGTTCGTGAAAATACTGCGAAGTAACGAACTCTGGCACAATTTATAAAGAAACATACCTTCGGAGTAGCAAATATGGTGTTGCCGTAGCATTATCGTAAGAGAAATAAGGGTTCGCATACACCAGATATTTCTTCAAACCATATTCGTCATTGTTCCCGGATTAATAATAATTTATCTAATTTATCAATATCCACAGACATAATATAAGAAGTGTGTGAAATAAGCGGCACGCTTTTTTTCGCTCTTATGTTACCTCTGCTTATATGACTGATATTATCATTCTACACATTAACAGTCTGTGAGAACCCTAACGTTCTTTTGCTTATGGTACTTATAATGGCTTCCATTTTTATATTGTCTGTTAACATTTTCTAGTCTATTCTCACTTGACATTTCCTTTCCAAGACAAAAAATGTCAAATCTCAGATTTATCTATTGATTTTTGATTCAGTGAATGTGCTGCAAGCTTTTTGCTGATAACTAGTAAGTGTTATTTTTCTAGAACTGTTTAAAAATATTATTTAGGATTGTAATACAGTTTAAGATCATTGTTTTTGTGTACAGTAAAAGAACCGGAGAAATAAGACATCGAGATGGTGGTGTCACCGCAAAGTCCCGCTAGTGAAACCCAAAGCGTACAATCCAAAAAGAACATGGCCACCAAACAATCTGTGGCCGATACAAGGGCTGAATTAGCGGAGTTGGTAAAGAGAAAGGCTGAAGTAGCTGTAAGTTTGGCATAATGCTTAATATGTTCAAAAAGCTTGTGAGGTTCAAAGTACTATGAAGACTATGTGGTATGATATAAAAAGAAAGAAACAGGGTTTTTTTTCAGTAAATACATCACACATAGCTTAAGTTACATTAATATATAGATACTACATGCATTTTTCTTCTGTCTATTATGAATTGCAATAAGCCAATGATTTATCAATTATAGTTTACTAATTACAAATTTCTTTAAAAGACTGGTGAAATATTTTTTATACATCAAAAAGTGTCATAAATAGTGAAATAATAATTTCAACTTACAGGATACTTTGGCTAACCTGGAACGCCAAATCTATGCTTTTGAGGGTTCCTATTTGGAAGACACCCAACTGTATGGGAACATAATACGTGGATGGGACAGGTATCTAACTACCAACAAGAGTACCAACTCCAAAGCTGACAAACGTAATCGTAAATTCAAGGAGGCTGAACGACTGTTCTCAAAATCTTCTATTACTTCTATGGCTGTGAGTATTTTATTCAATATTGTAACAATAATATATGTCAAAATAAAACATTATATTACTTCAAGCATGTAAGATACAATGAAGTTTTATTGGGTATGGACAATAAAATAACTTGTTAATAATTTCAGGCTGTCAGTGGTCTTGTAGATCCTGCTGACCCTAAAAGTAAGTAATATATTCTGAATAACACAATAAAAAGTAACTCTTTTAGGTACTAACTGTTTTCGTAACCTTCTTTCAGATGAGAGACATAGTGAAACAGAGTCCCAGACCAACGAAGATTCTTCCGACACTCAAATTAGCACCAGTGTGACCATGGGAAGTCTGAACCATACTACCATTCATGGGTCAACTGAAAGCATTGCATCCAAGCCATCAGGAAAACAACAAACCAATGGGAACATTGAGAAAGCATTTAATCATATGCAGACAAAGCAGAGTGCTACTCAAAAGATAGCAACTTCATCAGGGATGTTGCAAAAGGCCTTTGGAAATGACAACAAGCTGTCAACATTGTCAGCTATTGGACTAGATAGTCGCCCTGGCACCCCAAAAGAAAAGGATGCATCTATGAGCATGATAAACAAAGGTGATACAACACCTAATTCAGTAAAACATAAGATCCCTGCCAATGTCAACTCAAATTCTGTAAAGAAGAGTTGCATTAAGAAGTCAAAACATAGATAAATTGATGGACATCATCAATTCGATCATTTGATCTCATGTGCGATAGGCACTATATGTGTGGTATACTTTTTATGTAATTCTTTGTGTAGAATTTGGCGACGGTCAAAATATTATTATAGTTGGTAGATGAATTGGTGTATAGTTGTAACATTTTTAAGTTGCTGCGTTGATGTTTTACTGCAATCAATTCTACACTTGTGTAATTCAATAACAGATAAGCAACATGCAAAGACAAAATAGCAAAAAAGAGTTTTAAAACTGGATAAAACATAATCAGAAAACAATTGAGATATATTGTAAGGATAAGAAATTAAGCAAAATGGATAAAAGACACAGTGGCATAATGTAACAAAACAAGAACAGATATAAAATAAAAGTGATTACATTAAAAACCCATGATTCATTATTTACGTATAATGTGTAATGCGTGTATTATTTATTTATTTATAGCCTCATTTCTTCTCATAATTGTTTGTTTGAATCGTGATTCTGAAACAAAAAGTATTTTAATATTAATATCCATTTAAAAAAATACATTTTTAAAAACTATGGATATTTTAAACAAGCATAAATTGTAACATACGTTTTAATACATTGGGTAGATCTCTTATGGGTCCATAAAATCTTACTGCCAAATAATAAACAATTGGAAGGATCGATATAAGGCTTGCACAGCACAGAAAAACTATTTCTGGCTTTCTTCTAAGATTGCAGCAGTTGAGATCCTTGCTCCACATAGACCTTGTTGCATTCATCTGAAGATAAAAATTAAGTACCTTATATTAATCCCTTTACATAAACTTTTTAATTAGTAATTTTATGCTATATAGCTAAGCAGGATGAAAATAATAATTTTCATGAATTATCTTTTTTGCAATAATAAGAGATGTATGCTAGTATTTCTTTTACTTACTAATAAGCAATGTGTATGTAGTATTTGTATGTACTGTGTATCATTCAAGGTAACAGCTGAAATAAAATCAATAATAACAAAACTGTTTTACTTACTGAGTCAACTATATCCATACAAATGCTGTCAACTCCAATAGCATCAGCACTTAACGTCTTGTAGAATGTGTCTAACTGAAGATAGGAATCAAAGCATTTCTCACATATTTTGTTATCAGGAACATGGCTCTGTCTTATGCATGACCATGTTTCATCATACATTTTGTTAAATGTTATAGTATCGTTTTTTAATGTAGGGATTCCACTATTCCAATCATAACAAGCTGAAAAATAAGTTTTTTTTTATTTAGACATGTCCAGAATTAGTCTTTACTTCCATACTACATACGGTAATGCATATTTTTTTACTCTAAGTTTTAAATGTGACAATTGCAAAGTAAAATGGATATTGTATCCAAAGTTATTGAACACAGCTACAGACAATATATTTATGGTGTAAGTTTCATTCTGTTTAACTGCAAAAAATATAAAAATACATACTATTGCAATTTCCCTTATTCCACACAGCTGCTATATTATCATGATAATCCATAACAACATTTAATCTATCTTGTGACATATATCGAGAAGCACATGAAGTTCCATTTACAACTGTAGTTATTAGCTCTTGATATTTATTATAAAATTTCACATATTCGTTGATACATTTCTCACATAGCCTTATTGGCCTTGAAAATCGAATGGAGCAAAAAGATAATCCAGACACAGAGTAAGCAAATTCTTGTAAAATATCAGCACATTTTTCTTGTGAATAGTTTCCTTCCTTTGTATTGGCTGGCCTAAAAATGTAAAAGTTATTTCAGCAATAATAAAAATCATACTAATAAAAGAAGTTTAATTAATACTTACGAGACAGTGTGCCACTCAATATTTTTTTGTGTTAGATCTCCATTCAACTGGGTAAATAGTACATTCAATAATACAAATAATAATGATTTCTTCATGATTAACTAATGACAATAAACAACAAAATCTATAAGTACAATTCTATACTAATTTGCAGATTTGGTAACAATATTTTAAATCTATGGCGATTTTAGATGATATTTAAAGTAATTCACAACACAGAGATGTACTATTACAATAAAACCTAAGTTTTCTACTCTACTGTCAATAAGCAAGAAGTTTTAACATAACCCAGATAGCTATTTTCAATATCACACATTACATTACAATATTCTCATTGTGGCTATGTCATAATTCCATCCAATGTATGGCTGAATAAAAATATTTCTTTACTATTCTGGTTTATAAAGTAAATATTAAATTGAATAAAAATATAACTTAAATAATGATATATTTATAAATCAAACATATCTATTTATAAATCTCACAATGAAATCAAATTAAAATTTTTTTTTATTTATAATCCACCCCAATCATGAAAATCAAAACAAACAACTCATGACAATGTCAGATAATCGTCAGTATTGTCAAGTGTCACAGTCAGTATTGTCATATACGCTCACAGACTATATACTGCACAAGAGAATATAGAGTACACCTTTGTAGTCTATGGTAGTTATATTTGACTGGGCACAACAAGGCTATTTTATAATAGCTCTTGGATAAATAATTTCGTTCATTCATACTATAGGTACTCCAGTTTTCTATAAATTACACATTATTCTTTTTTCGCGTCCTACGCAATCGGCTGCAACCTTTAATTTTATGTATAGTACCTCAACAGCCCCAAAAATATTAATTCCTTGGAGTACATAAATTATATTCTATTGTATATTATATTACTCTATGATTAATTCACTATAGTAGGGCCATTACAAACGTGCAGACTACGTCATCAATCATTTTATTATAATCTCTCGTTCACACCTACAGGTATATCCATAAATTATACACTATGGTATATCGGAACTCTCACTCTCACATTCCAGCGAGAGTTCCGATACACCTATAGGTGTGAACGAGAGATATGATAAAATGATTAATGACGTAGTCTGCACGTTTGTATTGGCCCTACTATACCATAAATAATTACCGTAACTACATTTTTTGTAGTTCTCTAAGGCAAATGTTCTCTATGCCATGCCATAGCCATAGATTAGAGAGCTGTTGTGCGTTTTGGCACATTGGTTGTATTTTTTTTTTAGTCAATCAAAACCTGTACTACCTATTTGTGATCAAAACAAAAATATTCATAAATAAAGACGCATTCGTTCGTTACAAAATTATGAATGTAACGTTTGTTAAGAAGTGTTTAATATTTTAATAGGATAAATTTTGTTTACAGATATTGTGTTAATACACCAACACCAATAAAAACGAGGTCTAATATCTTTAAAGTGTAGAAAATCCTTAGGTCAAAGTGCTAGATGCCCTCCAACAAATTTCTTTAAAATTACATGGCTCTTGTCGTTTACTTCCATTATATTGTCTAAAATAATTCTATTATTTATAGTTTTTATAATGCTTTTGTCATATCGATTTTTACAAAGACATTTCAGTTTTAATCACAGTATCTCAACATTTATATTACAAAAATTCTACTATTCTCAGAATCCTACAGTCTTAGGTATTGAAACATCATGTGATGACACTGGTTGTGCAGTTGTTGACAGATCTGGAACAATTCTAGGAGAGTCACTGTTCTCACAGGTCCTTACTCACCTTCGATATGGTGGTATAAATCCTATAGTTGCACGAGATCTACACAGAGACAATATTAAGCAAGCTGTAGATGAAGCCCTGGAGAAATCTTCAAAGACCATAAATGATTTAGATGCTATTGCTGTCACCGTTAAGCCTGGTTTACTAGTCAGTTTACAAATTGGTGTAAAATATGCAAATTTTTTAGGCAGAACATTTAACAAACCTTTAATTCCAATACATCATATGGAAGCACATGCTTTAGTAGCCAGGATGTATTACAATATACCGTTTCCATATCTATGTCTTTTGATATCTGGTGGTCATTGCCTATTAGCAGTAGTTAAGGATGTGGATGAATTCTATTTACTTGGAAAAAGCATTGATATAGCACCTGGTGAGATATTTGATAAGGCAGCTAGAAGAATGAAATTAAGGAATATTCCAGAATTGTCTAAACTATGTGGAGGTCATGCTATCGAATTAGCAGCAAAGAATGCTGTAAATCCATCATTATTTAAACTACCATTGCCACTTAGTAGATACAGAGATTGTAATTTTAGTTTCAGTGGACTTCAAGATGCATTTAACCACCATATTCTGAGAAAAGAGAAGGAACATGGTATAATGGGAGATGGGATAATTCCTGAAGTCAATGATCTATGTGCTGCTTTGCAAATAATAATAGCAGAACACATTGCACAAAGGATGGAAAGAGCTATTCTCTATTGTGATCAAAACAATATATTGAATGAAAACAATAGAAATATTGTTGTATCAGGTGGTGTTGCATGTAACAATTTCATCTTTGATTTCATGAAATCCATTGGAAACAATCAAAATTGCAATGTGTACAGGCCACCTCCAGTTGTGTGCACTGATAATGGTGTCATGATAGCATGGAATGGCATTGAAAAATTAGGAAAAGGTGACTGTTTTAGAAATTTCACTACTAAAGATATAGAACCAACTACACCATTAGGTAAATCTTATTTAGAAGAAGTAAGAAAGGCTGATATTCGTGTAAGAGTAACAAGATACAATAAAGTTTGTAGTAGACAATAAATCCTTAAAAAGGTGAGCATGTGTCAATAAATATTGTTTAAAACAATTATAATCATAATAACTCTTGTATTTAAATGTTTTAGATAGGAAATAAATAAATGTATAATTCACACTGAGTTTTATTTATTACAGTATACCTATTGCATAATTAAATAAATTGATTGCTGATTTAATCTTATCATCACCTCCTAGTTGGCAGCTTTCTGTTGTAGATCTGAAATTTTATAATAAACATGTTAAAAGTATAAATATTAGTATTTTTTGTCTGGGGTAAATTGACCTAATAAAATGTATTTTTTCAATTCAATTATGCAACTTATACCAAATGATGAAATTTATACCATTATAACTAAAATTTAGTGAGGTAGAATTATAATTGAAAATATAAGAGGTTTATAAACATAATGACAATGCATTTATAATAATATACAAAATTGAACATCAAAATTGCAAATACTGGTTGATTTTTATATGTAATTGAATTGTATACTTATAAATTTTAAATTTATGATTTTTTTACTGGAGTTGTGAGTAAAGGCCTTATATTTAAAGTTAATTTTCTAGCTAAATCTATTAACACACACAGGACAAATTTATTTGTTATAAACTATGGTTATTTTCTATGGGAATTGGCAGATTCAGCTTTGTTTTTTATAATCATCATCTTCATCATCATCGTCATCATTCCATCCTGCAATAGCTCTGATGTCCTCTTGGAATAATAACAATAATTCCCAACATGCTAGCGAAGTATGGGGTTTGGCCGTGCATTACAGACCTTTCAAAACATGGAGATGTTTATATCCTTGTGATGTTTAAGATAGATAAGGTAATGGCCCATGATGGGTTTATTATTCCAATTGCAAAGCTAGACAATAAATTGCTAAAACTAATTTCTTTAGACAAACTGACAGAAACCAAATGCATTGTTAGTTTCAAATACATGCTAAAACGCAGACAAAACAGAGTTATTAAAACAGTCATTTGTTGTAGTCGCCTAACTTACTTATGGCTTAGTCCTTTTCATCTGTAAAATCATTAATTTTATTTAGTAATGTTTGATAATTTTCCCAATTGCATTTGAAATTGGATACAATGTTTTTATATCTAACAATAGAATTTATTGTTCTTTAAGGTTTGGCTACAATCCTGCTAGATAGGATGTGCAGATTGTAACCTTAGAAACAAACCTTTATAAAATCCTGTAGTCTTTTGTCTTGAATACCATCCAATAATTGTTGGATACAAACACTGATGTATTTAAACTGTATGGCTATTACTATTTCGAAGATAAATGGTTGCAAAGCAATACTTACGCGCAGGCCTGCCGTTAGCCCATGGTGTAATCCTCACGTGAGAGTCATCCCGTTTCAGTGCTTCGGTGCGGAGTTCTGTCTTCAAAGATCGCCGCAGAACTTTAGCAGCGATATTGGAGTAGTTTATGTAACTATAACAATTCGAAGAGATGAGAACTCTGCAACGTGCTGAAGCAGTACCTTGCAGACTTCCTATTAAAGCTATACTTACTTAAGACCAACTTGCCTCCAGGCACTCATTTTTACCAAACCTGTCTATAATACACTAATTCACGCAACGGGATCAAGAAATTGCTTGAAATGCAATCTTAAAAGTGTGATGTAATAGGTTTACGATACCCTCCGCCCGGTTGACTTTTTAACCTTTCAATTTTAATCTTGACATTAGTCAGTGTCATTTGCCACTTTGACATTGACATTTTCCTAGTTTTACGGTTGTGTTGTTATCTTTGCTTTTTGAAATAAAAAAAGCTTAAGATGACATTTGACACCGACCGACCGTCAATCAAAGAACTGTCAGAGCAGAAGTCAGAAATTCTTGCTAAACATAAAATACGTGTTAACTAAAAGATCGAACTGCTGACATTCTTGCGACAACGTAAAATAGAAGAAAAAGGTATGCTTGTTTATTATTTTGTGTATGTATAACATTTTCCATCTCATGCCTATGCATATGCCAATATTATTTTCACCTTGATATAGTTGCCGAATAGCACTATACAAATCTTTCTCCTGTACCTATTGCTGTTACCTTTCACTTACCTCTTTTTGCACATTGATTAAGGACTAAATAAAATTTGTTCGAACATATGTTTTCTCACGTATGCTATCCTAAAGAGGTACTTTTTATAGTCAGGCTATACCCAATTTATGTTACAGATTAAGTATTAAAATGGATGCTACAGAATCACTTGTGAAGCAGGAGTCAATAATACAAAGTGGTGATGTTGAACAGGAGCAGTTGTTTCTAAAGCCTGCACCTAGTGGAGTAAGATGTGATATTGTAAATGAATGCCAAATGTTCCTTAAGGCTGAGGATGGAGGGGGTGATGCACCTGATATGAGTGTAACTGAGGAACCAGCTCCGGGACCAAGTGGTGAGCTTTTGATAGCATAATAATATACTACTGTTATGCTTAATACCAATTTTAAGGTAGTAAAAATTAGTAACTTAAATGTAGTTTACTTAAAATTAGATTTGTTGCTATTTATTACTGCTTTTATGATATTGAGTAATTAGTTGCTTATATACTCATGCACACTAGATTTTCTGTGAAATAAAAGGATTAATATCATAAATAACTAATTATGTATCAAGTGCATAAGTGTTTTATTATCTCTTAATTTGAAACTATAGTTAATTGTTATTAGTGTTTATATGCCACATTTATTAATAAAAAATAATATCTATTGTATTGTAATAAACATTAAACTACAATAGAAAGTTAATTATTATTTATTGTTATTTTATAATATTATTTAGAGTATTATAGAAATAGACCAACCATGACTTAAGACAACTTGCCAAATTAGTCATGCTATATTCACTATACCATGTTATTTATAATACGAAAAATATTACTGTAATTCTAAAAGTATAGGAAGGTAGTTGCTATTTATTAATTTGCTTTGATAATTAGCTTAGCTTCCGAAAATGTATGTCTATTACACCTACTAATAAACAATTGTGGTTTTGGTTGTCTGTTCATAGTGGTTATACATTATCCATATACCTATATTCACTTAGTTTACAAAGTGAATGCCAGTTGAGTTCCTAATTGGCATAGTTTTTCTAACATTCCAAAAATTAGCATTATATTACTAATATGCCTGCTCTTCTATTCCAATTTCTATCTATTTGTGCTCTAAGAGATAATGGTAAGGAGCTAAATCTTCTCTTTAATATATTTTTTTTTGTGGAAACCTTATGGTTTTTGGAAGTATTTGAATTATATTGTTTTTAGACAAACAGGTATATCTGCTATAGCAGGGGACTTGGTTTTACAAAAGATAAGTGATGGTTATAGAAGCTCAATAATGTATACTTTGTTAGTATTTAATTACATTTTTGATTACCTACAATAGTTTCTATTACTGGAATAAAGAAAAGCTGACACTGAAGTGATAATTATTTCAATCACTTCATTAGCATAGACATTTTGATTGCATTGAAGAAGATTCAACTAGTTAACACTTTGAGCCAACTAAAAAGGAGGCTGCCTATATCTCATATCTTTAATGTAAAGTCCTTATTATAATTTCCATTTATGATAATTCACTAGCTTTCTATTATAGTTTTCCACTTTAAACCGGAAGAGCATTTGGGAATACTTAAATATCTGTGATACCTGTGTAATTAGGTTTTTAATACATTTTCACCTCCATATTATTTAAATAAAAATAAATGATATCCAACTAGTGTGTACAGTGACTTTAAAGCTGCTAAATAATTAATACACTATTTAAAAAAAATATGTAATTTTAGTTTTTCTTCATGTATCTTTATTTCTGCTAATGCAGACTACACCTTAGTAAGCAAGCCCATTATATCATCTATGTGGCTGTGACTATCTAAGGCTTCAATTAGTTGTATAAGAAATACTCAGTGCTTGGTCTGCCGTTTGTGTGAATATAGAGGTATTCTTACTAAAAGTAATAGGTAATAATTTAATACAAAGAAGAAAATGGCTAAACATAAAAGTTGGTACAATAATTTTTTTTTTACTTAAATAAATATAATAGTTATTTGTGTTATAATAGGGATGGTACATGTGACATTTTTATTTTTAGATAAACCTACATTTATAACTTCTACACCACAAAACAGTAAAGAAAAATCAAATAATAAAACAGCCACAGAAAGTGGTATTCAAGGTAAGGTTTTTTAATGTTATTTCTGCAGTTAAAATAATATATTAATATCTTTAGATATAGTATTATGCTTTATACAAATATGAATATTACTTGGGGCAGGATTTAAATTATAAAGAACAATAATATTCTTTAGATAAAACTTTATTTTAATCATATAATTTATATTAATTTTCGCATGGTTTCCGTTTCAAAAATCCTCCTTTATTATCTGCATTGAATTCATTCATCAATAGTAAATTAGATGAGAAATACAGAAATCTTCATTTAATTAATCTTTATTTTAATACTTTTTTTAATATTGACTAGATATTGTGGAACAAGAACCACAAGAAGCCGTGAGTACCTTGCCCAGTACTGTGACGGTATTGGATGCGCCCGATGGCGGCAAAGTTTATCTAGTGGGCACCGCTCACTTTAGTTTGGAGTCTCAGGAAGATGTCTCTAAGGTTATTAAACATTTTTTTAATACTTATTTATTTTACTGATTGATATGTGGGGTTGAGTGATAAAGTTTGAGTGTGTAATCACAAAATGTTTGAAGCGGATTGTATGTAGCCTGTCTTTGTTTAAATTGAATGTCTGTGTGATTTTTCTTTTTTTTCAAACATTGAAATTGTCTGGTGTAATATATTGATATTGGATACTATGCCTAAGATCAGGGAAATAACCTTTAAATATATTTGCCATATATTTTGTAGGTAATAAGAGAAGTGTGCCCTCACATAGTGATGGTAGAGCTGTGTGAGCAGAGGACCAACATTTTATTACTAGATGAGGAGGTCATTTTAAGGGAAGCCAAAAATATCAACATTAAGAAAATCAGGTTTGATTTTTTTTTGTCATTATCCATAGACAACTAATAAAATTTTGTCAGTTTTACCCATGGTTAATAAATACAACCAAGACATCACCGTTGCATTGGCGGCCCAGTAGACGAAAGAAATAAAGATAGTACAATACTTCACCTTTTAATTCGGTATTTAATGGTTTTAGTACTCCAAAATCTGTGTTCCTTCTCAAAACCTAAACTTTTATTAGAAATCCTTTAACTTATTTACAGGGCAACAATGGCTCAAAATGGTGTGTTCAATGGTCTAATGTATATACTGCTGTTGAACATGTCGGCACATATCACAAGGGAGCTGGGCATGGCGCCCGGCGGAGAGTTCCGGAGAGCTATGGCAGAGGTATATATTGTAAAAAAACATAAGCATTAAAAAGGATATTAAAGTAAAATATGGATAAAGTTTCATAATAACGCTGCTTTTTGAAAAACATAATTTGAGAATTCAACAAGAGTTTCTGCTAATATATCTACACAACAAAATACATAGGTACCATTCTAAAAAATCTTGGAGGTCAAAATTTAAAATTATTTTGCTCCTGTTTTACCCTTTTGATGTAAAATGGACAAATAGAGGCGTTTTATTTTTTTGGCTTTTAACAAAATATTGACTTATCTGACAATAATTGTATATTTTCTGTTGATTTGAATTTTTTATCCCTATGTTCTTGTTTTCAGGCAAAGAAGATACCAAACTGCATGGTCCAACTGGGCGATCGGTCTATAGACATCACTCTACACAGAGCTATATCGTCTCTGTCTTGGGGACAGACTATACGTTTCGTATGGCATCTTCTCACCTCCAATCAGACTATTAGGTAACTATACTAAAGTACTAACTAAACTAACAACTAGATTAAAGTTGTTTAGTTATGCAGTGAGTAAATGTGGTTTGTAGTGACATAGCAAAATTATATTTTACATCTTTATGTGGTGTAAAGTTTATATTTAAAGTTTAAATTATGTAAAATATTGCAAAATAATTTTTTTTTCCGGAACCACAATAACTGGTAATGACCTTAATTTGATAATTGTCGTCGCTTCATTCGTTACCACATATCTATATGTTGGCATGTTTGTATATTTATGTTAATATCAATGAATCTATTTCATATCTTATCATTTAACCATAAGATTGTCTATTTAGGCTCTTGTCTTTTTACGCAAATTGTTGAATATAATTACAGTCTTTACTAGTATCACTTACATAATAAATAATAATAGTTGATGCTAGCCTTAAACTAATTCTAAATTCCAAAATAGATATTTACATGCACATACACAACACACACAATGAAACCTATTTACTACAAACCATCTAAGTATTATATTAGTAACTTACTTACCTTATGAAGAAATTTTGCCACTAGCGGTCACCCATCCACTTTCCAACCGCCCCCGCAGTTGCTTAGCTTTGTCGACCACTTAAAATTGATACAAACCGCCGCTAGCTATCAGCGCTTCATCACCTATAAAGACTAAGATATTCCATTAACAAAACCTTTTCTTATATTTCGTATTCATTGACCCAGTCTAGAGGAAGTGGAGAAATGTAAACAGAAGAAGATGCTAGAGGACATGTTGGAGGAGATGGCCGAGGAGTTCCCGGCGTTGAAGAGAGTGTTCGTGGTGGAGAGAGACATGTTCCTGTGTCACTCGCTGCAGGTCGCCGCGCTGCAGGCCCGTGAGTATACTATACACGAGTAATAAATACACAGGTTGTTAAGGAAACGCTCCCAAAAAGAAAACCAAGACAGATGATAGTACATATACACTATACAGGTACCTTTCATGATAAACGGGAAAAAATATTTTTGTGGATGCAAAACAACAAAAGATTTTTTTTATATTCCATTTTGCTAGATCAAATTTTTCTATAAAAAATTCTTCAAAAAAAAACTTAGCGATGTGTTACAAATTCAAAATCAGCTGATCGATAGTTCCAGAAATACGCGGGACAAGTGGATTCGAATTTCTATTAATGATTGCTACAATACCAATTATGGAGAAAATACAATCGACGGTGATTTAGTTAATTATGTTCCAGGTAGGGAGCCTTGCCGGATAGTGGGCGTGGTCGGCATCGGCCACGTGGCCGGCATCGTGGAGCACTGGGGCAAGATCACTCCGCAAGACATCACCCCCTTACTGACGTGAGTGCTTTTACAACATAAAATATGTAACGTAATTGGAAAGGAACCCTGTCAATCGGGGTTCCCTTGACATTTTTGAAATGTACATGACAAACTGTAACTTAATATCTGTTGCAGTTCCATTCAAATGAGTGAGTCATTTTCATTACTAAAAAACTAGGGAATACAATTCTCCTAAGTCAAAAAAATTACAACTTTTGTAGGTAAAAATAGTCGTTTAGTTGTAACGTAACGTTTAAGGTGGAGGGAGAGGTTACAGAAGAAAGTTACGGCGCGTTACATGGAGGGAGAGTGGGTCAAAAATCTTTGAAAATTGCGTTATGTAATCTATACTAATAATTTCGTGCAGGTGTACGGTAGACTCGATCGAAATCTTATATGAATAACAAAACATAATTATGGGGGAACAGATGAACATTCATACATACATACATACTTACACACATACATACCGGTCAAAATCATAACCCTCCTTTTTGCTTCGCCGTAGTCGGGTAAAAAAGTAATGATTTCGAGTAGACAACATATATTCGCAAAATTCGGATTGTGGAGTATTTCGTTAAATTGTTATGGCACTGACAAACAAACCGCAGTCGCCATTTTAGTTAGATGACAAACGTTCCGTT
>LGAG01000121.1:156943-176186 GCA_001278395.1 Lerema accius
TATCGATACCAGAGAGAATTCTATACTTAAGTCAAAATATAAAAACTGTATGAAGCTACCCCATCTTCCCCTACTAATATGGCAACAAACGATTTAATTATGACTTTTTGGTGCCTCTAATGTTTTTAATTTTGCTCGTGTTTTATAATTATGCATTTTGAATCTCATAGTAGTGTAAATAGTAGGTTATGTAACAAAAAAGTGCCTTATTGATCTAAGCTGTAAACTACTAACCAACCGTACATAGTTCTAGGTAGTAAATAAGACGTTTACCTACCTGCTGTTTTCTATTTTCAGCAAATAAATTTCTTACGGAACACGATTTAATACCTAAATGAAGCTTTGAGGTAAGATTATGATTAAAGTGGAAGCAGTAGAGGCACTAAAAAATTGCAATGTTTAACTGCATATTTATTTTTTTCAGTATTCCACGTCGCCCTTTCTACATGGTAGTGATAAGCAAAGGACTAAAGTTTACATTTTATTTTCTTATTTTTTCCTTCCTCTACAGAATGATATTTGGATAATGTCTGATATACGAAAAATAAACATTGTGAAGAGTAAAAATAGTACCTAGTGGTTTCAATCAATTACATTATATCCTGTATTTTTTTAAAGATAATAGTTTATACAGTAAACGAGCTTATAGTGCCACCATACTGTCTGTCTGCACCATAATGTCTGGTTATAATAACAAACCTTGACTACAGGACTGTCTTGGACTATTAATGGGTTATGAGGTGTTAATATTAATACCTAGGTGTTTATGAGAATAATATTATTATCGGTCCAATTAGGATGCTTTGCTGCTCCTGCAGTTTCAGTTTCATATTTAACGTTGATGTATATTTAGAAAATTGCTGCCTATTTGCTACCTATTTTCATAGTTTAGTCTTTGTCCTGCAGGGCCTGCCGCACTAAATTACTTTGATCTACGGACCTGACCTTTTTTAGCATAGACTAGATAACTCCATATATGTTATAAGTTGCATTTTATGTCATAATAAGTCATTACTCTGTAGTCCGTAGTGCAATAAATCGACGACAAAATCGACATTGACATTGACAATTTGACTTTGACATTGTTATTAAGACAATTTTTGACACTGCAATTTGACACCCAACAAATGTTTATTTATTGTTTGATTTTGTTTGCTTCCACGTAAAATCTATTTAAAATTTGGGTACAACACTGTAAATTGATGACTACACAGTACAGTTATTTTTTATACATTTAATTTCATTATTTTAGTTGTATACTGGAAATTTTCCGACACTGAGATACTATTTTAAGCCAACATTTAGTTTACGTACGTATTTTAGTGGTTCATGTCCGTTACATTTTGAGGTATGATACTTAAATTTATATTTGTGATTACATTGTTATTCGAGAATATAACAACAGAAGAAGAATGTGGCTGTAGTGTCGGCCGTAAACAGCTGGATAAGTATGCAAAAAATAGTTTTTTTACCGTGTTGCCGACTAAAAGTGATCAATGTAAAGTAATAGATAAATATGATGTTTTTAACATTACAAATGAAATGGTTCTTATACCTAGCAGACGGTATCAAGTTGGAACCGATGACTTAATTATTGAAAACGATAAGGAAGGTCCGAAAAGAATAGTTACTTTAAACAGATTTTATTTAGATAAATATGAAGTTTCAAACAGGGATTTTCATAATTTTGTAATGGTTACTAATTATAAGACTGAGGCAGAAACTTTTGGAGATAGTTTTGTATTCATATTATTCTTAAACAATACATTTAAAGATGAACTTCGTGACTTTCGTGTTATGCAAGCTCCATGGTGGTATAAAGTTTTTGGTGCTAACTGGAACCATCCATATGGACCGGATTCTGATATAGCAGGTAAGAATAACTAAAATGCAATTGTATCATTAAAATCTTTGTTCATTTTAGTTCTATAGCTTACCTAACACAACATACTGAGATACAAAGAACTATGATAATTAAAATTGACTATACAAACTCACAAGGATTTTCTTTAATATTTAGGTATGCTGGATCATCCAGTAGCACATGTATCATGGAATGATGCTAGAGCTTACTGTCAGTGGCGAGGAGCAAGGTTGCCTAGTGAAGAGGAATGGGAAGCAGCTTGCCGAGGCGGCCATTATGACACTAAATATCCATGGGGTGACAAGTTATTCCCTAATCATACACACATGTAAGCTTAATAACATTAAAATTATTGAATTTCTGCTTATATGTATTAAAAACTTGAACGGCATTTTATAATGATAATAGTTATAAGCATGTTTGTTTTTACATTTTAGTTTAGTTTAATTCAACAATTTGTTTTATGGACCTTCCTAGTGCCAAAGCCTCCTGCCTTTTTAAACATTTTTCTACTTTTTGCAACTTATTAATATTATTTGGTATATTCTCAATGTTCTCAGGGCTAATATTTGGCAAGGTACCTTCCCAAATCATAACTCAGCTAAGGATGGTTTTGTTGGTACTAACCCAGTCCACATGTTTCCACAAAATGATTTTGGTTTACACAATATGGCTGGCAATGTTTGGGAGTGGACTGAAGATGCATGGTCAGACCAAAAAGTAAGTTTTTATTGTTTTGTAAAATCTACTAAGGGGTCATTATTACGTAACGAAATTTGGGGGCCTGTTATGATTACGTAGGGGGTGGGAGGATGAAACAACGCTTTACATAACATTATTCTTTTTATTACTAAAAAAGCTAAGGAAATATATTTATCAGTAAAATGGAAACATTTTTAGGTAAAAATGGTCATTTTGTAACGTAACACACGTTTAAGTAAGGGGCGGTCCAGAAAAACGTTACGGCGCGTTACATAGGGGGGCGAGAGGGTCAAAAATCCTCAAAAATTGCGTTACGTAATAAAAAAAAAATTTAGCACAAGTTACGAATTTTATACAGAATATTGAGAAATTAATGTTCTACTTTACAGCCAAAGGAAAAAGTAAAGAAAGGAGGCTCATATTTATGTCACAAGTCGTATTGTTATCGCTACAGATGCTCGGCTCGTTCACACAATACTGATGACAGTTCTGCAGGGAATTTAGGTTTTCGCTGTGCGAAATCTGCTTAAGTGTTATTGCATTTTTTTGTAAATATTATACGATAATTTGTACTACTTGAAGCTTTTTATAAAGAATTTTATTTCAATATAATATAATGAGAAAGAAATAGAGGGTATGTAATATTGTTAATTAATTTTGCCTATCTTGGGTTGTGATGGTTACATAACTACAATGAATTGATTTTCGTTTAGTTAATAATATAATTTTTATGTACTTAATAATAAAACTTGCGAATTAATAAATACTTACCTATGTTTAGATAACCCAGTCTTGTATTGATATAATTTTGTTGAATTTTTTAATGTAAAATGTTAAATTCAGAAAGTTTTGTGGTTATAGTTTGGGTATGTTCGCGATAGTTTTTATAAACTCGAATATACTTACATTTTTTTCGTGTTAGCTTTAGAAGACGTTTTCGTTCAAAAATATGCCCAAATTGTTTTACCACTTAGTATATTATGAATAGTAGTTCACTAGTGAATTATGAATTGCTTCATAGGTGCATTTTTTGCTTTGTAAAAATGATGAACAATATCAGCCGTACAAATATTAAATACGTAGATGATTGAATGTCATGTGCTTTGTCATAGTTAAATTGTAAGAAATATATTGCATAAGATTCAATATTCCTATGTGTATTGTGACTGATCTGTATTGCATTCTTTATACAATTATTATACTAGGTTTTAAAACCTCGCATTTAAGTGTACAGTTTTAGTTAACGTAACTTGTATACCTACTGTGAAACCAAATGTTGTGTAAATGTATGTCAGCTGTCTTCCAATTTTTATAACATGTGAAATAAATGTTTGGAAAGTAGTACTTATATGTTTAACTTTATATGTTTTATTTAATATTTTAAAAATAGGTATGCGTGTACAGCAAGAAACATAGAAAAATATATAGTTCAATAATAATAATTACTAAAAAGAATGGCAATGTATCTGTAGGATAGGAAAGAGGTATGTCAAACAAAAATATAAAGTAATTATAGTTTATTTGCATTTTTGTATAAAAATTGCAATAATACAATAACTGATTTCAATACCATCACTAATGAAAAAATAATTATTTACAAAATGGCGAGCTTTAGCTTAAACCTCAATCATAGGAGGTAAAAGCAGGTTTATTCGGAGTACAAAAAGCACCTCTTGATATTGGTAAGTACAAAATAAAACGGAAGACTAAATAAGGAAGAATATTAATGGCTATTGCTACAAAACCCGTTATTTTTCAATCTAAAAGCGATATTGTTACATATTGCGAATAGAAACAATAAGTAGTTTATAAGATAACTACTCCCAACATGTAACAAATACAATAAAGCTCTGAACTGTCTCAATATGCAAACGTATTATAGAATCAAAATGATATACCTGGAAAAATATTAAGTCTTTTTAGTTGAATTTTGTACTAGTAAGTGCTAGATTAAACCAGTCATGTTTGCAAACTGTCAAGACAGTTCTTTTTGATACATTTGGTAATTAAATTAAATAAAACATAACTTAAAATAAATAACCAACACAACCATCTAAGTGTCATAAAATATAATTACCTAACTGCATTGCACCAGCACTGTTGCCGTTCCTTGTGAAATATAGTAGCACTACAGACGCGAGCGCGGTCACCGTGAACTAATAACGTTCATAATATATGGATTTTTGATCATTTATTTTCTTCAATGTTACCTTTGATTCACTTATTAGTTCATTATTAACTTTGATCAATAAAACATTATATAAAAAGGTAATGCTTACCTAACACCGTAATTATTAAAATAAAATGCCCTTAAATGTTCTGTATACGAGTGCATTCTGTTGTGATTTTTGTTCATTAACATTTGATCGTTATATATTGCAAACGTGCCCATTCGCATTTTGCGCAACTAATTCAACAAATACATTATTATAATAATTGTAATTTACAGATGTAGTATGTATTCAAAAATAAATTCAAAAACATTATTTTTTATTTACAAAAAATATTAAAATTTGATAATTTAAAACGTAAATTGACAATTTATACAAATAACTTGCAAAAGCGGCAAGGTGCTCGTCCTGTGTAAAATCATCGAAAAAAGCACCATTCGATATAGAGAAAATGTATTGTATATTTCACGACTGCATTCATCGGCCGGTCACTAAAACTATAAGCAGCATACTTAGAAGTAATAAAAGTACAAAACGCTATGCGATCACAAAATCTAGCTAAATTGTATCAATAAAATAAAAATGTACACCATTGATACCGCCTAACCGTATATACACTAGATAAAATCACATTTAACACTAATGCTAGCTCCCCACTCTCGCTGTGTGAATTAATGAATTTAACTGACGAACGGAAATTATATTGTTCGACTGACGAAGTTGACGATTTTTGTGCAATGACAGCAGGAGATTATTAATTTTTGGTAAATATTTTAGTACCACCGATATATTTAGCAGTCGGTTAATAAATTAATAATCAGCAATAATGGACCAGTGACGCGGGCTGCGGTAAAGGTCAAATTGCGTAAAGCGGATAAAACATACTGGTAGTGCTCGACTCCACCGTCAATGCTGAGTGTACCATTGTATCCTATTTTACTGAATATTTTTTTTTAATCCACTAACCAAATTCTCTGTGAATGTAAAAAATATACCAAAAATGCAACACTAGCTCCCATTCATGTGTTCGTAGTATACCGAGAGTCTAGAGCCAGCATAACATTTGTTGAAGCTTACACTCAGAACGTCAAAAACACGAGAGACCAACAACCCAGGGCAACATGAATAATTATGCTCGATGTAAAGAAGAAATTCTTTACGGCCTCAAAATTCTTTGTTTTTAATAACTTGTTTATATAATATAACCTCTATAATGCAAACCGATTGGGTTACTGTATTTACATAATTTTATTTAAATCTTCAAGGTCTAGTAAATCCGCATTTTGTTTCTTTGAAACTGCGTGTTTTAGATGTTCTGCGCGCGAGCTCGAGAGGCGATCTACACCTTCCAATTTAGGATAAGATTTTGGAGAACATTTTTAACTTAAGATTTAAAGCTTTGGATGTTGTCCGACTCATCCTTGTATTTACGGTCGATCCCAATGTTTAATACAATAATATACGAATAAATAAGTTAAATTGGGTGGGTTGAAAGGTCATCGATACATGAAGTGAACCGAAGATTTAAGATGGTAGCAACCGATAATGCGAATATTACCTTTAAAACTATTACTTAACTACGTAGAATAGAGTTTAACCTCCTCCCAAGTAAATTCAATCAACAAATCCTATCTTGCACGGAGGGGTTAATCACAGAATAGTTCCATAAGCTTCGGTTGTCGCTCGACAGTTGGCAGGACGCGGTACAGTCACCGTCAAAAAAATCATTGGGAGCGACCATTTACAAAAAAAATGTTCTATCTCGTCCTTCGGGAGATGTAGGGTCGTTACAACTAAGCCGCCGCGGAGGGTCGAATCACAGAGTAGTTGGTGGCGGCGCGCGCTGTCAGTTGCCGGCCGGCAGCACGGTGCGCGCGCGCAGTACACTGTGGCCGTTACTGTAGCCGTTTCTTAGGGCGCCATTCTTAAACGCCGGCGACTCTAATTGCGTCGTCACTGGGGGCGGTGACGCGGCACGCACCTGAAAAAAAGGGCAATTATTAATAATCTATACTTATAATAAAAAATAAAGTTGTATGTCACGTGCACGTGGTCAACCATATTCAAAAAACACACAATAGAAGTAGTCATTTGTTTAAGTTATTTACACTACATGATATTTCAGGCAAAAACTTGGCATGTTTGTTTGCTTATATGAACGCCCTAATATAGAATATGTTGTAAAAGGAACACAAAAGCGAAGCGAGGGCGGGCCCATCATGTTCACATTTCATACCCTGCTTTGATTATAATGTACCTACCTTCAAGTCCACAAAATCTAACCAATCTTACATGCCAATAAGTTTATTGTCAAAATACAAATTACCTATAATGATTGAAGTTTTCTAAAAATATTTTGTTTAAGTCGTCGGTTCATTCGAGTAGATTTATAACTGAGTTTTGTTTTATTTTCATTTAATTTTGTGATTGTTATGCTTATTTTATTTTTAAAGATATATTAATATTATTTGTAATATCTTTTTCACAGTAGGTAGGTACGTTTGTGTTCAATTAGCGCAGTAGACCAAGGCCGTTAATAAATAAAAAAAGTAACGAACGACTGAAGTAACTTAATTCGATTGTTTTGTCGAAACCATAGTTATACGCAGTTATACGATCTTTTGATCTTTCACTCTGATTGAAATCGAAATTATTCGTAATATAATTTCGACCATAAATCATTATGCCGATAAAACATTATTTTATTTGGTCTTAACAATGTCATAACATGAGTAATCTGTATCAACATTATATTAATATAACACCTAAAGATAACAAATTTAATCAACGAAATTTTGGATTACGACTGATAATTTAATCGAACACCGATTGCTAAAGTTTACACTTCACTAATAATACATTTTGAGACCAAGAGACTAGTTCTAGGTTGATGTGAAAAATAAGATTAAGGAAAAAATTTAATATTATTTGCATATTTTTTTATGATGTCTCAGGAATTTTGTCTTGTGGTAATCATGATCTTCGCTACGACAGAAAAAGATGAGTCGCGGCAAAAAATTAAAAGGTGGTATTTAAGCATGTTTTTATATACACAGTTTATTGTGAGTTACATAACTGTTTCGCTGAGCTAAGTACCTATATGCATATTTCGAGAACGTTAAAATTGCTCTTTTGTTTCTATAAAATGAATTACTATAACAAAATTAGGCACACAAGTAAGACTGCACAATTTGTGTGTGATTTTTATACTCAACAGATTTTTTTTTACTATAACAGCGCTATTCTCTCACAAAAGTTTCACAACTATTCCATTGACCTTTAGATGATTATAATTTTAATAGATTGCCATTTCACCTTGAGAAGCCAAGAACGCGTTATGTGTGTATTTTCGATTAACATTCATAATAAAAGTTATGGTCACGTTGAATCATTGATTTGTGAAATATGAATATGAGTAAGCAAAATTACGTTGCATAGTGACTAGATAGATATGTATCTACGATATTCAAGAAGACCTTTGGACTCTTTAATGGTTAATATAGTAAGAGAATGTATTAAATTTAGCAAGTAGTTTCATGGTCATCCATTGACCTTAGTAAAATATTTTGCATTAGGCGTATTTCAACTACATAAAGATATAAGAATCCATTGTGAATCAGTTATGTAACTGATTTATTTGCCAAGTAGAAAAAGTTTAGGTACATTATTGTTTAAATTTTAAAAATAATATTTGGATGTTTTGTCATCTCGTAGTTGCGACAGTGAGTCGGCTTTGTTCACAATTTTTTAACTTTAAATTGGCTCATCTATACTAATATTATAAAGCTCAAGAGTTTGTTTGTTTGTTTGAACGCGCTAATCTCAGGAACTACTGGACCGATTTGAAATTTTTTTTTACTGTTAGATAGTCCATTTATCGAGGAAACTTATAGGCTATATAACATCACGCGTTGACGAATAGGAGCGAAGAAATAATGTGGAAAAAACGGGGGAAATTATTCATCTTTGAGGGCTTCCGTTAAGTGCGCTGCGAAAACGGTTCAAGATATCAAAAAAATACGTATGGAAGAATTATTCCGCTTTAAATGATCTAACAAAATGTCCGTGACAGTATATGTCTATCTTTTAAGATTAACTCACTAGAAACATTTTTATGGTAATCAAATTTGGTCGAAATTAATGTTTGTTAAATGTGTATCTTTGTAAGTCCTCCACGCTCTAACCGTTAAACGGATTAAGCTGAAACTTGGCACACAGATAGTTTGCATCCAGGAATAGGACATGAGATAGATTGTATCCTGATTATAGGTTCCCTTGGGATAAATGCAATATATTTTTTAACTACTCTTCCGCGTGCGAAGCCGTGGGCGTCGTCTAGTTACGAATAAAATCGCTAAGTCTATTCTGAGCGTCACTCACTTATTAAGCGTTTCATGTTGATAAATTTATCGTTACTACGAAGCGAATCAATATCGAATGACGACCGATCGATAAACGATCAGTATGAGTTAACTTACTGCATTCTGGTCCTGGTATGGCGATTAATGCCGAACCGAATATTTGCACATGTGGGCAGACTAATTTACCATTAACTAGATAATCCTATCTATAGTATTTATACTACATATTAATTCGACTGTGCTTATGTACACGTGAAGTCTATATATTTTTTTGATTATTATGTTATAGGGAGTCAAAGACAAGTTTTTACGTTGTGATGATTCAAAGTTTAACGATGATAGAATTAAAAAGTAAATTTAACTTGTTAGAATCAAAACTATGTTAAACATTCAAGTGTAGTGAATTGATTGCAGATCTACGTCAGCTCTATCGCCCTTGAAAATAATTAGTGATAGCGTCTCGACGGATAAGAATTTTGGCTATCTAGGTCAAACGAGCGATTATAGAATGTTGATTGAATTTTTTATTACACTGTAAGCATTAGAGTATAATTTTCTTTTCGTTAAGCTACTATTTGAATTATACGCACAAATAAAATTAAGACAATTTCTATTGTTTTCTGTAGTAAAAAAAACTAAAAGCATAACAAATCCCAAACAACAACACACCTAATGATTGCTCACATCAGAAGTTCCCAAACATTTTTTTCATAGACCACTTTAGAAATTATTTTGTTACCAGTGGAATTTGAATTAAAAAGAAGAAAGATTCGGAAGGCACAATTTAAAAACGAGATATATGAGAAATATTTTACTAACCTTTTTAGGTTTGGAGTATGATTGATTGTAGAAGTCTTTGAAGAGGAAGAAGAACATGACAGCGTGCATGCCGATCCACCAGACGAAGGCACGCGGGTAGTCGCACTCTATGAAAAGCAGTTGGAACGCGTGCACCATGATACCTATGAATTGAACCTGAAAAGAACATTGATGCCATAAGAATATGTTTATATTTAAAAAAAGTCTTTATTCTATTATGTTTAAATATTTTTTATACAAATTCTAATCTTAGATACTATTCAAAATATAGGTATATTATATAACGCCTAATTCTTTGATATTTATTTCCTAAACATAACATATATATTTACTTATTGCAACATAGAAGTCGCCTCAGCGGCGTAGGCCTCCCGCAATTTCCTCCAATGGGTTCGATCTTTTGTAAGTTGAGTTCAGTGTGATCCACATTTGCGTCGAAAAATGTGTTTATAGACTAGCTTTTAATAATTACCTTACATTATCAGGGAATTAAAAGACACTACGACTTTTACCCGACAGCGCTAAGAGGGTAAATGCTTGTCCAGCGTATGTATTAGTCTATTTCTTTGGCTCGTTTTAAAAGCCCAAACGGCTTCAAGGTTTGATGCTCGCGTGCTTTGCGTCCAAAATTATATTTTAACGACTTCCATTGTATAAAATATTTTGTACCAATTTACACATTCAACTTAGCGTGAAAAAGGTTTTGGAGTTTGTAAGTATTCCGTGAAACATAAAATATGTAGGTACCCAGCGGTATTTTATCTGATCGCAATAGATTTATTAAACAGAAAATGAATTCTTCTTAATACGGCTACATCACTATTATCAAAACTATAACATTGATTGATTTCACGGAAACCGATTTGAATCTAAATTCGATTAACTTTATCATTTCACAGATAATACAAATATTACAATTAATCAGAGATGATTACATAGGATTATATTTAACAACATAAACAAGGTACATAAATATCAGAACCAGTTTTAGTGATTGAATTGTTTTGGTTACGAATGTAACGCTTTTTTATCTTCAAAGGTGAATGAATGATGATTGTAAAATCAGTTTTTTTTTAAATCTGGAACGTCAAAGTAGGTCTATGCGTTCGGTAAACAACCTTACATAACATACCCAATTTCTTATGAACTGAATAACATCTTGTTGCATACGGAAATTCAATCAAAGCAAACTGGTTATTGACTAATACAATTTTTCCGTTTGTATTGCGAATGGAAGTTTTATGAACACTCTGAATGTTTATTTCTAAACGAACAATATTGTTTTTAAATTGTAATGTCATTTATTATATTTAAAAATCTTTCGAAACACTTGAGTAGTCGTCTACTAAGACCTGAATTCCTATTACACTGATGTTAGTCACGTGTGCTACTAATAACTACAAATTTCCATTGAGGTCGGTATCTTTCAATGTGCTAACTCTGTAACAAAAGTTTGCTTATCTTTTTAAGTTAAATTTAGCTGCAAATTAACTGCATAGTAAATTCTTTATGTATAGAGGAAGATTCTGTAGTAGATACCACAAATTATATTTTATGTATAATCCCAGGTATATGGAAATTAATTTTTTAGTTCTTATTCCATGTAATGTCTATAAAAACAACATTAATTCTTATTGTTAATTTTAATTAGTATACAACTGCTCAGTGCCAATTCATAAAATATTAATTAATAAATGTTATCAACATGATAATGACGTTACTATGATTATTATGTATAAATCGCTGGTAAAATTATAATAAACCATTCAAATTCTACTTAGGTTAATATTTTTAGTTTAAGAATTGTTCTATAATACATCGTCATACAAAGGTTTGCTAAGTCGCTAAATTGACTACATTGTCAGTTTAAAAAATTAGTATCCTTAATTTAAAATATGCCAGTTCTTTAAATTTATTACAACTACTCTTGATAAAGCATAATATTAAACAAAACTTGTTTATTTTTAACTATACAGTTACACCATAAGCACATCCTTGTCAATGAGTCATACCTACTATAGCAAAAACGCGTTTTCATAGGAAGGGAAAAACATAATTTATTTTAATGGCAATTGGCAAGAAAACTTAAAAAACAAATAATAATAACGAGTATATTATGTATATTATTGCCTATTAACGATGTTATGCGTGCCGTCCTTGTGATGATATAAGGACTAAGGTCGGGGCCTTTTGGTGTAACACGCTTGGCGCAAAGGTAAAATTAAATGTTTGAGCCTAAATTCGTGTCTTAAAAGTCCATGTCCAACGTACGAGTCCCTACACTAGTCGCCAAAGTTACTCGCTGAAGTAATCTGAGTGCGAAGTTCGTCAATTAAACTAAAACGTTAACCTAAGCTTGCAATAATAACCAGAACTTTGTAATGACAATTAACCATAAAGCAAACTTAATATTGTCTGTTGGTGCTAAGAGAGACGGGATCAGATACAAAGTTTCGTTTTATTTCATGTGTTTTACTTATTTTATCAGCCAAGTTGAAATGCGTACTTCAGCTCTGTCTGTAACCGGCTTTAGCGTTCAAAACTCGCGAAAAAAATCGTCAATGAGATAGTTCAATAAAATATTCACAGCCCACTTATTTCCGTCTTAACCTAAGGACAATTTTTCTCAAGTGTCAAGAAAACTCACCATCTGTAACGTAGTGAGGTACTTTTTCCACCACAAGTACTTCCTCATATGCGGGCCCATCGCTGCCAACATGTAGTATGTGTACATAACTATATGCACGAAGGTATTTAGCAGGCCGAAGAAGGTGGAATGACCTCCGGGCGTGAACTTGACGCCAAACCAAACTGACATCGGCATCACCCCGTGGTGAATGACGTGTAGTGTCGATACGTGATCAAACTTTTTTCTTAGCACAAAGAAGATCTGTGGAACGAACGGGTTAACATTAATGATATAAGACATGAAATAATTATGACAGTTAACACGACTGGCAATATTTGTTTACGATCTTGGAATACGTTTCATTACGTCACAGAAAATAAACATTCTTTGAATAGTTAAGGCTTATTAACAATCATGTATGGAATGCCAATATTCAGTGGCTTGTCTTATAAATTGGCCTTTTTTTTTGAAGACGTATTAAAAGATAAAGAAAATTAAACGGGTTAGTATTTATAGGTACGTAAAGTATAATTCCTTACCGTATCAAAAAATTCTGTGAACTTTGAGAAATAGTACCACCAACAAGCGTGTACCATCTGAAAACATAAAAATCTTAATATGATAATCGTAGTAATTAGAAAAATTTATCGGAACACGTGAAATTATTTTTAAACAATATTTTATTTTCATCTTTTAAAAGTTGGTCAATCCAAAATGGAAGTAAAATTTAGTGAGATAAGTACTTTACTTAATTTTTTTAATAACGAATTATAGATTTAAAAACAAAGTTTAATGTCTATGTCTAGGTATATTTATGTAATAAAAGCATTTATCTAAATCTAAAAGCTCTGAAAAACCAAAGAGTTTTTTAACATTACATTTAAAAAAAAAATCTGACAATCAGACTTAATAGCAATATAAAAAAAAATAGAAATATATTTGTATAAATTAAAATACTCTTTGGATACTTGTAGGTTAAGATGATTATGTATAGAATATGTACAGTGTAATGTTTAATTATGAATATGGCATGACTAATATTTAAATATGGCCAGTGGAAGTCAGTGGTAACGAGAAATACTAAAATTACTAAACATATTGATCAAAGACCAAGTAAGATCAAACATTAGGCAATTAATTATTATTAAGTCAACATTGTATTGTTTTATTTACGTTTCAAATAAGAAAACGGAACATACTTTTGAGTCGATATTCTATTAGCTCTATCTTTTATTGTATACGCAGGTAATCTACGAATATCAAAGATATAAAATTCCTATTAACAGTCAGATAGACACGTATTTTTTCAAGGTTATTTTTCATGGTTTGATTTGTATCTTTGACAAACCAGTTCTGAGTAAATTTTCGCAATAGATAGGTATTTATTCTTTCGACGCGGTACAACCTCAGTCAGAGTCACCCAATGTGTTATGTTAATCTAATTGATGATCGGAATGCGAATGATAACTAGTGTTATTCTAATGAACGAGTATGATAGTTAGTGGCAGTACTTAGCTGATAATATCGAGGGACAAGTTCAGAGAGACTGAGGATGGAATAAGAACGGAAATTAAAAATATATGTATAGATATCGTCTCGACCAAACTTGGGAACACACTTCCAGTTAATGATTAGGTATTTATATCTTGAGTTTTGACGTGAAATCACGAGGATTAAAGTGGAGATAAAATGTAAGAGGAGAGCGGAGGGTAGACCGTGTGGTCGGAGAGTGTAATAACGGAAGTACAGATAATTCACCCTCATCGTTTGTGGATGTTTGGAGTGGTCGACCGGCTGACAGTGAAAGTTATACCTGCCTGTGAACCAGCCCGCCGCCCCGATCTGAAACAATATGCCGACACCTGGCCCTGTGTTATTTGTATATTTGATTCAGCGTTCGACGCCGCATGCCGTATCAGAGTCTGGTTAATCACCATATACCAGCTACATACGGTTCTCTTACAACTATTTTCAAGTCAGGGCCCGTGCAGATTTATGAGAGCGAGCGTGTAAGCGATTCCCAGATAATAATATTATACTACTATCTACATGGGCCCTCACTTATGTTAGTGTTAACTACTTACTACGGATATATTTTACAGTACTTAAAGATACCAGCTTCGCTATATAACTATTTACAAGGCTTCCTGAAAATAATAACATGATCGATGACTATATACAGTGGAGGGTTAGTTTAAGTTGAGCTCTGTACCCTCGTAGCTGAGGTAGTCAGCAGCACATCACTTACTCTATTTGCTATAGGATTGTCTGTGTAGTCCACGGGTTGGCAACGAAAACTGTAATGATTCAGCCATCCTCCCATCAAGCTCTGGGCATATTAGTTTTCAATTATTATTGAGCAAGGTAGTTTCATTACAACTAAATTTATTTTATTAAACTATACTATAAGATCACCTTGAAACTCGTGGATAGTAAGAAAATTACAAATCATTACTTCAAATGTTAATAAGATTTTGACCAAAGAAATCCTGAAGAAGGATTAGATAGTTTCTTATACCCAAATTTTCCTTTTCTCTAGTCTCTTTTAATATGTTAATTCAATCCTTTCCCTGTTTTCATTTATTTATTATATATTATGGTTGCATTTAGTACAAATGTGAAACACAAAAAATCACAAACACAACACAAAAAACCTTAATTATATTATTTAGGTATTATTATAACTAACTTCTTTAATCAACAAAGTGTAAGTGCAATTAGTGTATCTTAAAAGTACTTTATAATATAGATTTGGTTTTGATTGATGCATAGCAATTAAACACTAACGGAAGAATGGATTCCTGTTAAAATTTTGCTATTTTTCATGGATAGAAATTGATAATTCAGTATCTTTAAGAATAAAATAATGTATGTATGAAAGGGTGTTGATTATACAGTGCTGAAGATTACCTCCTTTTACTATTTTTGCGATTTCTCAATACTATACAAAGAAAACTTAATGTTGTAACAAATTTACATTTAATCACAATAATGTGAAGATAAATGTCAATAAGTATTTTGTATATCATGTAGCTACTTAAGCTTTTACTCGACAATTTAAGAACAGAATTCGTCAAAACTATATGATATTATGGATAAGTTGTACACGTATGAGATATGTACAATTGTACCAGACTGCTTTTTATAGTATTTTTAAGCATTATAAATGGATCTATGTACTTGCTAAGAAAAGCCTTTTTGGTAGCTGAGGTCTTAAATGTGATTATATAAATAAAATTTTATATATGGCTTTAAGGAAATAAGTGACATCATCACTAAGCTTAGCGCAGATGATATGTTACAACTGAAATACAATGGCTAATGCCATTAATAATATTTACAGCTAACTCATTAAGCATTAACTACCAACTTCAAATAATTAATATAGATTAAGACATTAATTTCACACAGTAAAATAATTTAAATAATCAAATCAAAATCACACAAAACTACAAGATACAGCAAAGCTTGTTATATAATACCTACTATGAATTATTTTATAAAGAATTATGATTTATATAATTTCATTAGTAAAATTTCTTACCTCGTAGAATAACCATGTGCTAAATATCACTTGTAGAAAGTTGTACACTATTAATACATTTTTTAATTCATATGGTTTCCTATTTTCCATAAATCGGGGCCCTAATACCTGAAAGAAATAAAATGGTGTGAATAATATTCTACCAGTATATACCTACATAGAACTTACAAGCGATTTAATATAAATTTAGGAATATGAGTGATTTAACATTTCAAAGTTTTTTAATCTGATTTATTTTAAGATCAAATTACATAGTATTAAAAATTAAAGTAGTCTACTTAACATACCTTGACTAGATATACATAGCTTAAACATATCATTAATGTAGGAAGTGGGGAACTCATCAGGAACCATGGATTTGTCCGGGGATCTGAAAATTACAACATAGATTGAAAAAATATCATTTAATTTTTTTATTAGGTACATGTTACAAATTGTAGAAGTATATTAAAATGTTATTTTTATTGAAGATACAATATTAATTTAAATTACCTCCATATTTGTCCATAAAAAGGTGCATATCATTGACATACTGAAGTATTAGTGCCATTGTGATCTGTAAAATAAAATATGCACGATTAGGTGGTGAAGTTAATGTCATAGGACAGTGTTGTAAGATAATCATAAAATAGTTTAATTTATTGCCTGTTCGTTTTTGATAATGTTAACTGACACGGGAGATTCTCACGGCCCTATCTTCTCATAACAGAATTGAAGCCAGTAAAGGTACGACTGAAATTGGTCATGTCATAAATTTAATTTATGTAATCATCTATCGCGTTATGATTTCGACGAACAGATCACGACACCACATAGCTTTTTAGTTATTTTTGAACATTTTACAACACACTTGCACACGCCGATAAGCGGAGCGGAAGAGCAGGGCCAGGCCAGCCAGATCAGCGGGCCGCGGGGCAGACGGGTGTTAACAACACAGATAAGATAAAGGTATGCCAACCCAAACGTCAAATTGAAGAACAGATGGCATAGAGCTACAGAGTAATTAAGGGCTTGCGCAGACGACATAAAGGACACGGGTCGGGTGTTGTGTTCGCTCTTCTGTCACTTCTGTCTACATCATGAATTATTGTTATAAAGTTATACAATAAAGAATAAGTTTTTTGCTAACTAATGCATTAAATAATAAAGTTTAGTACATAATAGAAACTATCTCTGTGCGATTGACGTTCTCTAACTTTTAACTCTTTATTAGTTTTATGGAAGTGATATTAAAATTTATCTTACCAATTTTGATTAACTATTCCGAGGCAACTGTCAATGTTGTTCTCCTATATCCGGGTATCTGAAACAAAAAAAAAACACATTGTTAAACCATTTTTTATGAAGTACCTAAAGTCGGCCGAATTTGCCGGGTGGGATTAGGGTTTCCTTTACGTAAACCAGTTAATAAACACCTAATTCATATGTTCGTGTTGTCCTTGGTAGGTACCTATTCATGGTACAGGGAATCATTGTGTGGTCCTCTGAGTTTGTAGCCTCATTCATAATTATCGAAATTATCAAAGAAGGTCAACGCTAGAAGATGCCCTTAAACTGGCGATTATACACGAACTTGAAGTATTGCACTGAATCATCGGACGAACTTCAATTCATTACTCAAGACTTGTGATTAAGATTTATTTCACAATGTTCAATGCCATTATCAGTTTATATTCACTAATATAAAATATGTAACTACATAATAATAATATAATCATCTATGACACTTCATATTAATACAATAAACAGAATGAGAGGTTATGTACGGTCACGATTTTTATTAGAATAGTTATTATCTGGGTATATTAGGTTTCATCGCTCAAATTTCTGCAGGGAATTGAATCCGGGACGTTTAGACTGCTGCCGCGCTGGTCAGGAATGACAGCCATAAGGGGTCGTCAACCGTCATACTAATTAACAGGTAAGTATAAATTATTATATTTTCGTATGAAATAAAATAAAACAATGCTTTAAGAAACCGGCTTTATTAATTCTCATAGGATTTGTCTATGACTGTTAGGGAAATAATATTAATTATCTTGATGACCTTTAGTGACAAAAACATTTAGACCGGAATTATGTTCAGACTCTTCTCAGGCAGTGTTTACAATAAATTGTTTCTAAAGATAAGAACCGTATTCCTATTATTATTTTTTGTTTCGTATAATTATATTTTAAATGTATGTTGCTTATATAAATATTAAGTATTCCTACTTAATAAAGGTAAATTAATTATAGTTGCATCAAGTGCGGTTCATGGTCAATAATAGCCAAGTAGTTACACTAATTTAAATTTATTTCACCTACTTTAACAAGTAAAAATTCTGTCAAATATCTATCGTGCCTGTACAAAAACGTAGATGTTAAGATAAATTTTTATAACCTTCAAGTTTGAAGTACTTATAAATAATATTATAACTTAAAAGTACGCCAAATCGAATAATCTATCTGCCTATATCTATAGGTACCTACTCTAAATTTATAGATAAATAAGTACTTATATTTTATTTACAGTTCAAGCAATCTCGTGTCTGAAAATACTTTCGCTAAATTCTATGATAAACTTATTTATCTTCGAAACAACTTTTTATAAGCACTTATTGATTTTTTTTTTTTAATCTACCCCGTTTATCATTTATCCTTAGAATAATTACTACCTGAGTATTTATCATTTTTCAGTTCAGTGAGCTCTTGCAATAATAATTATAAATGTAAGTATCTAATACTATTTTGAATTAATTGCACCTACCTGTCATCTGTTTCATTTTGTGTCACCTGCTCATGTTAGTGTTTACTAATACAAGAAATGTAACCTGAGGTGAATCAGTGCGAATCAGCGTGATCGAACACTGTTTGATGATCGTTACGCCGATACAATACTGACGCAATCGATGTTATACACTCATAGGAGTAAAAGTCATTTCATTCGAGAAGTATTCACTTGTAGTAACAGAATTTTATATATCGAAATGCGTTCAATAATAAATAAGTATTTATTAAAAGAAGGCACAGATTGCGAGCACAGATTTATTTCGATAAAGCTGTTAGGTACCTAAATATATTTTCGGAAAATCATGCTAACGTACTGACTTTTATTTCTGTTGTCAGATGTGAGTGAAAACCAAGCAAAGATTGGCTAATATGCGAAACAGT
>LGAG01000121.1:184420-220898 GCA_001278395.1 Lerema accius
CTATGCGAGTTCAATATGTTTGATCGCGCGTTCGTACGAGTAAAATTCGCGCGAATCGCGCATTCGCGTTCTATTAGGACGATCCCTTAGGCGTCGATCTGTTACCTATCGGTACCTATATATTGTGTAGTGCTATTATGAACTTCCCTAATCTGTTTCTAAAATAAAAAGATTCGGTAGAAGTAGTAAACATAAAACGTGCTAAGCTTATGACGACATTGGAGAATTGAGTCATGATAGTGATAAATGATTATTTATGATAATGTTAATTTTAAGAGTCAATACAATTTTGAATAATTAAAATCATCATTATATTGACGTAGAATTTTTATTACAAGGATATGGTTCAGAATTACATTTTCCATAACACAGATATGTTGTGGATTCTGGTGCCATTAAAGAGACTGTGATTCAAAAACAAGCTTAAAGAACACAGCGTTAGGTACAAAGTTGCTAATGTCTACTGTAGAGGACTATCACGGCCCATATATTAGAATTATTGCTTCGCTTTAAAACAATTGAACACCTAGTAGGAAATCCTCCAAACTCGGAACTCAGTTCATTGGCATTATAGCACCGGTACTTGGGCGAACTCAGTCATTCGGGCCGGGCAAGGTATAATGTCAATCTGCGCTTATTTAAATGATTTTTCCGGTATACGAGGACAACAGACGACAGGAAATACCAAGAAAAAGAGGTCTTTATAGTAAATGGTATATTGAGTCGATGGCAATGACTTGATTGTTATAATTAAGATGTCTATGTATTTACATGAAAATAACAACATGCAGGACAACAAAAGAATTAATATCCAATGCTCTATCATATTAACATACATTTCCTTGTACTTTTTATTACTCTTTTATTAAAATATTGAAAAGTTATACTGAATCACTTCAATCTAATAATGCTCTTGACTACCATTCTTTCATCTTTACTACCTACTGTTGAAATGTACCTGTATTAGGTAGTTATGAAGACCTATTAATATTTATGCACTACCTATTTATACTGGACATGTACAAACCTAACACACGCCAAGAATAACTTTATTCTTTAGTATCTAAACCATTTCATGATACAATTAATTACATACAGCAATAAACGTCAAAAGTAACTCAGCTTAAGTACCACTACTATAAGGAAATGACATGGCATGGACAATTCTGTATCTACCATAGACTACTTAGCTGTCGTAGCGATTGCGATTTACATCTTTAGGATTCCATGATCAAATAAAAACCCTAATATTTCAAAATAAAAATAGTAAAAAAAAAATAGTGTAAAATTCAAATCCGGCTGTCTTAAGTTCTTAATTAACGCGAGGTATTTTCCATGACCTGCGCAATGCGTAACGTGTAACTTCATTCGCCGCGAAAACAACGTAATCGAATTACTTACTGTATTCAAAATATTTAGAGCATGCCACCGTCTTTTACAAATATTACGACAGAAATAAATGACTTATTAAAACTGCCCATGTAACTTTTGTTTGTTATGCATCTTTTGTGTCGTTTTGTGGCAAAAAAGATACGTATTTTCAAATCAATTAGAGTAAATGAAATGGACGAGACATGGTTATCTAATCCTATTGACCTAGGTTCCTAGGATTGTTAGCCGTGGGTAGAACGGATAGAACGATAAATATAAAGGACAATAGCATTGATTAGAGGATGGTGTAATACAATACGAAGCTTTCCGATGGTCATTGTTCTATGCTAAGAATCAACGTTAGCTGAAAACACGTTAATTACACGAAAACCATTGAGGTTATTATACATAGCTTTACGTACATTAGACCACGTTTAATTATGTGACGGAAACGACGGATGAAGCAACGGCGACGTTCACATGCAATATCCCTAACAATGGCATTTGTGTAGTAAAACTTCGTCATCCACTGTTTGATGTGACAAGTCGATGAGATCCAGTGTCCGATGGTGGGTGATCGTTGACTGCGCAGGCGCAGGCGGCTGCCGGCGTTTGCGCAACACCCGGAGGCAACACGCTCGACCCTGAACTCAATTCGGCCGCGATCATTTTGCAACTAATCACTGGTCGTTGCGCCGCAGGTAGATGTCGCACACCGTCGCCGGCTCAAAATGTAAACATTTACAGGCGTAAGTCGATCGCGCGAGGCCGAAGCGAACGTGATCCCTAACTTCATACACCATTAAATGATTATCCTTATTTGATCACCATCCATCCGATGACTCTTTCGACAAGTCTGAACATAATACAATTCTAGTGTAGAGCAATAAAGGATTGTGATTGTGAGATAGACGCTAAAAATACTCCATAAAACAGAGTTACAGCGCTTCCTATTGTATAATGATTCAAGGATCGAGGATTCTCGCAAGTTTGTGTTTGTAATTTTCATGTCGGTGTGAATTCTCAGTTATGTTGCGTATTTTACTGAAAATTTACATCGTTACAAATTCGTTACACGGTATTACGGCTTGTTATTGATCGACATTATAACTTACTGCTTAGGTATTGCATTTATTGTAAACCGAACCAATTGATATTCTATTTAAAATAACTCAACTCTGATTATATTGTTACGTCAATTTGGCTTTATTGAATTGAGTTCGTTATGTATGAATCATGACTGTTTAATTTTTAACGTGTTTTGTTACGACTATAAAGTCCATTCTCTGTGAATTGAAATAATAATTTAATTTGTTTAGGTCTTAATAACCAATTATTAAGAATATTGTTATATGAAGAATATTGTTTTTCTTCGCTAATAGAAGGAGCATCGCTCCCATAAATAACAGGTAAGGTAATTATAACCTGTTATTTGAAAATAATTGTGCAAGTTATTGACGTCCCATTACAAGAACCCAGCAACATGAAAACAAATGAACTCTACATGGTCAATTCTAAAAAGAAGGTGGTAGTCAAACACGTAAAATCCTGTATGCATAAAAAAACAGAATTAAACTGGTACTTATATCATGTAGGAGATAGAACATAAGATAAGGGACATGCTTCATAACATCATAACCGAGTATTTCTTTTCGGAGATCATTTGGTTTTTGATCGGACGGAACTCAAATGTAGTCTTTCTTTCGTACACGCTTATTCTACAAATAATTGAGTTGAGTACCCAATCAACATGTCTAAGTCTATCTATCAGATCTAGGTACTTCAAACGTTAACAAACCTCACGTTTAATTAAACTCTACGGCAATTTTAAATAATGTAAGTGTAAATAACAGATTAAACAGCACACTAGTGTTAATTTGTTTAGACATTCTAACGATTTTGTGCGTCATTGACATTATGGGTATGTAGATGTGCTAAAAATAAGAACAGTTTGCTACAAAAATCGGCACAATTGTCAAACAACAGTACCTACTGCTACCGTGCCGGTACAACGTATGTATACAGTGTTTACATTTACATATTTCAGTACCATCATCGCGTATATGTACTGTATAAGGACATAGTCAGGTAGAAGAATTAAACTCTGTAAAATTTTTAACCGTTTCATGAAGTGTTTGCGTTTCATGAAATGATACAGTTATAAGTTGTCAACTTGAAGACAACATTTCATGGAAATTTTTAGGATAGTTGGGTTACGGTTTCAAATTGTCAAATGAAACCTAGGTGATATCATCACTGTTAGACAATCTGAGATTGAAATAAAAAAAATCTTATTTTTATTGAAGACAAAAAAGAGCGTAGGTAATAGAGTAAGATGTTTGAACTGGATTAGAATAAAACTTTATATATTTTTGAACACATTTATACGTAAATGCAACAACATCTAATAAATAAAAGGTGCAGTCTTTAATAGCGTTACTATTGAGACATCCGTTAAATGTTAGCAAGAAAACGTAATGGTCATTTCAAAAAACGTGAGCATTTCATCATTAAGAGGTCGAAAATTTCATGATATCAGTAGTTAATTTAACGATCGAAGCAGACATCGATACATTAAATTATTTTATTACCTTTCATGGGTTGTCTATGAATGAATATTTGCGACAGTCAATGTATGCATGCGGTCGATAACAGCGGCATTGATTGCATCTAGGGACGGACAAATTGGATGTCGGTTGTCGGTTCCGTTCTAGCGTTCCTGTCCGTTCGCCTCATACACTCCTACTTCGGATTTCCGCTATGTGCTGGGCTCCAATCCATTCCCAATGTGCTTTGATAACGTAGTTTTACTACGAAGATTTTAAATGTAAAGGGATTTGCGAATTTCCGTTTATATTTCGGTTCATGATTAACGGTCACAATCCTGATCAACGTAATTGGAGGAGATTTTTACATCTATGAACCTTTGATTAAGTTTTTAATTATGTTTGACTATGAAGATTAATAGCAATCTGTTAGTGCCAAAATTTTTAGTGGAGTAGGTACTTGGTGGTTTGATGTATTTGTATATCTACGAAAATTTAAGTTTTATTGAGAATTTATTTTATTATGTCAGTGATCCCAGATCTTTAACTACAAAATAACGGTCGAGAAGCAAAAAATGTAGAGACGAATATAACCTTAGAATATAAATAATTAAATAGTATTTTAAAGTAAGATTAGTTTAAAGGACGTTAGCTAATATTTTTATGATATACAAGTCTAGGGTCAAGATTTTATTTCACAAATATTTAATTCAGTTCCGGTGTAAAATTTGCATGTCTACATGAATAATGATCGTTTTATTAACATTGGAATATTAATAAGCACTGCTTATTAAATTGCTTAAGTATATACAAACCGAATCAATGCGAATTATCCGTAATGCCATCGACTTCTCCAAGAATATATAAAGAACTTCCGGAAGTTGATAGTATTGACCAATGAGTCTATAACTTGATAAAGCTATGCTCGAGGTTTTTTCTGAACTCGTTTAGTGTGACCTTCTTGGATTTCCGATGTTAGCTTTCCTTATTTAGTTTTATAGCATTCAGATGTAGTTTTAGAATTTGTTGGTCATTTATTATCACTCAGTATATTTGGCGTAGTATGAGGTACTTTGCATTTTTCTAAGGTCTGTCTTTGAATAAATTCGAAAGGAATTTGGGCCTTTGCGTTGTTATATATTTGATCGAGGACTTTTACGTATATATTAACCATAATCTTGAGTTTTGTATCGTCTATATGTAGATATATTAAGTACTTATGTTATCTTCAGTGTACAATTTCTTGCGACTATTTTTTCTATCAGGTCACACCGTCTTAACTTATTTGCGTATAACTTAGGGTTCTTTAGAGTTGTATTATAATGTTTTAGGGATATAATAATATATAACTTTTGCATAAATCTGAATGTATATTCCTATATAGAGGTATTATAATCTTAATTAGTTTAAAAAGCTTAGAATCTTATGAATTTGGTACTGACTTTTTCATAAAATTATACAAAATGTTTCAAAATAAAATCAAAACAAAATCAAAACTATGTTGATCACTTTACTTTTCTATCGTTATAGAACGGGCTTAGAAGCATATACCTTGCCAATGATCAACTCAAGGATAATAATAAAATTATAATATTTAATCTGCAAACCTGTTTGCCGTCATTTATATGCTTATTTGGAATTTAACTCTATGATTCAAGTCTTTGATGGGAGAGCTATTACGACTAATTGTTTTTGTCAACACAGTACGCAATCTGTTAAAATTGACGTAATTAACGTACTTTCAATAAACAATTCATTAGTTAGGTGTACTCTTTCTTTTGATAACCTGTGAGGCGATAGCGTGGAATAGAGTTAATCTCATGTCATGTCAGTGGCCACGCGACGTGACCTTACGTCACACGTCCACCACTTTGCGCCGCCACACGCGCGGCGAATACTAACGTCTGCAGAACACCTTGGTGAATCCTTGGCTTCAAAACGAACCTCCTTTCTTAGACTGTTGCCTTTATTGCACGTTTTCTACTAATATCTCTTGATGTTGCTTCGCGAGAATGTGTCCACTCAACGCCAAGAATGCGCGACTCACAAGTATCTATGGCGTGTCCTTCACGTTCAAAAATGATGTCGCTCCATTGATTGAGGAGGTGACATTTGTCGTACGTAAGTAATTATTGGCTAACTTTTATAGATGCAGTATATCACAACACTTTAAATGTTTAAACGATTAATAACGTTGCGTAGTAAATTAACGTTTAAATCACTGTCAACGCATGGTGTTACCTGTAGAAGATTAACTTCATATATGAAGATATTACAATTTTTGCAGAGTTGACCTTTGATCAACTGCCATGACTATGCTGGGCGTATTCTATTCTAATATCTCATTGAGAATTATGATTAGTAATTATATTTTATCCGTTAATTAAGTCATACTTAACGAAAATTAAATATTTATTTAACCAAAAAATTATGAAGGTTACAACTTGAAATTAACTATTCGTAGAATTTAGTTCTAAAAAAAATTTACCGCGATTTATAACAGAAAAACTTAGCGCAGTTTATTGGAATTGAATAGGAAGACCCTTTATCAATCACATGACTGAGGCGAGGCAGACCGATTTCGTAATTATGGTTGGTATCATTCATTAGTCTCACCTGCGACGGCCGTTTCGGCAGAACGGCACGATTGATTCCTTTTCAGCAGCCTGCGTGTGGGTTAGAGCACAGACACTGTTTGACGGCGGAAGGACAGCGAACGTCCAGCGCGACGTAACGTTTAGTGGGGGCGCTAGGGTTGCGGGGCGCGTACGCGCGCGCTTTACACGAATCGGCAACGGTCACTGCGCCTGCGCTCGGCGTGCACGAGTGCTCCGTACTGCCAGCGCGCGCCGCTCGCTCGCTCTTTTATCACATCGTTCTTTACACGCCTTCAACTTGACTTCGCTCGCCTTTGGGTTCCAACTCGGAGGGCAAATCGCGCCCTGTATTTTTCTTGTGTGTAGGTATCTACAGTTCTACAGAATTTCATGCATCAATATATTTTTAATGTTTGCTTAAAGTAAAGGTCAAAAATGAAATTACTGACATCTATCACATATTTTGTGAGCACTTCAGTGGCTTCAAAGGTTACGATAAACAATTGTATAGCAGTAGTAAGTCGGTTATTAATATTTGTTGTTGTAACTGTGGAGAAGTCAAGGTGATTTCAGGTTTGCTAAGATGAACTGAGTGTAGTGTAGTTGTGTAGCGAGAGATGGAGCTGAAATACGTGAATAACGACTTAATCTTAATGTGAAGATAATGAAATTCAAAAGACTGCATCAACGATGTTCATTATCTTTATCAATAGATCATTTTATTGTCTTTAATTGGTCTTAAAATCTCATTAGTCAGAATACACCGTAACGTTTAAAATAGCATGCAATAGCAATTTTTACTATAAGTAACTACGTATAAAACGTAGATATAAAATGTGGTCAGTGTGCTTTTTCTAAACGTTGGAATGTGTCTGGGATACAGGGCGGGAAACACTATCTCAGGTTGTTCACCCAACCATTAGTTAGTTTAGAAAATATATTATGATGTCTTTTCTTGTAGGTTTTGTAAGAATTTTCTGTGCATGCATTTTTAGAATCATTCCTAGATGGCAAAACTGATATTCGAGCACCTTAGACTGTTTTTATTGAACCATACAGAAAATTTTGCCTCACCCCTTGTCCTTTATCACAATGATGTTAAGTAATTTATTAAAATTATATTAACAATTTAAATAGCTTGCAAACCTTTTTACTTACAGAATGTCGGTATAAATGAAACGTATAATTTGAACGTCGAACTTAAATACATAGAATCGCCGAACTCTATCAACGATCGATAAACAAAATTTATTTTCAATCGTTATTTTAATTAGCTGATTATTCATTTATTTTCTTAAAAGTAAAATTTCCACGGCCTGCACACCACAAAGAATGCGGTCTAAGGTCTTGTTGTTTACGTCACTGGAAAATCCCACTGGAATAATACTACATGGATCCTTTTATTCTTTTCTTAGATGCGTTCTCATTATCTGCGATAAAGATTGCATGGAATACAATTCTGATAATTGCAAAAAATCGTGTAATACAGATGATGTTTGTTTACAGTGAAGTTCGAAGGATTTTAGCGGTATTTGTTGTCGCTGAAGGCTGTTTTTCCGAACAGTACATACTATATTTAAAACAAATGAAATTATTGTCGTCTCAACGCGATAACACAGTTATATTTTTGGCTAAAAGTTACTTATTCTACAATATACGTTGCTTACTCTTTTTAAATAAATCTAGGATTCATTCTGTGTTTTTTTTTCAAATCATAACAAACAACAGCTATTCCTGTACATAGACGGTATCATACAAAACCTGTTTTCAGATAACATAAGTGTTGTTGTAAATAGAATGACAGAAGAAGTGTTGCATTGAAATCACATAATTTTAAATACAAAGCAAATGGCTAAGTGATTTAAGTATTTAGTTATTTAAATAATGTAGACTTGAAATATAATTATTAAATTTAACCTAATTTTTTTTTATGGAGACAAATGAATTACTATTTAAAAGGTTCCGTTTATAATTTAGGATCTCGGATTTCTAAAAGTAGATAATTTATTGAAAGGCCAATAAATATTTAGAGGAAATTTTGACTAAAGTTAATATTATCAAATAATTTATGCAATTTAGTAACATATTTAAATTCAAAATGTAGACATTTTAATATTCATAATATTTCAATTGTTGCAATCGATTCAATTCAAAACTCTACATCTATAAAACAATTAAAATTTAAATAAGTATACAATGTTTGAACTTTACACTACATGTAGGCTATAATTAAATAATGTGTAGCTTTATTGGTTATTTTGTACCTAAATTATATGTTAGTATTCTAAGTTATCGATAGGTTAAAACATACTTCTTAATGTACTTGTGTGATAGGCATTTTATTATGCGTATTTATCTAGGATACTTTTCATACTGGCAAACGAATCTCGTTTCATTCAGATAATATAAAAATTTGAGGGACTTCAATAATAGTAGGTGCGCCAAGAGGTTAATTAATGTATTCACAGTACGTTTTGCAATTATTATAATTATCAAAAATCTTTGTAAGTAGTTTTTTAGTTATTAAAAAACGTACCGTAGCGTACCAAACGTATTTGAAATTCGCAATATTACTAAGTTCTTTGTGTTTGGAATGCATAGATTTCCTGAAGCATAGTTAGGCCGAGTTACTAGTGTGCATATTATACCTAATAATAATAAATACAGTGTTTTATTACTGATACTTGCGTAAGTATTATGACGCCAATACGGTTTCATAAGTTAACATTGTATGCTAAGTAACAGGTAACGATTAAATTTTTTATTAAAAAAGGTTAAGCATTTATTTTACCATTTTAAACTTTGCTCTTATGCTTCGCTAGTTGATCGCCCCTGCTTCGCTTACGTTTATCTTTTACCTGTGAAACGAAAATATAATCGTTACCCAAAATAAAATGTATTGTAGTGAAGCTTCTGTCATTATTTCATTTAAATCGGTACAGGCTTTTCAAGCAGATGCAGAGATATCCTACTAATATTCTAAACGTAAAAATTTGTAAAGATATTTGGATGTTTGTCCCTCCTTGACGCTCTAACCGTTAAACGTAACATTTAAGCGTAGGTAACTGTGATGTGCATGTTTCCTTACAATTTCATCCAAATACAAAATCTACATTGTCCTATACTAGGTGGCGGTACAAGCGCTTGGTCGCTGTTTTTCTAACACCCATAGCCCATTACATACAGTTTCTTTGGATATATCCGATATTGGAAGTCTTAAGAACATTCTACGTACCATTTACGTAATTTTTACGTTTTTGCGTCTCTACGAATGAACGACAAGATGACGTATTGTTTTGAAGTGGAGTAGGCGCAACTGTTTGCTATATTCATTAAAATGATTAGCTAAAACATTTTTTCTTCCACTTACATATATGGTGAGCATACTTATATGTCTATATTTTCAAAAGCGCAAATATTTAGATTTTTGCCGCAATCACGTCATATCCTTGTGTCTAAAAAGGAAATATCTTTATTTTTTCCTCCTATTATTACCTATAAGACGCTGATTCATATTAACAACAAAGTCAAGATTCATTCGAATTTTGTAAAAAAATATGATTCTACACATATTTTACAGCATATATTAATATGCATACGTAAAATAGAGCAATGTTTTGATGGCTTTGATAAAAAAATATACGACAATCTATCTATTAAGTAGCAAGAGATTCAATAGTAAAACGAGACGGATGACCTACGCTCTTTAAAGCACGGAAGAGTTGTTATGATTGTTTAAAAAATCGTATGTGATTACTAATTCAGAAGAATAGATGGGCGAATACATTTACCCCTAATAATAAGCAGACACATGAGTGAATCTCACAGATGGTATCGACTTATATCCTTCAGATATTTTCCTAACGACCTGTATGCTTAAAAGAACGTCTGTAATGAACGGAATATTTTAATTGTATCTACCAACTGATATAGGTACCTACAAAGGTGCCTTCCCTACCTGGAAAACCAGTCGCGAGTTCCGAAGTCTACCTTAAAGTTTACAGCGAAACCTGTAATAAGCGAAAAAGTAAGAGTGTAATAATACTCCATCTTACCCATGATCACATTGTATATCTCTGTCAGTTGCCTTATATACTTATTCACATCCATTTATATTATTTTCCTTAGTTTCCTATTAATACAACATTCCTCTTATTCCTCTCGCCCAGCGTCCTCCATCCTCCAACCTCATATTCTTTCCCGCCAATTTCATATTTTCCTTTTTTACTCCTAATTTTTTTTAATACTGGCCAGTATCTCATATTACAATCAATACAATAATGAATGTCTGCAATCATGAGCTTTACAAGACTATCAATATTAATTTAGGTAACCTATACCTTCTAGAAGATTTCATTATGTTGTTGTTGTTATGTTATGCCAGAATATATTATAATAGATATTATGTCATAGAACTCAGACAGGCTGTAATATTGGCAGTTTCTTAATATACCCGTTTATGAAATGGTTGAGTTTCAAACTATGCCTCTAGAAACAACATAAATTAATCGTATCGTGAAATAAACAAACTACTAGTGCCTTTTTACAATATAATTGGGATGAAAGAAATAAAATATTGGTTCTCAAGTAACCAGCCAATCTAGTCAGTCGCGTTTACGGAAAGATACCAGATACCAGTAATAATATTAATTATATTTGTACCTACTTTACGCGATCTAGAACCACTTATTTTGGCTTCTCTCACCCGATCGCTTCTTTCTATTCTGAAATAATACAGACCCTGTAGTCATTATCCTTCCTACCCTTCAGGGTCATTACCCTGGTCTGCTAATATAGAATTTTGACCTCCAATACGACCAAATTACGTGTAGCATATTTCTCCGAGTCTGACGAATTATATTATTATTCGTTAGCCAGTAAAAAAACCAAGATTACTGACCACAGAACCCTGAGTATTTTTTCGTTGTTTTGAGATTCGTCAAAAATATCCGCACATATTTTTTCGTATCACTTCCACGGTCCGCCTGCTTACGTCAATAACAAACAGCTTTTACACATCACGAGCAAATCAATAGCTGCTTAATATCTTTATCAATCGTTTTGTTTTTTGTAGAAACACATCTGAGAAAATACTCGGGAAAAAACGATTCCATGAATTTTCTTGAAGGTAACCTAAGTTACTGCTTATTTCAATTATTTATTCTAAATTAAACTGTCGATATATTGAATTTAATTAAATAATTACACTTGAAATATGCTGCTTTCAAGTTTGTATTGTATTAATTAAACTTACTTCGATTAGTTAACGCTTTCAGGTCACAACCCCTGTAACTTTTCAATATAATGACGCCTAAGTAAAGAACTGCTAATTGAAAACTAATTTTGTAACTATAAAGTAGATATCGTAACATTATTTACCTAATTATAAGACGCAATTTAGTTTTCGGGTAATTTATTGTCAGATATCTGCAATTTTTGTCGTCAAGTTGCCACTTTTTCCATTGCTACATAGTTGACTGTTTTCCACTATGCACTACAAACATTATTATTGTAATTACCAGATCAAATTCCGCATCGAAATGTAGATATCCGCGTGGCTATCGTGTTGGTTTACCTGACCTTTAAATAAAAAGTAAATAAAGGAGATCCGCCAAAGTGGTATCAGACAGTACAGTAATAAATTTTATATGCGGTTTTATATCAAATGGAAGTCGAGTCGAAGAAGTCGTCTTTGCGGTCTTTTAACCATCAAGATGACTACAAATCTGTTAAATTTTCCTGGCTAGCCCATCTGCTACTACTATTGACATCTCAATGTCAACGTCAACGAAGTCTTCCGTCTTTTACCTGCCCTACGACGTATCAGTGTACCAAACGCAGCATGGCAGTATAGGTTTTGTTTTGTATTTGTAACTTAATGTATTTTTAATCCATATTAAACAAAAAAAAAAAATTACTGAACCGCGCAAAATAAACTTTAATTTTGTCAAATCTCAAACTCCCACGTGACTGCTTATTATTAATAAGGGGGGAGTTTAAATTTGTAACTCTCAAGTATTAATATTAATATAGAGAATACTAAACCTTCTTTGTTAAAACAAGCGCAACTTTCGCGATTAAGCGAAGTCTTTGCAAATAAAGCAATCTTTACTAAACCATAAATAACGCTGTGTTCCGCCATGTTATAAGTTGCGGTTTGGAATGAGCTAACTAAATGAATTTGAATAAAAAAATAATAAAGTTCATGTGGTGATTTTCCTCTCGCTTCTGGCGATATCGGTCCGAAAGGTACTACTTAGTACGGTAGTACCGAACTCGAGTATGAAAACTACTTTTCGTAGCATCCGCATTGAACTTAAATTCTCGGTAGGTACTAACACACTCATAAGATCTATTACACTATTATTTTTTTAATGCAGGTTCTCCTTATTAAGGTCCCATCTTCTTACAAAGGTCGGCGATAATTACGATGTTAATCTTTAATGCAGGAAATGTAAACTTCATTTATATTGTATCTTGCCCTGATAATATCATTGCAATAGTTAATTTGTTTACAGTTTCTCTAACTTTTTACATAGTTTTTAACTAATCCATTGATTAGTTTGGGTAATCGCTCATCAGTTCACAGCCCTAAGGATAAAAACTCTAGTGTAGCCAATCAGCTTTATTCACAATTATTATGCCTTTCGCACAATTAAATTAAAATTAAAATTAGGTGAGAATAACTCATTACTTACTGTAATGTTCATGTTTATATTAGTGTTCTCTATACTCGTATGTTGTATATTTTATTAGTGTGCACAGTTAAGTATCTACTTATCTATCTTTATACTAACTGCTGCTATTTTTTCTTAGTAGTTTATGTCAAATTATTTACCTAGATGTGTCTTTACTTAAGTTAATTTCCATTAATAATACTGAAATTTAAATAGAAAGAGAGAAGCTTTATGTGGTAAGTGCATTATGTTATCTTCCAGTCTTATATAATTCTAAGGCAATGATAATAATTTGCATACACATCAATAATGTTTCACAAGCATTACCCATAAATGTTCTACTGCTAGGTTCGGGTGTGACATAATGTGAAAGGTAAAGGTCGTATTCTACCACACACACAGACCCACTCATCCGTGTGTATATTTATTGTTTTTCCACAATGATATTGAACAAAAAGAAGTAGATATGTTACAAAAACAGGTCAATAGGACTGTATTTTCTTTAAGAGTGCGAACAAGACAGCAAATAATTATCGTAAAGACGTAAGTATGTTTTATGTTTGATTAATTATGATTCTATAAATTAAGATATTATTATAACGTGTCCAAACCACTAGGTCAATGATACTTCAAACAATTACAGTTGCGTATTGCAGAAAATAAACAAATTGTGTTAGATTAAAGTTTAAACTTATTAATTCAGTTTACATAAGATTCATTCAGACAAAGAAAACATTATGGAAAATCTAAAGCTAATATAATTATAGGTAACATGTTCCTTGTTAAGTCATAGGTTTTAATTAAAACATACATAGTTTTTATGGAGTTTTTCCTTTATTTGCTTGCATTACAAACATTAAAACATAAAATCCAAAGCGTAAAAACTTGCTACAAGAAAGACCGAATACTAATAAAAATACTAAAATCCATAGGTAGGTACGTTAATTATAATGTAGAGTTTTGTTTTTGTTTTCTAGCCATTTTGGGTAATGTAATTATTTTATCTTCCTGCATTATCTTGGATGGAAAAAGGTTTTTGTAAATTATACGAAAAATAGAGTTTGAATGTTCTTCTTTTTATAAAATTTTAGGACATTTCTATTTAATTTTAACTCAATTAAGACGAATTCTTGTTCATTCTAACAAGTGTGAAATGCACATATTTGACCGCATAGCAATAATCACTAATGCTCGAAGTCAAAAGTCATTCAACCTGTGCGATCAATGTTAGCTTTTATTAATATCTTAACGGTATACAGTTCAGATAACGGTTTATAATATTATTCATAATTTATAACATCGATGTAACCACCAACTTTTGAAACAACATCAAAAAAGGAGATTCTCAATTCATTTCTTTTATTTGTAAGTTATTATTTACTTTCGTATGTATCAAGTGATTTGGGTGTTTTATTTCCAACTAGTCGACCCGCCCTCGCTTCGCTATGGTGTATGTTTTTCAATATGGCTGACCACTTCAACTGTCAGTCACGTCAGTTAGAAAAGTCCCATACAAATTTTAATTATTTATAACTTTTGATAGAGTCGACTGATTTAAATAAAATAAAGCCTAAATAACGCCTCGAGTTCAGAGTTATTTATGTACTTCATTCATTGTTCTGTCAAATCAGCTGATTTTACGTGATGCTCTTTCAAACACACAGACAAACAGAGCCCCCCCAAGTTTCAATTTTATTATATGTAAGAAGATAATATATAAGATAAATAAAATATAATAAGTATGGATATACTTCCAGAATGGTCCCGTTTTGGTCAATATTTACTACATGACTTATATATCTTACCATTTTGAATGCAACATGTTCGAGGCTCAGAGTAGAAAACAGTATATTTTTATGTTATCGTACTCATATAAATACTTATGCAGCTGTTTACATAAAAAAAAATTGCTAAAGTTCATTAAACTTTGCAAAATAGCATAAATAAAACTAACTTTAGTCTCACTTCATATTTTTCACCACTTCGGAGATTTCAGATTAGTAATTAGTACGTCATAATAAAAAAATAAGGGTTTTTGGATAACGTCATTAAATTGCCCCGTACACCGTACACTATAATTTAAGTCGGTTTTTAATACTTACACATAAAAAGTAATGTAACAGCGTAACGTTTTTGTTCGTTAGTTAGTATTTTTGGTAGATATAAAACGAACACAAGAAAATTGTGAGTTTAAATACGAAATATGTATTTATATTTTTACTATAAAATTTATAATAATTCCACTAAAAAAGCTATAAGCTATAACAATGTTATAGTAATAAATATTAACTATAGCTATATCCTTCTTTACACTTCAGTAATAAAACTGATGCCATAAAATACATTTAATTATCTTTTGCTAGATAAAATTTTTAACCTACGTTTGAGCTTACCTTCCAGTGTAGAGTTCTTTGATAAACCAATTTATTTTTCTACAATACTTTTTAAGTTTTTACTTTTAATTTTTTGTCAAATAAAATTTACCTATTGGTTTTTATACTTAATAACTGTTTCTTTAAAAATAAGTTCCTATTTCAGCTATCGCTTAAGTACCATCTTGCCTTCGTATCAAGTTCGTATTAAATTTGAATCAACTCGTTCTCATCAGTAAATATAAAAAAAAACACAGTTTGTCTATGGAATGTAATATAGAGATATTCATTGGTATTTTGTGAGTTTATACATATTTTTTACGTTATGTGTCCATCAAATTAATCAATAATCTTTTTGTAACATCGATAATGGCTATCCTGGAACTAAAGTGGTCTATGACACAAAATAAAGTTATCAATCGAAACGCGTTTAAAGTAATTAAGTATAAATTTAAATAACCAATCAAATTCTAAAGTGCTATTTTATTGATAACTTTACTTTGCTGACCAATTACACTTGAAACCACTTTTGCTTGAATTAATTGTCTAATTATTGATTTTTAAGTTCAAATATTGTTTTTAGGTTCAAAAATGTTCATAGAAAAAAAGGTTAGGTACATTGACCACTTTAATTTCATACTAGCTAATTATGTTATTTCAGTGCTCATAACTGACTGTAACCAAGAAGTGAGTATTTATAGTAAGTGATTTGCGAGATATTAAGATTCGATAGTGATAGCTTAGGGGCTGAATATTGGCCAGAATATATACTTTTAATATCTTATTACAGACAAAAGCATAAATATGTTCTTGTAATTTATTCTTGTAGTTTATTATAATTAGATATTAACCTATGTTTTTCATGACAGTCTCTCATTAGTATGTATATTTTCTTGGTCGTGTTGCGGTGGAGATCCCCATTAAGTCGATTCATCCTCCCAAGATTTTTTCTACGCCACGTAATCTTGTTCCATTATATTAGATACTGTTAATTTAGCAAGTTGCGTCATTTGATTTTCCACGATCTTTAGTACACAAGTTTATATTATGAGTCGTACAAAAACAAAATTACCTATTGTAGTTTTTGCTCAAACTTCGTCTATGAAATATCTACCTATTTTTACTTGTTTCATCTTAATTAAATTTGATTTATGTTTATGACTTGTTTATCAAAATATGAGCACAGTAAATGTGTTCTACAAGTGAAATAAACTGGCAATGGAAAAATAAGACCTTTTTTAGCGTCGGATAGACGCACGTTGTTGTATAAAACTATTGATGTTTTCTGATATTGATGGTCGGTATGATAAGATGATTTGATGACTTAATAATGTTGATTATATTCGGGGACTTACCGAATTGTAGAACGTAATTATTAACAAGCTTTTTCTGACATTGCGTGCATTTATTTTTGTATAGTACCTACCTACAATGTGATTCAGTATTATAATTTTAAATTCATTATCTTTTTTTGTAGACTGTTATTTGTCGGACGCCGTCAGCAATGCACTTATAAATTTTCAATTATAAGTACCTTTGTTCTACATCAACGATTTATGATTACCATGATAAGTAATGATTAAAGATACCAATATTTCAGTCATTGTTAAACTTTTGATTCCAAAAGTTATAGCGGAATTTGGTAACTTATAGTTTTAAGCGTGTTTTGAACAATGTATGTACTCTTTTTTGCATTCTATTCATGTAAGTACATAATATAACACTGCTTCAGAAGCATCACATGAGCTCTACTTTTCAACTTTACTTAAACTCATTTACTGAACAATGATTTAAACTGAACTCGCAGAACTGAACTTTGCTCTATCGTTGTACAAATACCTATAAGGCAAGGTGGGGTAAGACTAACACACAGGGCAAGACTAATACTGTCTAGTATCTCGATATGTATAGCAGAAATACGAAATTCTTCCAGTACCTATGTAAGATAGAACAAACGTAAATGTTCTCGGCTAAAACACACACATGTCGTTTCTTCAAGTGTATATCGAGATAATAGACAGTGTTAGTCTTGCCCCGTGTGTTAGTCTTACCCCACCTTACCTTATTTAATAGTTGCAGGGTGATGTGTTGCGGTTTGACCACTGTTAGTAAGCTGGAGCATCTGCCATTGACCTTACATCGGTAATAACTTGAAACACGCTATAATATTAACACAATCTGCGTCAGAGCCTCGTCGGCCACTGACCGGTTCAGTCAGGAAAGTTCCATATGGACTTCGGAATGCTCTTTGAAAACCTGTATCTTTGATTATTATTAACGTATGCACATGTTGAAACCGTGAAGGGTTCAACTTTCAGTCCTTTTTTAAGAATAATACAGGCGCTACGTGTTCAGATTTGAAAGGTTTGAAGTTTACTGAAGTGCACAAAACTTAATTTTGTTCAATGTTAGTTACTTTGTTTATTTTTAAATTTTAAAGCAAAAGGGGCGGCATAGAATACTAATCCCAATCCCTTATCGTCAGATCAAGATGTCGGCATCATGATTTAATTTACTTCTAATTTTTAAATAGTTGTATTTTTTTTAATAAACTTCAAATCAACTACAATTCGCAATAAGGTGTCAAATGCCGTTGGACACTTCTATTTTGCTTACCATAATATTAACCGCCTTAAAAATAAATTTTTACATTAAAATCTCGTACCTACATTACTGCACCCAGTCTTACAGTCATAATCAGTAGATCGATAAAGTAGCGTTTATCGATAAGCTAATATTTGTTACTACGACTGATACCGATCAACCGTTAAAAATTCAGGATTAAAAAAAGATAAAATACATGACTGAAGAACATCATAGCTACATTTACATGAATACGAGAGGAACCGATTTTACCATGTAGATGGAATTTAACCCTATTATAAGGCATTTTTACCCGAAATCGCCAGGAGAGTAATATTTCTTTGGCACGCTCTATAGTCTAAAAGGCTTGACGGATTTCAAATAGGATGTCATTAGATTTGTCTCCCTTGAGAGAGGGATTTGGGCTATTAATTATGTGTACGGTATAACTTGAAGAAGTTTATGATTGCATTCAATAATTCAATTTCATAATGTGGTATACCTACAGCATGTCTTGATATGATTAAATAAATAAATAAAAAAATTACCCCGAGTTTTTCGCAATATATAGATAGATAGTTTTATTAGTAACCAAGTTTTAATGCCACGAGGATCACGTGTCGTATGTGAACGATCGCAAAGGAACGCAGAACTATTAATTACACGTATATTGAAATTAACGTAATAACAATTAATATATTCCGATTAACAATATGTTGTATGTGATTAACACTGGTTATGCATAAATGTACTTATATGCATAATTTACGCACTTTATATTGTAGATCGTTCCAGACAACCCAACACGAGAACAAACTTGTCACAGAAAATAAAAAGACGTTATTATAATTATTACAAAAAATAATCAAATCAAATCATTTATTTCGTCTTAGGAACTAATAGCTCACTTAACGAATGTCAAATTATTAATACAAATAACAATAAAAAAAAATAAGGAGAAAAAAAAATTTACATCATTAGATTAAGAAGTTCCTAAAGTCTCGCTAGACGATACCTATTATATCATCGGCTTTATAAAACAGATACATTTTACTTAAGCCTAAGTAAACTAGTGATGGTCGGGAGGAAAAAAAGCCGGAGGAAAAAAAATAACTAAGCTGGCCACATACATGTGGAACCCTGATCGGGAATTCAAATTCTAAGATTTCCGGATATTTTTCATCTGAAAATACTGTTAGTAGAAAAGTGCAGCGAGAGCAACACACAGTCCCGGCTCCAAAACGGCAGTCGAGTCCCACATACCAGTCCGGTTTCCCGTAGCCGGATGGATGAGACGAGGGTCTTTCCACACGATAAAAAAAAAGGATTGCTCTCGCCTGGGGTACCTAAGTTGTGTCGACGCGAATAGCTGAATAGCAATAAGAGAGAGTTATCCCGGGACTAAGCAGTGATAGCCTAGTGGTTTGAACATTGTTCTCTCGAACGGGAGATCCTGGGTTCAAATCCCACGGCACGCACCTCTAATTTAAAAATTTATGTGCGTATTAGATACTAATTATCACTTGCTACGGTGAAGGAAAACATCGTGAGGAAACCTGCACACCTGAGAGTTCTCCATAAAGTTCTCAAAGGTGTGTGAAGTCTACCAATCCGCACTAGGCCAGCGTGGTGGACTATGGCCTGTACCCCTCACATTGTGAGAGGAGACCCGAGCCCAGCAGTGGGACAGTTATGGGTTGTAATGATGAAAATGATCCCGGGACTTTCCATCCCGGTACTACAATTGACAATTCCGAATCAGGAATACAGATTAAGGTACCGGATGAATACGGCCAGCTTGATAAGATTCAATATTGCATAGGATTGAGTAGAACTGTAAATTAATGCAAAGATGTTTTTAGTATTCGCTCTGTCTTAAGAAAAGGGCAAAGACATATTTTTACTAAGATCCTACAGGTACTCACAGATTAAAAGTACAAACGGGTTCAGTCAGTCTATTTTTATTTTATCTAGCTGTTAGGTCGGCAGTTGACGTTTTACGTCAAATAAAAAAAATGGAAAAATTATATTGACGTCAAGGTTGTGAATATTTGCATGAATGTTAAACTAATGAACTCGACTTTAATTAAAGTGTACTACGATCGATAGTTACGGCTTATTACTTGCACGTGATTTTTGAGTCAATATACGAACAATAATTCCATAATTTTGTTTAAATAATTCCTATGACGTATTAATCGCTCTCTGAATAAAGGAAGTGGAATGAATACGAAGCGGCTGTTGCAATTCCAGTGATTGTAATTAAGCTGGTTTTTCTACATCCTTTAACTTGTTATGCTGCTTTACTTTACTTATTTTTGTGTTTTTGCATTCGTAATGAACAACATTAAAGGTTAGTAAAACAACCAAAAAATGTGTTTGCAACATGAAAATGGGAAAGGCGGAATCTGTACGATGTATTTGCTATGAATTTACGTAGTGTGTATATAATATAGTAGCAGGTATATAATGATGACGTATAAAGGTGTGTAATACAGGTATGTTAAGTTAAATTATATTTATCTTCGAAATTGTACTGGGGAGAATTTGTAAGCATGAATCCGACAGTTGGTAGAGACATTAATAACAATGTCTAATTATAGATCTAGTCTAATGGGTAAGGAATCCGTAAGATAAAATTCGATATCTTTAAGATCGATTTATTGACATGAATTACTCAGCTGATTGGTCATTTATATCGAACACATTTTCAAGATTAGGGCGTAGAAGCGATGAGAACGATCGATTTCTTACGAAAGTAAATAGCACCTTTACTACTCAAGTAGGTAGTATAATACGATAGTAGTCAAAGTATTATATATATATAAGAAGGCATGATTAAAACAATTTTTATAAACAGATATCGGTGTTTTATATTTAGGTATACATTTATATTGGTTGAATTGAAAATTGTCTTTCATTTGTGTATCGTTATACTATACAATGTACCGAGTCTACACTTTATACTGATAGGTATTTACATAAATAAATGTATGACAATTATTACGCAATGCTTATTAACATTGAACTTGACAGTTGTTGACTCTAGACGTACCAGTATAAGTTTATTCAAGTTATATTCCATAAACGATTATTTTATGAATACGAAGCTTGTTTAATAAAGTGCAATATTTGTTCTGGTCTTGGCCCAGTCTGGTAATAAAAGACAATGCTTGATAATGTAAACAAGATACAAGTAGGTATTGTAATATTAAAATCGGTAGTAGGCAAACCTATTTAAGCAACCCAGTAAAGATGTGATTTGGAAATACGGACGTTAACCAATTTTCTAGTAAGGTAGATAAGTATTCAACTTAAGGCATAAACTTATGTTCATATTGCATGGTTATTTACATTGCTTAGCAGTCAAAATTAACTACATCTTGTTTATTAGTGTCAATTACTGTATTTCGTTTCAACCTCTAATTGTCCACTATAAGGCAAGTCTCCTCATCACTGAAGGAACCTAGAGTTACTTTAACACGTCTCTCTAGAGCACATATGTGGTGACAGAGACAATTATGGGAAGCTTGTACGCCACTGGGCCTATAACGGCTAGTGGTTCAGTTCCACTCGAAGCGTGTACTTTAGCGCATCACTAATTTTCTGTACCTACCTAACTTAGTTATACCCATTTATTTTCCGATAATTAGCAGACTTACAAAAACGTTTTGAATAAATACCAATAAAGCCATGACCTCGACTTATTGCATAAACATTTTGTTGCATTCTCATAACAATACAATAACAAAATGGTTAGGTAATTGAGTCAATGTAGAAAATTTTAACAAACAAAGAAAGTTTACATTGTTACTTAAATTATTTTAACCTTTCTAAGTTCATCAATTTATATTTACTTAAAAATTATGTTGAAATACAAAGATTTTTTTTATAATTAAAATAAGTAAACAGCATTGTTTTTTTATTTATTTATAATACTTACACTTGTAACCACACAGCATTGAAATGCACAACCCGAAAAGACAAAGAACACGACCGATCTGGGACAGATACATTAAATTCATTAATTTAGTCAAAATATTTTACATTTGTACTATATGCAATAAAGTTAAATAAATAAATAAAAGTTAAAATTTATTAGTCAAAGTCTAAAGGCAAATGATTTTTTGCGAAACTATGAAATATTTATAAAACACACTTACACGAGTTACACGGGACTGTTTCGATGCCGCATAATTTCAAACACCGGATGATTAAAAAGTCAGTTTATTTTAATTCAGCACCTGTCTATCCACGAATAAACCTATTTCCAAACAAATAGTACCATGAGCGCAGTCCATAGATAAAAGGAACTACTTAGTACCACTGCTAGCATGTTCAGCCGTTTCTTTAAATACAGGAAACTGTAAAAGTTGCCAGTCGCGTCAACAGCCTTGAAAATCCTCGATAGCTTTTTGGAAAGCTACCCATTATAAGAATAAAAAAAAACAATAACTCTTCCGCATACTCATATGACATAGCAAGTTTGTCTTTTTCTTTTTTTTGTGCAATTAAATTTGGAATTGGTTGAAGTCTGTTTGACGAGGGCAAAGGATTAAGCCCATAATACTTTCCTGAACTTAAGTATTTCAAATCGATATGTATAAGCAGAGGTTTCAAACCTTTTTCAATATCGTTACCCCTGTGACCTATGAGGAAAACTGATTTTACCGTGTTTATAAAATGTTTTCAAAACAAATATTAAACATTAGTTATACCTGTATTTTTTTATTTTATGATCTTAAATATTAGGTCCTTTGTTAACCCCATTAAATAGGTGATTTATCAGCAGGGGTAATTATCTTCAAGTAAGGAAGCAAGATTCTAAAGCGTAGCACTGCTTAATCGTGTACTATAAAGTACTTATTGTTGTTTACTACCGCAAAGTATTGTGAAGTACATAATATTTATTATTTAACCTATCACGTACTATGGAAAATAAGGTTGTAAGAATCCGAGCGTGGAAAATATTTCCGAAGATGATGTTATAGTCAAATGTTAGAGCAGCGAGTCATATTGTGTGGTCGCTAAAAACTTATACCAACATATTTATTAGCACATAATAATGACGGCTACTATAGTAGTAATATGATCGCCGTACATCATAATGTACAGCGAAGAATTTTTAAGTTTTCTGTTAAAAGATCGTATGACTTATATTGGGTCATTTGTTATTTATAAAGAACCTTTGTATTGCTTCAGAGAACAATGATCAATTTCTTCTCTTAAATAATATTCGCATACAAAATAATTGTCAACTCTTTCATCAATTGTGTTTGTGTCTAACTTCCTTTACGCAGCACAGACTATAAGGGTGGAAAATAATAAATTGAGCCTAATATTTCAGTTGTTTTTTTTTTTATTTTGGTGGCAAAATGTTTGTTCGCATTTATTTGCTTAAGTTTAGTAATTTTGTTTCAGGCAGAGATTTTTTTTTAGTTAATCTGTACAAAATGTTACTCCTGAATACATTTCAATTGGTCCAGACATACATACCTGAACCTTGATTTATGTAGATAGACAACTGTGTCATTACATATTATAAATCAATTCGCGCTAGTTTTTTCTGTGTTAAAATACCGTATATTATTAAATACAGAACCTATTAACCTACAGAAATAATTTATTATTTTTGATATCTTTTTATTTATTCGCAATTAAGAGGCACAATAACACAGTTTTGGAGGCATTTTGTTAACGCAGCTCAGTTGTCAAGAAGAATTTAGGTATGTTAGGAAATTAAGCTTTTTCCGCAGTAATGAAAATAGTAATAACGTGGAAGTTCTATAAGACAATCAGAATGAGATTTTATTATTGTGCTTTATATTGTGTAATTTTATCTCACTAATTAGTTCTAATATAGACAAAACTTAATGATATAGTTATAAATAATATAAAATTATGAGCGTCATTTATTTATGTCTTTTTAACAGATTTTTAACCTTTAAAATTTTTAACTGCCTTGGATTCCACGTGCCATCTTTTTTGTATATTTGATCTACAATTCAGACTAGAAACATAAATCTTTTTATAAGTAACTTATCTTTATAATTTATTTACCGTAACGTTAACACTTAATTTAATTTAATTATAGTGTGTAGACAATTAGGATGAGTCTGACATTTAGTAATTAATTATTTCAAACTAGCTAAACTGGCAGTTATAGGACATTATTCCTGTTTCGTGTTGCCATAGTAAATTAATTATTTCGAAACAAGTTTTTCTTGGTCGTGTTCCATCCATCCTATCATTGAATTATAGGCATCTGTACACATATGAGACTAGTTACTTATCGACTTTCACAGGATTTGTCTGCGCGGCTTATTCCCGTTGGCTTCCAATCCCGTTCTTATCTGTAAAAACTTTTGCTGTCGACTTTACCATTCTTATTTTTCTATTGATCGAAATTCACTTGACCCTATAAGTAAAACTTTAATAATCTTTGGCTGAGCAAGATTCCTGAAAGTCCGGACGGACGCTAGTAATATACTGAAGTACTTATGTATATTAAAGAATATTTAATTAATTAAATAAAGGGTAATTTACAGTTAGTCTTTTGTGACTAAACAGTTACTGTCACCACACCCTATGTGCAATCAAAAGTGCGAAATATGCAATGTCTCATCTATTTCAAACAATATGTCGTTAAAATGAGAATTATTCCAAAAGTCATCGACAAGTATTAAGTACGTTTTTAAATAGATTTTCTTTGAGTACAAATGATTTTCCCTAACCATAACTCTTTGTACTTATATTAAACATTCAAGTATTTTTACTCTAAGTATGTGATGAAACGTACCTAATTTTCAGGTGATGACACTCTTTACATTCTACGAATGTAATATATAGAAACTTAGAAACAATTGATTATGTTTATTATTCACCACTCTGTCATTATTATGTTTAGACAAATCTTATGAACATTTTTACCATTAAAAATGTGTTATTTAGGTACAGTATTATTGTTCTTACTTTAAGATTAGATAAGTTCAAATAACCACCTTTTTTGGCTGGCAAGATGAACGTGACCAAAATATTAACATTTGTGGTTAGTTCTGAAAAGGACTATAAGAGGAACTTTACTGTTAGTGATATCCTATAGTCCTCCTTGTAACCTATGTTAAAATTTCCATGGTGAAAAGTGCACAAAACTAAATTTTGTTTAAAATAAGTGTGACAAATTTACTAATGTACTTTTAAAATGTAAAACAACATTGTGTAAATGACACGTTATAATCATTTTGTAAATTATAGCAAAACTCTGAAACCAGTTTCACCATATGGCACATCCGTGTTCGACAAACCTTAGCAGAATAAAATTTAAATACGCATATTTTAGCAGTCGCGGGATACCTTTGAACCTGTCTTACTGCGTCAACTGTCGACGTAGTAACCCACTAATATGTCGTATATGTTTTAATTGATTACGTCCGAACCATAATATTCAGATTATCCGCAAGCAGGTTTTTTTTACGACGCGTGCGGATGGTCAAATTTGAATTTTTATGTCGGTCTTGTTAAAATATGCTATGTGCAAAGGTCTATATATCTCAGTGGTTCTTAACCGGTGGTTCGCAAACCACAGGTGGTCCCTGGGAATCCCCGACTTGGTCCGCTATACCATTAAAAACATGAACTGCTAGCGAAACACGCCGTGTTTACGTGAGTTTATTTAAAAAAACCTTTAAAACATATGTCACTCAATTGAACTTTATCTCAAAATAATTTTGTAATTTTTCTAAAAATACTATATATCTATGATCCCTAATAATTAATAGGTTAAGAACCACTGAGTTAAACTATAAACTACGAAACTAAAGATTGCATTGTAAACAAAGTAAAACTAGTAAGTTACGTACTTAAAACAATTTGCGAACAAATCACGAGCAAATGTACTTCCACTTTAAAAAGGTTAACTTAAATTAAGTGCTAAATTAAATGACATTAATGATATAGTAATAAAGGCCATGATTAAGTATCTATTTATCAGAAAAGGAAGTTAACCTGATAATATAGGTAATTCTTAGTTTTGTAAGCTTTAACGAAAGCTTTTGTTTACTTCATTAAACCTATTATATTCACAGAATTTTTGTAACCCTATCCAAAGTCAAGTCAAGTAGAATTAGCAATGACGCAATTAGGTATAATACATTACTGGTGCAATGTCAAAATATTAATTTTGATGACGCTTATAACACTAACAACTCACTTATAATACCCATCACTTAGGTAAATTACTCGTATAATTACAAGATATATTTTTCAAACATTATTAATAAAATTTATTAAATCAGTTTCTTGCAATACTTTCCTTTGACGTCAATCCATTTTCAGTACCTACATTCTTGAGAAAATAAACTGTCTTTTTGTTTTTTAATAATTTTATGTATCTTAATACCAATGAAATGCTTACTTACATTTTATATTAAATCTAAAATTTCTTACACAAAATAATTTTAACTTTGTATTAAGTGTAAAAAAGGAAAATATACAAATTTTACAAATTGCGATAAATAAAGATATTTTTTAATTGTTCGTGCCATCAAGCACTCAAGCACCTTTGCTCAAGACTAGAACCATAATAAACTAAGGTTTAGGCAGAATTTTCTAACAATCTGGGGTCACGGAAGTGCCCCGCCAAGTCGAGCAAAAAAGCGGCACAGCCGTAACCATCTTTTCTCGAAGCATTTCAGGCCATTTTCGTTACCCTATAACTTAGTTTGGGATAAAGCTAGAAGCCTGAATTTTTAACACCCAAGCAGGCATTATATAAACACAGTTTATTCTATTTGAACCAGTGTACCTAGTTTAAGAGTTATAACGAGTCAAAGTTTCTTAATTATGACGCTCACTCACTCACTGATGATCATCAAAAGTTTAAGGCACTCCTAGCAGGCATAGAAGCTTCAAACTTAAAATATAATTAGTGTTTAGTGTATAAATAAAGGAAAAACTAAAATATTCTTCAATTTTAATCCAGTTTTCTAGATACATCAACTGCATAAATATTGTTGTAATCCCATACAAATATATGGGGTTCCAAAGTTATGTATGCAGAATTTATTAAAGTACAGTAGTTTGTAACGAGGTCCGCTCGTTTAATATTCCTGGCTGGCATATGGATTTTCTTCTTAATATTTTAACACGATATTTTTTCCAATGTTACATTTAAAATTGACAATTTTGATGGCGTCGTTCAAAATCACCATCTTTCACCGTGTCGAAGTATTTCAATTTATTATTTCGTGTAAATCCTAAACAAGATGCTTGGTGAATGCCAAAATTATGTGATAAAGTTTAAAGAGTGTTAGATGGAAAACAAATCAAAATTATGATCTGATAATTTCATTTGAAAAAGTAACGAGCGAAATGAAGCCGTCAAAAGTCAGTGTTATTAATGTCACTATGTCGTTAACTTTTTTACCGCACTACCAGGTTCTGGCAATTATTTGACCAGTTTAATCAAATATATGTATACAATGTAATTCAGAATTATTGCAATCGTACGTACTAAACGAACTAATGCATGTTTCTTATGATATATGTTTTTATGCGATGGCCGAGTCTATCTATTTACTCAAAACTTTAAAGATGTTTAATATTAATATGGTCACATTAAGATGTTTTTAGGTTACATACCTAGTTACGTAACCACTTAAAACAGAAGATCCTTTAAGTAGGGAGGGACTGAATATAAAATTAATTACCGACTTGGATCTCACAACTTTTCACGGTAGAAGAACTGCGTTGCGAAACTTGGGATTTTTGACAAGTATTGTTTTTTATTACTTTTCCATTAAATATACATATTTTAGCATTACTTGAATAATAGGTGTATATTTTAATTTACGCAAACTATTTAATTACTGCTTGACCTAGCGTGATCTACCTCGATTTTAGGGATACCTACTGTCGGTATGGCCGTTGAAATGGGAATATTAATGTTCTTTTCATAATAGGTACTTGTAGTATGGCCGGTGTAGGGTTTGATTTTGGTTTTATTTAGATGCAGTAATAGTTCAACACAACGTGTAACGGCCAGATACCGATTGATGAGAACAATTTGAAAATTTTGTAGGTGTCCTGCCTTTTTTTTTTTTTTAAAAAAGAGTAATTTCTGATTCTAATACGCACACGGCTAATTTATTCAACTCTCCATAATTTAAGCCTGATCGCTCATTTGGTGGATGGAGTGCTATTGCTACTGCAGCTATCTTTTAAGGGGCACTATTCACTTCAGTGCTCATATTAGGCTATAATTCTTCAGCTATTGTCATTATTATTATTAGTATAAGTTAACATGAATGTAATAAGCCACTTAGATTTAGTAGTCAATAAGTACACTTTACAGACAAATATCCGCATAGTTCGATCTAAAATTTAGCAGTGACCGAGGGTTGCCTTGGTTGATGAAGGTGATCGTACGGAGTGGCGACCCGACCTCCCGCGCCCTCGTACTACCGTCTCTGCCTAATTGGTGGACTGAATGCCACGCCGTGTCAATGTCCTGTACTGACATTGTACCTTTCTTCTGTCAAATGTTACCTTTTCTTAATTCCTTATGAGTTACGATGCAGTTATATCTATGTATAGCTATCAATTACATTAAAGTACTAGGTATATAGTTATTTTGCATTGTTCTCAATGTTAATCAACAGCTTGTATAACAGTTCAATTAACGAAAGTCAAAACAATAAACAATATAAATAGGTAACATTACAATTACCTGCAACTACGAACATTTGGCTACACAAAAAAATTAGTTAATAATTTATCCGTAGGTAGCTGATCCTATGTTAATAACTAAAGTAATGTTAATAAAGATAGATGATAGGCAATACGGCAATACCTTATCTTATTATCGGCTTTATAAAAGTTAATTGTGCTATCTATATACATTATGTATAAAACAAAGCATTTAATTTAGTTTATTAAAAGCGTCTGTTTATTTTTTGTTTACTTTAAGCGATATTTAAAACTAGTAACATAAGCAAACATATTGTTGTATTTTATTTTCAATAAATACGATTTCCTGAAATGTCGTGATTTGAGTAGTTGTAACGTCACGCAACTCTACCATTCCATTTATGAACTTTAGGTGAGTAGATATTGAAAGGTATAATTAATTAAAAGGTACAAGTCAGATTAGTCAAGTTTCTAAGAGCTTAAAAATTCGAGAAATGATTTTTATTTTAGTTCAAGTTCTAAATAATGTATTTGTATCTACGTAATGTGTATGTACTGCTCTATTATAGATTTACATAGGATAAGATGCGAGTATCTTCTTAGCAATCGTCTTTACAATAGATGATAGTAGTTTTACTAAAACCTGTTAGTCTCGCTTCGCTTCAGAAATTGCGAATATTTGCACGATAATCTGCGCAGTAATTCTGCAAACTAACAGGTGCATAGCGATGTTAAGCTCAATGCTCAACGGAAGTGGATTTTCCGTTTTTTCATAGCGACATTTTTTTATTTTACTTTGAATTAATGTCAATGTATCGTTATAAAGGCGAGTTTATACATACTTATGGAGATTGGCGTCAGCGTTAACCACTTAGTCGAAGCAAATAATGTTAGGTGTATTTACAAATTACTTCTGCGACGCAATGGGTCGTACTTACCTGGACATTACGTAGGTACCTCTTTACCTGTGAATTGATTACAAAAACGCTTGTATGTATAAAATCCTCAGTTACATTTACATTTTAGAACATACCTCTATTGCTCTTGGGTACCTACTAACTAAAATTTGTTAAAGTACGGATTAAGAAGCTATTAGTTCACCAACAATACTTAAGGCTAAAATGTGAGGATCTATTACTTTATAATTTAGACTGTTAATAAATAGAACACAATAAAATAGGTTTATGATAAGAAACATTACAATAACAGAGAAACAATCGCAAGAGATTTTAAAAAAGACATCAACGCGACATGAAAAACAAAAATGGAACCTTAAGTTCGTTTCTCGAAAATAATAAGGAAGTACTTAATTGTAATACAGAGTTGATATTCAATAAATTTCTCATGCCTTATGAGTATAGGTTAATTCAAGAACATGCGACGAGATGAGGCAGATTAGCATGTAATTAATTTGTTTTTTGCAGGTGCAAATTTTTTAACTGAATTTGCAGGGATAAGTGCCGTTTCTTTAAACATTTTTGTAGATGTTTTCACGACAATATTTTTTACTGATCTATCTTTGAGTTGAAACCAATCAAATTTGCTCGTAGTGTATGTTATACCTAAGCAACGAATCAATCTTAATCCGTCTACGAATATTGGCAACTAGGGGCTGTCGAAGAGTGCAAAGACTACAGTTAGCGACAAATATTCTTAAGCATCTCCGTGTTTCGATTGGCACGTTAAGCCATCGGCCCCATTTGCTATTGTTAGGTTATGATTAACATACCTGGATTTTTGGATTACCAAACCAGAGGCCTTTGGGCGGCTATAAAATAGCCGACACTTAGTTTGGCCTCTCACTCCAATCCGCAGCGGCGTGGTTTGGGAAGCTATAGGCCTCTTCAGTTTAGAAATAGACCCGTACTCAGTAGTGGGCGATTAATAGTTATAGGCCAATTACAAAGCGAAAAATTCGCCAGTATGTAACTAAGGACTGTTATGGGCGACGGAGAATTTATTTTACTCGTTTGTCGAATGTTGATTACTTTATAAATAAAGGGTATAAAGCATAAGTATAAAAACATGTTCCCAATTTATAATTATTTTAACATTAAAATTATTTAAATGAACTAAAAACGAGTCTTTGTTATAATTTAAAAGTACTTAATATTGCATATACCTACGTAAAACAAAACAATGTTTTCGAATAGCAGGCAGACGTGTTGTTTATAAAAAAGGTTGGCATATTTTTAACAACTACTCATACAAATCCTTTATTATGAAGCTGGAAAATCCTAATGCTGGACGCATTTTAGAGCAGGAATGACGTCAAATCACGATAGTCGGACGTAAAAAATACATGTAGAGCAAGTATTATTATTATCTTTCATTAGCCGAATAATGTCATCTTCCTGATGATGGCAATAATCGATAATAAACCTGTTATCATGACATTGATGTGATAGGGCTACTTGTCTACGTTGAGGTAAGGTGAATGATCATATTTATGATTAAAAGGTACGTTTATTTTGAGACAAATGTGTTCATAGTTATTAGTAGTTTGCCATTAGCAAAAACTTGTTTACTGTTGACCAGTCAGGTTAATGTAACGAGCCATAACACGACCAGATCCTGTTGTATAAATTGGCAATTTATGTCATAAATAAAACCTCAAGATCATATCTAATTACAGCCCTATTATGGTAACTTTTTAAAACACTGCGTACGCGTGTTTCTCACTCAACTCCTCCTAAAGGGCTGGTCCGATCGAAATAAAACTGTTGTGAGGTATTTTAAAGTGGTGTTAATGTCGAGATACTCTTATTGAATGTTATTGAAACGCCGCCAAAGCAAAAGTTGTCTGATATGATGAGCATTTACTAGTGCATGAAAATTTAAGGTCAGGAACATCTACCAGATGTGGAAAATGGAGTATGAGCAAAGAATATGTGGAAGAATAACGTCTGCCCGATCATCTAGTATAGTGTAAAGTGTAAATGTAACGTCTCTACAAAATTCACTGTGTCACAGTCTGTAATTTTGGCGGCGTCGCAGAAACATATTTTTGTCTAATCTCTGTCTGCCACTGAGAATTTAATATTTCTAAAATTAAATAACCTTTGGCTTTTCTGTATTATGAATTCATGATTTACGAGACAGTCTATTAAGAGTTTGTTATACCTTCGTAATAGTCTTATAAATTAGGATACATTTTTATCCAAAGAACCCACCTGTTCTTAGGATGGAAATTTTTGACATGGATTCGAATATTTCAAATCATGATATTAGGCATGCAATATTAAACGTATGTTATATTTCATCACTTAATTTTTCTCTGCTCCGCTTAACATTTTAACTTTCCTATTACAACAGTAAAACGACTGTGTATTTTCTGTAATAAAGTACCTACTCGGGCACTATCATTGCATTGTACGTTTCCAATGCAAAGCAACAAATAATTAGCCTTGACTTTGGCTCGGACGTGATATCTTGGTTTGTTGCACAAATAAACAAATCCTCTAAATCTACTGGCAATGATGAACATGACCTTTGTAGCGTGTGCAAATAGTGGCCAACAAATATTTATTGAAGTCTTACTATGATGTGTGCCTACGTGAAGTCACTCGGTACATCAATCTTTGATGTGGGCACAATTGATATGAAACCATTCTTTCACACAATAATGTTACTAAAGTTTCTTAGAAATATATTTCATGTGTTGTCTAGTAGGGTTCACTGCCAGTAAATAGACCGCCTTTTCCATGATAATAAGAATATTTTTATATTCCTTATAGATTCAATTAATAATATAATAATGTTTCAAAGGAAATCGGACTAAAATATTGTGGTAGATAGGTAGGGAGAATAAATTTGGGATAAAAAATTCTGTACTGGAATGACATGTGCAGGTTCCCTTATAATGTTTTGTTCATCACCGTTACCGTTTATGATACGTAAAACGAATGTCTTATTTATTTTATAGCGTAGATAAATCAATATCCAAAGTAATTTTGTACTTCATAGACTTATGTTACAAGCGTTAGTTAAAATATTAACCTGCACAACACAACTTGTTCGAGTAAAGTTATTACAAGATATTAGTAAGTAAGTAGCTGCTCTGATCCATGATAACTTTAAAGGTACTTCCAAACTGTCCGCAAACTGTGTCACGGTTGGCATTTGTTTGTCTTTTAATACTGTTAATATAATTGTTAGGAATTCCAAAAACCAAAAAAAAAATTGTAATTTCAAAAGAAATAAGTAATGTGTCGTAAAATAAAATAAAAATCGCATTTCGGTACCGGAAAAGAAAAATAAATGGGAGGTCTCAGTTCGTAGGGCACTTACGTGTGTAGCCGTTCAGATACAGAACAGTATCCATGAGGATAACCTACCATAAAGAGTTTTAGAAACTTGTTGAAAATTAATATGGCCTGATTAAGTACTGGTTTGAAACTACGCACAATAGTAGCATTTTTGTTTTGTTAGTCTAAAACTATAAATTTAACGGACAGAAACACATTTGTTTAAAAAACGGGATTTCAATTGACGTAAGAAGTCGGACAAGGCAACCTTAATAACATTATTTATTAGGGTAATGTTACGAACTTATGTACCATTATATTTGTTACATAGTAACTATGTTTGATAATTACATTAGGTTCCGCAGTTTAAAGATAAGTATAGAAGCAATAGCACAGCAGTTTTTCTTAGAATTTCCGTAGTCTTACATACTTGTATCTTTATAAACCTACTTAACATATTTCGTTTTAAAATTATCGTTAGAGGTTAAAGGCTTTTTAGCGCTTATAAATGTAGTTCAGAAAACATTTATAAACTTCGGCCGTAGATATTTCGCCCCTAATCGGAGGATCATCAATTAACTCTACGAATGTAGAGTTTACTGTGTAGAGTAGGTCGTAGAGACAACTTAATTTATCAATGTAGCAAGAAACATTTGATACTTTAGGAAATAAAAAATATGACTTACTCGTAGGTACTTTATAACAATATTAACGATTTCAGAATTCATAATAATTATGTATATCAATGGTCATTTATTATTCTTTGAGGAAAATGCAAAATATTTAGCCAGTACCTTATTTTAATTTAGTTTTTAAATTCGAGTTATTTACCTACGTATCGTTTGTACCTATTATACACATCGTTTGATACTCAAGATTATTAGGTATTATCTATGGCGGAAAATAACGCTAAATTGTAGGTAACTTTACCTATTCTTTATGTTTTAAGGTCGCTTAGCATTGAAATATAATAAACGCAGTAAACTAGAGGCCAAATGTCAATGCGGTACATAGAATGACGCGTATAACATAAAATTACGTTACCGATTCACGGGGTTTATTATCACATAACACATAATTTAAGGTCTTCTCAAGATAATTGACAATAATTGTTGGATATCATAAAACTGAATTAACTACATATTTAATATTTTTACGAGTACATAGAATATTCTATACCTCTCTAGGTATCTCTAGATTGCGTGTTTATTATACATAATACTAGAGTTGGGATAAATTGCTGTCTAAAGTAATAGTACCTGAGTACCTACAACATTTAATACATAACAAACATAGGAGTCATTATTATGTAATTAATAAACAAAATGTTGAGTTAACTTAGGTAAGTACTTATTGAATTATATTAAAAGTTCCAAAAAACATCTACAGTATTAATTTTTAAGAAGCTTTGAAGGTACTCTAACAAAAAAAAATGACCAGAAGGTTGTTTCGAAAAACCTTTGAATTGAACCGATCATTTATAAAGCTTAATCTTGTTGGATATAATAAAGGCAGATAGGTAGATAATAATTATATTTTATTCAGTCCTTAATAGTTTTTGTACCACCTACGTATAATTAAAAGTACCTAAAACTTAATATTATACGGAGTACAATGACTTCAATGAAAGTCAAAAAACATAAATGCGCCTTAATTTTTATACAATGAGTTTTAAATGTTAATTAGGACTAATAGATGTCAATGAAGGTAGGTAGGTAATTAAACGTAGGTATTCGGAATTAAGTAACTTCAGAAAATATTATCAGTTATTCCACCCGTTTGTATAAAGTTTCTTTCCCCGTTTCTTCTCCTCCATATCAAGCACTTTTACGAAACGGGAGTAGATTAAAAAAAAAATGACTTGCATAAGTGTGTCATTGATACCTATAATTATGGATACTTAAATGATTTTGAATTTGAAATTAATAAAGAAGAGGGCAGGAGTAGGCAAGAGATTAAGTATCCACTTCTACTAGAGTATTGCTTATTCTTCTTTAGTTCTTTACTTGACTTCTTTTCTTTAGGTAAAGTACTAAAGCAAATGAACTTCCCAAAAAAAGGTTAATAAAGCAAGTATAATAATAACTTGCTAATCTTAATTTATTTTATTTTGATTTGTTTAATTATAAAACGTCTAATTTGGTAGGTATCTACTTAAACATAATTCATAATCACATGCCAAAACATGTATTATGGATTGCAATTATATGTAAATTATGATACTAAACTGTAAACTATTGTCGGGTAGCATTACGTTACCTGTGAGTTCTAATGATGGAATGGCTGACAGAACATGTACCTACTAACTCTCATACATTATATTCAGACGTTCCTGTGAGTGCTTTTTAGCTTCAATGTAACTACAAATATGCAAATACTAGATGCGGGAATACCAGAAAGAAATACCAGATCCGGTACTTGATGTCTTGAACTTGGATAAAGGAAGAAAAAAGTTAATAAATTGTAACATTCGCTTGCGCGTGCGTTTGCAGGTCTAAAAATACCCTGTAAAGTCCCGCTTGCCAGTATACGAGCTGATGTTTTATTTTCCAATGCCTTTGCATCTGGTTAAGGTTTCTACGGACATATCAACATATAGAAATAGGCCTATTATGTAGCACCTTGGTTTTTCCCTTGATTATTGTAAACTAGAAGTTTGTATTGCTGGTATTTTGTTCGGGTTTTTAATTTACTTACTTAACTATCAGGGAGCATTTTGATGACTTCTTAAATTGTATTCTAAATAATAAACTGACTATTTTAATGCGACATTTGCGATAATGCGATATCAATAAATGGGTTTTTATAAAATAAATTATTTCTACATTTTTGTTAAGTGAAAATAAAGATTTTATTTAAAATCAGAGGGCCCTATCATTTCATAAATTGTAAGAATATTTTGTGCACTTTATGAAAATCAATCACACTGCAGGTATGTCACATGGTAGCCAATGTGAAAATTAACCTAGGACGTAAATGTATAATTATATTTTATTATGTTGTTGGAACACATAAAATAGCTAATGTAATATAGGTAACTAAGTTATTTCACATTAGCAGAAATGACAATTAATTGTTGTTTTTCATTGTGCGAATGGATTTACAATAATATAAAACTTGCAACACATAAAAATTAACTATTACCTGTAGTTAGATCTACGAATGGTAAAAAACGTGATTGAACACCAATGCCATATCCTCACAACGTCAATAAAATTTCCAGAAGATAACTTTTTGTTCGGAGCATCTTGGCTTGATGAGGTATAGTATAATGGAAAATGCCAAAATATGCTTTTTGTTAAGAGCTTAGCGTTTTATAATTACATACCATATATATACATAGCTACTTCGTACAAAGTTGTAGTAAAAAATAATTTAAGGTGAGTTATCATTAACTAA
>LGAG01000121.1:221366-233407 GCA_001278395.1 Lerema accius
GTGTCGGTTTGATATCTTGAATTGCTGATTTAATGATATTCTGATTAGCACATTTAGTAGAGAAACCGGTTAAAGTTAGGTATTTAAAAAGTTTTGTAATATTGCTTGGGTTTTTAATAAGACTTTTCCTTAAATGTGCCGTTTCGCCTACGATTTTCGTTTCGTTTTTCCTACAGACATCTAACAAGGTCTATTAGTCTTATTGTATTTGAAACAAAATTTGCAAACCTTGTAGCATGAGGTGATGAGGCATAATATTAATTCTATGAAAATATAAGGTAAAAATAAAAATCACATTAATTGTAAAATACTTTATTAAAATAATAAATAAGTTGCAAAATAGTGAGTACGCAGCAAATATTTGAGCAGATCTGTGAACGTAAGTCTGCCGTCGATCGTACAATGCCTCGGAGTTTCAGAAAATTGTTCATTGACATCAAAATACCAAAAATACAATAACATACTCCAAGGTCTCAAGCATTAATATACATTAAGGGCGGATTCCACCAAATAACTAAGTAAGAAAAATTTATGTTGATTGATTGGCGAATGAATGAATGAAAAGTATTATGTTCAGTTAGCACAATTAAAGGTTGTATGTGCACTAATGTCATTCATCGTTACCATGACAACATGATGACTTGTACGTTTGTATGTTTGTTAGAATCCGCCCTAAACGTTACAAAACAAACAAATTCCTTATTAGCACTGACACTAGCATGAAACACCGAGCACACCCATTCCACTAACACTAGTTTTGTTCAAACATTTCACTCGTTGCGTTGACAAAAGTTTGCTTCCAAAAACTCATGGAATAGGAAGAAAATTACAATATTTACGGCTTATGTACAACTTCTGCTATGCCTAACTAAACCAGCCACTAAACCGACATCTTGCGTAGTTTCACTGAACTAAAGTTTGATTCTTACAATTACTCAACAAGACTAACCACCGGCACTTACTAACTATACAATTATATTAGTGTGCAGTTTATACGATTATGATTCTGTATAACTTTATCTATGTATTTTGTTAACATGACAATACATAAAATGAATATCTTGGTGGTATACAATACACAAAATAAAATGATTAGTAAATGACACTGGATATAATGGAAAACTTCATGGTATATCTTATTAAACAATATTTACTCAATTTATATACACATGCAGTCTTCGCCTTTGATTGTATTATTACTAAATTCATTCTGTGAATTATCTTTTGTATAGTGAAGATATGAAGACAAATAAATAAATGGTAACATGATTCATAAAAATGTATGGATTCTTATAACCTCTCCGTAAAATTATATTTACATAGACCAGCTGTATATAGTGTGTACATAATATTCGCATTATGTGTATTTACAAGAAAAAAATGCCCATCTCACTTTACACGCCTACTAATGTATAAAATGTGAGATAAACAGTATGTAAGACTAACGCCACACCCGTTATATTTTACATTTACATCATTTAAAGGGGAAATATGATTTTCTAACGAGACTTTTAACATTCAATAGTATTCTTTCAAACACTTTGTACTTAAAAATTACAAGGCATCGGATGATTGAGATCCGCAAATGAGTGGAACTTTGTGCATTAACAAACTTTACGTGAAGTTAACCGTAGATTTTAACTCATACTAAAATGTTACAGTAAATTCAATAATACAGAATGATATATTACAACAATGTTGCATCTGAAATTGCTACTGACTTCAACTATTATCATACTGCGTAAAAATCGCAATTCATCATGTTTCTGCACAAATATGTATTAAGTTTATGAAATATCTGCAGGATAAGGAAGGGGAAATGAGGAAAGAGAAAATGGGAAATATGGAATGGGAAACTGGGGAAACAGGAGAGTTCACCTAAGATGCGAATAATAATAGTTAAGTCTGCTTTCTTGGAATTAAAATAAGATATTTTCATACAAACCTCCACTGATATAGTACCAAGTAATATTTACTACAAAACTAGATATTTGGCATACCCCATACTTTATCTGTGCCAATTTTTTTTTAATATTAATTACTTATTCAAAATTAACATAAGTTACCTAGTAACCAGGTAGGGGATGATTTCGAATCTGATTTTAAAGAACATTGTTTAAATACGCATCAAGCCTCATATTTTGATTGACAATGAAATGAATCAATTTGATCAAACCGTGTATTATCCATCTAAATCATTAAAGCTAATAGCAATATGGTGATTCTCGAATCTTAAAGATCACTGCTGATTGTTCTGTTAAAGTTAAATTAACTATTCATAATCATGTTATTATGTTCATATCATCTATTAACCATGGTTAAATTTACAGTTCATTAAAATAAATTAACCATTAATACCATTTTGCATTTAAATAACTGTTTACGATGGTCACCTCTACAGTTAGTAGTTATTTTAACTACATCTGTAGAATTAGCACCATTTTATATCAGTTAGATTTGAGGACACCATTAGCTATAATTATGACCACTCTGACATACGCGCAGTATGAAAAAAACATCAATATATTCACATAGGTACGTGAAATTCAAATCGTGGCGCAGTTCAGAGGCCAAACAGGTTTATGTATAGATGGCGTCACCATCGCAGTGTTACAACATCTATAGAAGGCGCCACTACATTAACGTGGCGTTAACATGTAGTTATGGTACATTAACTACATTAATTTGGCATAACTACATTAAGTGGCGCCGCTATATGAATGTTATAGAGGACGCCACTATACGAAAGTTATAGAGGGCGCTACCATCGCAATGTAGTAGATGGCGCCACTATATTAACGGTATAGATGGCGGCACTATGAGAGCGGTCGCCGCCGTACGAAGGCGTCGGCAGCCGACGACGCGTATGAGTTAGGCACCTTAGCGTCTTCCTCCTGCTTGTAGCCATTCTTGCCGTTCAGAGAACTGCTCGCTTCGTCCATTACCGTCTGGAAATAAGTTGAAATGTTAACGAATGTTGCCATTATCGTCTAGTAAATATATCACGTGTTACGACAGCCGTTGATGTTAAATTCCTAAAAAGTTATAGGTAGATATATTTAATAAAAAAAAGTTTATTTTCTGAATGAACCGACACTCAACAGAATAAGACGTATTGAGAGCAGAGCCTTAGTTACCATTACTTAAGGTAGTCCTTAATGGCACTGTAAATGTATGGAGCTTTACAAACAGTATGTCTCACCATGCAGAGTCCGCTCGTAATGGGTTTCCTGCTCTGCTTGTTGTAGCGCGCCTTATAGAAGTCGCTGAAGAGGAACAGGAACAAGAAGCCGTGCATGGCGATCCAATACACGAACACGCGCGGGTACTGGCACGACGGACGGAACAACACTTGCAGCTGATGACTGAAGATCAGCACGAATTGCACCTATAGGGAAAGAAGTTTGTTCGGGTTAGGTTTTGGAAATTATGCTTTTTAGTTAGGGATATCTGTTAGTCTATTATTTTCATAGACGACGATGAGGCGAATGACGCAATAGTTATCAAGTCTGTTCGAAATTTGAATGGTGAATTTAAATTTCTGTTCTTGTTCTGGGCGTGTTTTGTTATCTCGAATGAATCATACGAACTTTTTAAGAATAATAACCACATCATCATACTTAATAAAATGTTGATTGACTGACAGACACGCTACAGCCTAAACGGATAGACCTAGAAGCATGAAACTTGGCACAGAGGTTCCTTCTAGAGTGTAGGGGAGCACTAAGAACGGATTTTTGGAAATTCCCACTTTAAGGGGGGGAAATAGGGGTTGAAAGTTTGTATGAAAATAAAAAAAAAATTAATGTAAGCAATTTGCAAATTGGTATTTAGGTTTTTGATACTAAGCTAAGATGTGCGGATTTTAAAAAGATTTGGAAATTAACCCATAAGGGGGTGAAATAAGGGATGAAAGTTTGTGTGAAAATTTACCAAATTTTAAAGCTAGCAAATTTCAAATTCGTGTTTGGGTGTATGGTTGAAAAGGATGAAGAACCTTATTCAACGATTTTCTTAAATCAACGCTTAAGGGGGTAAATATTGGCGCAAAACTATAATTTCCGCAAGCAAAGCTGCGGGCAACAGCTCGTAAATGTATAAATAAGTTCGACATTTAGCACAAATCTAGTCTATATTTTGACATTATAATTGTGGTCAAATTTTGACCGCAAAGTGCGTGCTATACTATTAGTTACTGAGTCACTTACCATCTGGAAAGCAGTGAGGTATTTCTTCCACCAGATGTATTTCTGGTATTTGGGTCCCATGGCCGACACCATGTAGTAGAAGTACATCACTATGTGCACGAAAGTATTCAGCAACGCGAAGAATGTGCTGTGACCACCTAGACAGATAGAAAAATATATTGTACTTTAAGTTCGATAGAAACAATCTATAAAGCGAGAACGCTGTTCATTGCGTACTGACAATGCAATATACTATGAAGATTTGTTAACAAAGTTACAATCTTCTACATCCACTGGTTCAGACCACGTGTTGTCACTTGGTAACCGTAAGTACTTTATTTATATTTTATAGGTAATATATAAAGTTTGCATAAAATTTTCTATTTATTAAATACAGTTTATAAAATTGCTTATAAAAACTTTGGTAAAATCGTAAAGGTAAACAACTGTAGATAAAATAATATAATAATATTTTTACGTAACATAAACTAGTTTAATTGACTTAACTGTTCCCGTTTGAATAAATTATGTTATTTTGTATCTGTAAAATTTTAATTAATAGAGATGAAGATTTTTCTTGTTTCAAATAAAAGTATTTATTTTATTTTATTATGGTCTCTGAATAAACGCGAATTAAATAGTTAAATACCTGTACAAAATAATATGTAATAAAATTTGTGACAACAAACTAGTATTGTATGCAAATAAAAACCACCAAACGTTTATGTAAATGTATGTCAACTTATTAAATACTCATAATGTAAAAAAAGATTAATAGTGGCAAAAAGATTAATAGTCGCATAATAATTAATAATAACCATTGCATTGGCATAATCATTCACTCCATATTTGCTGTCATTAAGTATTTGTTTATTCTTATATCCTCTTTGGGTAACACGGGTGACTTTTGCAAGCAAAAAGTATAATTATTACCCGAGTGTTAATAGAATGCATTATCCATACACGTTGTTCAAATAGTTTTATTAACATTACCTATTCACCCAATACTTATTACATAACTAGGCAAACTGTGTTACATTAGTGTAACCGTCACACTAACTGCACACGACCGAGTTATACTTTGTCTCTACGTCTAAGATCTCGATAAATATAAAGGAACATAAATGTATATCCATTATACCATTCGTCCAAAATATTTTGTAACGTAAAAGATTTATTTTTTTATTTATTATAGGACTTTGTCGCTGAGCGACCGTATCGTCTCGTAAAGAGATTTAATATTAATAAAAAAAAAAAAAAAAATTTATATAAAATGACAAATTGTTGTACTAAACAAAGTTTAATTATTAAATTATTCAAACCCTTTTAAAATAAATACATGCACATTTATGAATGCGAGCAAAAATATAAGTAGATACTCAAAACTTCGATTAAGTAAACAAGACTGTAACACCGGTAACATTAACCATATTTACACTGAACTTAAATTAAAAACTTATGATTATTAAGACAGCTCAAGGGACTTAAGTTGTATATTTCTTATGTAACAATTGCACACAAAAAGATTGGCCACTTATGGTTAAGGCAATAGTTAAAATAAACAAAAAAAATCACCAACACGTTGCCTGTCTCGAAATAATAATATGTATATGATTTTTGGTTGAAGTTTAATTCCTAAACAAAACATAGTTATTAATAGTATAACATTCATACTGTAGGTATTATCCCGCTACGCTTATTATAATATTAGCAATCGCCCGCGGCTCCGCCCGCGTAATTTTCCCGCTTTCACAATATTTTTTATTGCTGCTCCTCTTGTTTTCATCTTAGCGTGATGTAATATAGGCTATACCTAGTCTTCTACGATAAATGGACTATCTTACACTAAAAGAATTTTTCAAACTGGTCCAGTAGTTCCTAAGATTTGCGCGTTCAAACAAACAAACTTTTCAGCTTTATATTTTTGGTAAAGATATGATTTAGATATCGCCTGCTGTTCGCTTTTTGTTGTTTAATTGGTATTCAATGACAGGTTTTTAATTTGTATTTTTATGTATAGATTAATTATACGTGCATTGTAACAAAAAAATGCGTATTCAATCGTTAATATAACGGTAAACGTAGGAGATTCATTGTTTTTGGTATTCAATGACAGGTTTTGTGTTTCTATTTTATGTGATTGGGATAGTTTAATTATACGTGAATTTTAGTAAAAAAAATGCGTATTAAATCGGTAATATTACGATAAACGTAGGAGATTCATTTTTAAAGTGTGAATTATTAACCACCGCAAAAGTAATTGATTTTAAAGCTTTACACACAGATTTATTGAACATGTCATATAGTTACAAAAAATAAAAAGTACTCCCTTTAAATCATTAAATGCAATTAAAAAATTCAATTAATGTCGAAGACAAATATTTTATATTCAACATCATTACAAGTACTTAACAGAGGTTTAGCGTGTAAAAAATGCATGCGTTGCAAGCACTAAATTGACTTAGCTCTTATCTACTTATACATATTTGCGTGGTCAAAGGTCGAAATGTCACATGAATTTGTTAAAAATCACGGAAATCCGAAAGGCAACGTGAGAATAAAACGACACGGCAAAATTTTATATGATTTGTGTCGGCACTTAATTACTTTTTTTCGTGCGGATTATAATTTTTTTGTTTGTAGTATGTTTATTATCAGCTGTCCGCTTCGAATGGCGTAAATATTAGTGATAAATTGCACTATCAGTTAACTGCTTATGAGTAATTAGATATCACTGAAATGTGAGTTCGGGGGGTGTGGTACGGAACATATTTATATATTTATATACTACATGTAATCTAAGTTTTATCTCACTTTTGTTCAGGATACATACATACATAATTATCTATGAACGTACAAGCCACGTACGTGTAATGAAATGTTATAATAAGCAAAAATAATAATAAGATAAAGTTAATAGTTCACATTGAAGCAAAAAATAATAATGAAATAATGGACGACTTTTCAATAACGTTTCCGTTAAACTATGATTAAAATATTTATCTTTTGTGGTATTTATCATGTACCAAAACAGACCAGTATTTTGATTGGTTTAAGCCGATTTAAAATATCTTACATAGATCTGTTTGAGTAGATTGTTGAGATTAATGGCAATTAATAGCAATGAAACGCCAAAATGGTATCACAATAAGATATTAACGTTAAAAAATATAAGGTCCGTGTTGGAGCATGATAAAAAACAAAATAAAAGATTGGTATGCAGTTTTAAATGACGCGCACTGGTCATTTACGTCACGCGTATTATATTAAAAGTAGTTGTGCATTTATTAAACATATATTTAAGTGGTAATTTACAAAACTAACAAAAAATCGTTAAGTGGTTCTTGCGTATTTCAATTTCAGAATACGAGAAGTCATCGGATTATTTTTTCCTTCTTGGAAGTTAAGTAGTTTTGTTTACATACGATTGTGTACAGTATCATTATATTGTACGCTTGTACGTACAGTAATGAGCTTTCATTAGCTGAAGGATCATTATTAGTACTGGTCTTCAGAGAAATTTTCAGCCGACAACACTTCGATAAAGTCTTGGGTGTCCTCACTTCCATAAAGGAATATAACTTAACTGTAGGAGTATTATGAAAACAATTAAAAAAAATCAAAACGTTACTTTCAAATTATACAATTTCAATCACTGAACAGTGCATCCACCCAACACTAACATTATAATATATGTATGTGTATTTATTTTTAGAATGAAACAATAAAGGACAAATAAACCATAAATATGCAAAATATATGTGAGGGAGGAAGAAGTTGACCACGTTGTGTACTTCCTAATGTCCTTATCAGAACATCGGATCTGGTTTGAGTTTACTAAATAAACATTTACCAAATATATTCCGTTGTCGAAATGACGCTTGCCTTGCGTTAGACATTATTATAACGACCTTAAGCTGCTTCCGAATTTTTCTAGGTTACCGAAATTAGTACTAGCATTAAGTGATATATCGTATCACGTGTGTATCTAGACGTTAATTGATTATATTGAGTCATTGCAATAAACATACGATATTAATGTACTTAGTATTATCACATACTGCTTTTAGTTACTCATAGCTGATACCGATGCCAAGGCTACGTTCGATTATGATAAAAGCAATTTACAATTCGGATTTTCGTTAATCGGTACTTAAACTATGAAGTGACGTAGTTAATGAATATGAATAGGAAGATAAGCTATTTAGATCTCTTAATTTTTTTTTAAATATTTAGTCTAAGGAACGCTAAATTAACGGACGTCAAAAAATATTAATATTAATAATTACTTAATACTGGGTTTGGGTCTCCTTTGAGAATCTACATTATTATAGCCGATAATCCTATAGGTATACTAGTTAATTTTGTGTAAGCAGACTGATTCATACATTTGAGAATTCTTAGATGTAAAAGTTTCTTCATGACATCATCACTTAAAATATATCTAACTGATAAGAATCCGAGCGGGAATCGAACCAACATTAATATAACTATGCGATTAGCTGTATATAAAGGAAATACAAGAAACTAATTCACATCCTAGGAGCAGGTTTTGGCGTCATATTTATGCATCACGTGTTTGAGGATTTCACAATGACCGCTGGGACCGAACCGAAAAAAATAAAAGCATGTTACATTATTTTAATCCTTTAACATTATATTATATTAATTAATGGAAATTTAGTTTTTATATAGCCTGTGTATACAAAAATCTTTTCACATGACGTATTCAATCCGCAATCTTGTGCAAAAAGTTATAAACAAAGTCACTGCTAATTCCGGGATTGGAGGCTTTACATATTTTTTTTAAATGGTGATAAATTATTTAAATAGGTGCGTCGACGTCCGTCAATTATATTTTACTTTTTTTTAAGAGATCAGATAAATGAAATGATTTCTCAGTCTTTAGACTTTAAATTCATTATCACAGAACATACAATATATAAACTCAGTTTTCAGAACAAAAAAGAGTAGTCGGAAAAAAACAAAGTTAATAACAAATGATAACGTTTCCCGGTACATTGCTCGGCAATTCGGCAGACCGTGCTCGGTGATAAAGGTACGTCAGATCGTAAAAAAGATAGCATTTACCTCACTTTATTGTTCTGTAGACTACATTTTTTGATCTGAGTATCTCATAAGATCTGACGTTTGTGTGACTTTTGCGTTGTATGAACTACGAGTGCACATGCATGTTGATTCATGCTGTACAAATCCTGGAGTTTTGCTCGAACTTTTACACGATGCAAATGTTACAGAGACCGTATGAGTTATCTAACTCATCTATTTAATTAAATAAGAAATCAATGAATTAACAACACCATTTCTTTCTAATGCAAGGTAATGACCTCTAATTCGTAAAAAACTTGACTTTCGTTGATCTGCTAAGAATAACATTAACTTTAATTTTAAAAGGTTTTACATACCAGGAGCAAACTTGAGTCCGAACCACACCGACATCGGCATTATTCCGTGGTGTATGACGTGCAGTGTCGACACGTGTTCGTTCTTTTTGCGCATCACAAAGAACAGCGTGTCGAAGAACTCCGTAAACTTGCTGAAGTAGTACCACCAACACGTATTCGCCATCTAAACACATAAGGAAACAATATTGCTTTAATAATTGTCAATGACTTTGGTTTTTTGTGGTTTTGTGGTCTTTTTAAAGGCATCAGACGGTCAAAACACTAATTATATAGCTCCTAAATAAGCGAGGTCGATAGGTCTAGACAAATTTGCAAGTCATTTGGTTTTAAGGTTAAATTGTAGGTAATTTTGGCAAAGACAATCGGTGCAACTTAATATGTATACAAAAGGTTAAACATATTACGGTCTAGGGAATACGTTGAATAAAATTTAACCACGGCATCGAACTTTGGACCTTCCATTCGAGAGAGCAACGATCAAACCAATAAGATATCAGTGATTTATGGTATTTTAGAATACTAATTCTTTTCTCGAAGTTCTCGAATAGCAAACGTTAATATTATAATTTTAGTACCACCGGTTCTAAGAATATCCGGATTACCTAAACATAAATTATATAACCAGATATTTATGACTGAAGAATTTTATGGAAATTAGAATTCGAGAAATAATTAAAATAAAAGACGAAGAACAATATGAAAAACATGACCGTGGGAAATATAGAAACATTTAAAGATAGTTAAAATGTGATACAAAGAATAAAAATACTTTAATTTTTAAATCTACCGAAATAAAAAAAAAATCGTCTAATATCCAACAAAATACAAACCTGATTCTTCAACAGACCATTTAGCTCAAAAAAGTTCATTTTTACTCATTAATTATCATTATTTATTCATTTATTTATTTTCATTTTTAAGCGTCAAACATTTGAAATGTTAAGAGATACACAATATCTGGTATTTTACTTATACCAATATTTCGAACCAATTAACCTGAATCATGATCACGGGTAGACTTTGAAGTGAAATAAACAATGTACCTAAAGAAATTTGCATTTTGACGTAAATCATTTTATTGTTTAATTTACTTACAAATTAATACTACCTAAGGTGTTAGTTCAAAAGAAATAGCAGGCTGCTTAAATATTATTACTGAAGATATTTCATTATTTTATCTATTTTAAATAGTATAATCCTTTTAAATTAAAGACACAAAAGTAAAATTTGGTAAAAACCTAAATAATTATGAAAAAAAGTACTTTTTCAACGGCATTGCTGGCACTGACCTCGAAACGAGATTGTAGGCTCCTAATTTATGATTGAATAAAGAATGTGGAATGGCTTAAATACATTTTTTTATTAAGTTGGTAGTATTAAAGTTCTCTTTATTGTATTCTAGGAATTGGACGTTTTTTTATGAAACGTCTTACTTCTAACAGTTCTAAACAACTTAAAATAACCAACAACAGATCTGTACTAAGAATGATATGGACTTATGTCTGAAAGAGTGTTTATTTATTATTAAATCTTACTTATATTGACCAGTTGACTTCTATTTACATATGAAAAATCTTCTCATCTTTCATCTTCTGAGCAAAATGTAAAACATAGTAGGTATATTGATCAAAATTTTACGTAAGTGCAGTACCTATACCTATATCTTTTAAACCAAATATACTAAAACGTCATATTCGGAAGGAGGTTATTCAAGCGAATGAAATACTCGTATAGAAATCTAATATTGAAGGAAAATTGCAGTGTCCCAAGTCAGTCTCGTTTCAATCTTTGAACGCGAAATTTTCTTTGAAACATTTTGATATGAAATTGTTTTTTCAACAGGTATGCGCCTCAATAAAGAGATAAGGTACGTATTTTTTCGTGAGGTTTGCCGCCGTATTGGAGTGGCGTAGAATACATATACCAATATCATGCTGGTAGACCAGGGTATCATAAGAAGTGACAAAAGCTGGCCACGCGTGGTAGGGCTCGCGAAGATTTATTTATCAATATTAGAATTAAGTTTTACGGTTTAATGACGAATATAAAGTACTTTGATCTGTTATTATGTGAAGTCCTCCTTGGTAGCGTCCAGAGAACATCTGAGTAACACACAGATTAAGTTAATATTTTCTTTACTCACTCTCATAGCTCTTGGACTCCGAGAATAGTCAACGAGTTGACATCTGAAGTCGTAGTGGCCCCACCATCCGCTCGCTAAGTACTGTCAACAAAACAGAAGTGATTAAACAGTGCTTTTATAATTTACAATTTGAGGTAACTACTTGGTAATTTTTTAGGAAAATTATATTTTAAAATGGCCTTCCTTGCTCATAAATTATATATTAATTATCACCATGCACAATATAACTTACCTCGTAAAATATCCACGCGCTGAATATTGTCTGTGCGAGGTTGTATACAACGA
>LGAG01000121.1:244152-266011 GCA_001278395.1 Lerema accius
GTTACATCAACAAAATAGGGATTTCACTATAAAAAGATTTATCAAAAGTACTATGTTACTATTTGTATGCAAATAACCAATAACCACCTACAAGACGATGTGTGTGGTCACCATAAATAAATACCTAAAGATATTACATTAACAGAAAAAAAATATCTGTTATCTATAATAGGGACAATAAGAAATATGCACAGAACATCGCTTATGAACGATAAAAATTACATATTATATTACAATTAAAAAAAAAAAATTAATATGCACCATTTTTGGCTATATCCTAGCCATGTCCCAGAAAAAACAGGTAAGTGGACTTCCATTATGTCTTAAACGTTGTAGGTAGTCAGATGAATTCAACTGAAAAACGACTTGAGTCATAGTTATAAAGTATAGTGAAGTGACATACTATTTAATTGTTTCAAATGTTAGAGGGCATGGTATACGCCAGAAATTCTTGCACGATAGACATCAGTCGTATTGTGTTACGCCATCAATAGGTAGATACGCGCCGATCAATTTGGACATCGCGAATTCATCAGTACACTTACATAATACAGAGGCAGAAATCCAGTAAAGAAACAAAATATTTTTATGAAAAAAAAAATCCGATCGAAGTATAGGCTTCTAAAGACATTCTGGATGTTCAGTTTCTATGGGTATATTATAACAAGGTCCCTGTAGCGTAAGTCTGTTTGTTTTAAAGCGATAACGTCACAAGCTACTAAGCGGATCTTCACGCGGATCTCAATGTTTAAATAGCTAATTAAATTGATAAAGATATTGTGTGGATCAACTGAACGACTGAATATTATTAATAAAAACAACATGCTGACTGGAGCTTTACATCATTATGAAAATAAAGCGTCTAAATTATTCTCTTAAAAAGATCTAGTTCTAAAAGTAACAATGCTATTATTTAGGCTGTCAATTTAATTTACAATAGCGAAACATTTATAAAACATGCCTAATGTCTATGCTAAAAGCTTTCTAGAATAAAGGGTTTCGAAGCTTTAAACACAGTCGAAAAACTAGGACGGACGAACGACTATGGGTTCCGAATTTATTACAAACTTTAAGAAAATGGCAAAATTTTAATCAATGCATTAAAATTATATATTAAAAAATATCATTGAGGTCGAATAATGTAGAAGCTAAACAAAACCTTCCCGCCCTAGCAAACGGCTAAGGTTAAACTGTGAACATGAACTAGGTGCCAATATATGGATAAATAGTATTTTAAAAATACTAACATAATTTTGAACCCATTTAAAATATTTGATTTTCTCGATTATGAAAATTGCAAATCATTAATATCGTAGGTCCCTAAGTTGTAAACTTTAGACAGTAGCTAATCAGTAATCAAAAATGGTCTCTTCACTTTGTTTGTCGTAAACTTGCATCAACAATACATCATGTTTTTGTAATAATGTTTTTCCTAGCTAATTTTGGCCCATACTAGAATGTGAATATGGAAAGACTTCGAGGTTGCGATCGTTATGACTATTTGTTTCGCCATTTGCCAAATTTGTTTTACTCATTATTATCTAGATATCATAGACAATAATTATATTTTGACTAACTAGTTACGACCCGAATTTCATGTAAAATAATAATAATAAGAATGTAGGAAATGTAATAAAAATGTAAAACCAAGAAACAAATTAAAAAGTCTTCATTTAAAGATTAGAAGAAGCAATCTTACGTCAATGTTTGGAACACAAGTTAATGTTAGGAACATTATCTAAGTGTAAAAAGTTAAACTGCTTCAAAACCCGTATTAATGACGACATGGAAAATTTTAATTGTATAGTCCATTCACTGTATCGAAATAACTCCGAATGTTCCAGTATGTTGTGATCGTGAGTTTGCCAGTTAATACAAGATTGCAAAACAAGTGCCATAAAAATATTTGACAAATAGTTCCGCAAATAGTTAAGCAAATATATAATTATACTAGACGATGCCCGCGGCTCCGCCCGCGGAAAAGTCGATAGACAAAATATTGATTTTATCCCAAGGGAACCTATAATCGGGATAAGATGTATCCTATGTCCTATTCCTGGATGCAACCTCTCTGTGTACCAAGTTTCAGCTTAATCCGTTCAACGGTTAGACCGTGAAGGAGCGACAAACATCCAAACGTCCAAACATCCAAACATCTTTACAAACTTTCACATTTATAATATTAGTAGGATAACTATGATGGGCAGTAATCTGCCTTGCAACTGTCAAAGATATACCTACGTCGTGTTTTGATTACCTATTAACTTTATCAAACATTATATTGCAAAACGACCGTAAACAGAGTTCATTGCTTTGATTGCTAAGAGATCGAAGGTGCTCTGCTTTTTTAATTGGCAATGGATCGATGATGTCTTTGGTGGTAGGAATCGTACGAACCTTAAGGACGATGGTGACCTATTATATGGCTGTCTGTCTAATCTTTTCTCGGCTATTTACACAAAAAAGGTACTTCCTAACGAAGTAAACTGTTAATAATTTAAATAGTTCGGTTTGTAAATTATATTTAACTTTAGCTAAGCTAGCTAATATAAATATGGTTAAAACCGGATTTATGTCACTGTTATTTATGTTTATTTTACGAAGTAATGCCTTTGCATCAGATTTCGTTAAAGAACCCAAAGTTTTTAAACGCGGTTAAATACAGTTTTTTAAACAGAATGTAAAAGTAGGTCTGTAAAATAGGTAAAATTACCTATGTAGGTATATTACCAACAACTTGCCGACACATTCAAAAGAAAAGTTAAGAAATCCACGGATACTGAAAAAAATTTTATTTTCGTACTCACATCAAATAATTTTAGGTTCAAAAAGTTGAATTCCCAAATATCCATTTGTCACAAGGTCTGATTACTAAAAAGCCTAATTTCCAACACGCCAAAAATAAATAACATATAAAATAATAAGTGTTTCTGTTATGTTATTAAAATAAATTTAAGTTAAGCAAACTGGTAACAAGTTTTGTTCGCATTCCGCAATAACGCAATATGGTCGAGTATGTTCCAAGCTGCGTCGCTTTTGGAAGATAAGTCTATGGACCTATAGTTACTTAAAAAGGTTTAAAACCACCGGCGTGTTTACAACACCTTGGTTTGTAATATTTGTGTACTAAAGACTACGGTTTACATAAAGAAGAACGATAAGACGATTAAAATTTAATGAAATGAGTGACGTCACAAAGCGTTAAGTAGTTTATTAATAACTTTTATTGTGATAATAGTTTTTATTAATGTTCGTATCCGCGCTATACTGTTTTTATATCAACATCTTTGAAGCTACCATTTCTTCTATTCCTTTACGCAAATCTATTTTCATTACTATTTGTGTTAACATAGAAAACGCGTTTTTCTTTTTAAAAGGAAACCTATCGATGATTCTGATTTTTATCTTTAATCTTTATAGTTATGATTTGATTTATTATCGTAATTGATATTATGTTTATCTTAACCCTTATTATGATATTATGTATGTTTCAAATATTTTGTATGTGAATCTGTGAAAACTACTGATCTAATCGAATAGAAATATCATCGGTGAAAACTAATGGGAGAAATAAAATATTTATGTGTAGACCTTCTAGAAAAACGATAGATCTCTAATGAAGAATATTTTTTGTTTGTTGCGTTATGAAATGAGCAACCAATGACTAAAAAAATTTACGCAACTTTTATTTACCTCAAAAAATTATGTATGATTTCGTTGACTGTCCTAATTTCTTGCAATATTTCGACACAAATTGCATTTCACTCAACCAGACGGTTCTAAGTTACAAATCGATAATGATTGTCTGTCAGTCGTTTTACTATTGCTTTTGGGCATTTTTCATTAAGTTATTCGAACTTGTTTAGTAAAAGGTTTTGTTTTGAGATTAACGAGCAAGATTTAGCTCAATTCTTCATGCAGGTATGAAGTAGTTAAGCAACAGAATTACATAACTTTATAACAACACTTTGGTACGTTTGTTTTAAAATATTAATAGCAGCTTTGTTATCGGTGCCCGTGAAATTTGTTGTTATCCTCACAGGTGGTTTGTATAGCAAATTCATAGCAAAACTTCATGTCTTTAGTTAATTTATTAAATTTCTAACAAATCATCAATCACCCCACACCCCAATTCTTTGACTAACTTTAATTAATGACACAATAAAAAAAACTTAAAACAATAACAAATACATCCGTTATAATAAACAGTTATACTTACTTTAATTTGAAGCTATCCAAGTCGCGCGAGTATAAGGATGAAGTGGTCCTTTCTAAATGAGAGCGCAAGGGGTACCGATTGAATACAAATAATAAAAAAGGCGTGCGTAAACTTTCGCGTGTGTGTTGTGTGTGCACGAACGCAGGTGTTATCGTTGGTCGGCGACGCGACGGACAGTGAGGGAACGGCGCGCGCGCAGCGGCCGGTCAGCCTGCGTCATTCTACGTTATACGTCATCGGAGTCTCGTTTTCGGTAAGGGAAAGACCACCACCACCACCGCCATTGCCGCCTCCCTACACCTGTGTCACCGGCCTTACGATCCAATGACATTCATCGCCAATTATCAATATCGTAAGAATGTATTTGGTGCGCCAAATTCAACAACGATGTGCGATGCTTGGGTGCCTGTTTCGCGAGCGCAGACTTTAGACTTCGTACTTTTGACGTGCAATGCCTTCAATAAATATTTACGAGGATGTTATAAGTTATACCTTACAACGCAACGATTAATAATAATTATAATCGTTTAGCAGACAATGCTGCTGAGTCTCAGGTAAAAAAGTGAATGACCTGGGAAATCAGAGATTTTAAGTTATCGGCTATTAAATTTTCTGTTTACTTTTTCCTTTTAATAAGGGTCTTTTTCATGTTGGGGTGCAAGAAGGTTAATCTCAATATTTGCGATTTAAAACAAGCACCTCTACAGTGCACTATATGGAACATCGGATGTGGTTATGACGCTAGGTTCCTTCTGCTGGAGATCGCTAGGATTTGTGCCCTCTTGTTTCTTCTGGCGGTTAGTGCACATGCGTAGTGATAGCGTTTTCCCATCACCCTCCATTTCATACCACACCGAAATGTTAATATACGAGTACGTTTATCTATCGTAGTATCGGATAGGCTTAACATAAAGTACTTCGTCTTAGGGTTCATTGTTTGGCTTTATAAGACGTGTGTTATCTATCTATTCATTCAGTCCTATTTCGTTCCGTCCGTTCCATTAATCAATCTCATATAACTCTCTTCTATTAGGCGTTCGTGTATGAATTTTTAATTTTATTTTAACATTAACTAAAGGTAATTATAATATAATTATAGGTATTGTCTATCGAGACAGGAACGGCTAGAAGATTTAATAACAAATATTGTAATAATGTCCCTAAATATAATTTTTTTATTTTATTTTATAATGTAATTTATTTTCATCAATTTTGACGTTCATTAGTCTCTAAGACGAAATAAATAAAATTTGAACTTTAATCCTAATTATACACTTATTTTAAATTTCTTTAGGAAGTCTTTCAATTCTATAAAACTGAACTCACAGTCATTATGTAGCATCTGCAGAAACCGCAGAACTAAGTAACTTTTGTAAGCGTAGGTTTCGTAATTTAGATTACAAATCTTAGGTTTTCTTAACACGAGGATTGAGAAGCTAAATTAATGTAGGAATGATTTAATTATTCTATAATTTACACCTTCATTACCGAATATTTATTGCTCAGATTATTATGACGATAATAGAATAACAACTAATAATAACAATTAAACGCATACCTAAAAACATACGTGTATGTATAATTATCCTCATAATTTTATTAAGGTACCGTGTGTGTATTTAGTGGAAAACCACTTAAGAATAAAACGTGTAATGGTGCAATTATGTATTTTTCCATCTTATGCCCTAAAACCATCATGTATTAATTATTATAGAAGACCACCAAGTTAGATGATGTGAAAGCTTAAAGGACATAAGTAATTATTATTTTAAAACAAAAACTTCAAATCTTTCGCGAATCCTATTAATTAACTCGTGCGAACACCTGATATAATGCCAACTACCATTTAAAACTCATAAGACAAAAAAAATATATTTAATTTTATTAAAATAAACTAGACATTTCCCTGATCGATATAATCTGAAAACCTTGAAAGTTTTCACATTCTAAAATAGTATCGACAAGTGTAAAACGGAAATTCAACATGTACTACATATTCACAGTACTAAAACCTTATTCTGTTACTATCTTAAAAAATAATACTTAATACTCGATTGTTATACCTAGTTGATAAAGTACCTACTGTGTAACCCAAGGGCTATACGAAGTACCAGCGTCAACCCTCAAACCGAATTCGATCTACGCTGCAACCATCAGCGTAAGCGTCAAGCATTAAATTGCAGAAGTATGACGTGTTGGAAATGATCCCTGGTTTCCTTCAAACCGCTAACGAGAGATCAACGAAGACCAGCAAGTGTCTTTCATTGAATGTTGCAGTGAGATCTCCGCATTCATGAAAATTGTCCCTAATAAGTATAGTGTAGTCCCTTGTAGCGATATAATTTGAATTTATATTGCTTGTGTGAATTTGTCACGTTTGTAAAGAGTTAAAACCTTGTTGATCAGCGAATGAATTCAATGACATTACAGAAAAAAAATAGTGATAACCAGGTGATAACGTATCTGTGTTGTCAATGTTACTGCTAACCATGGTCGAAAAGAAAGAAATGGTGGAATACCCTATGCCCTAGGGGCATTTATTAACTGATACTGGATTACTAAAAGTAGTAAAGGATAATCTTACTTACCAACTGATAGAATTAGTATCACAGCGACAGCTACGATCTTACTAAAAAGAAGTTCCTGAAAGAAAAATATATTTATTTTAGTTAGGTTTTCCCTTTTTAACTGATTTCACCAGAATATGAAACACCTAATGTTTTTTGTATGCCCATTTCTTTGGCACACAAACGGATTTCAACGTATGTGGTATCATTGGATTTGTCCCCACTGTGAGAATGACACAGACTATAATTTTTTTTTTAATATCCTCCCAACTTTTAGCAATCGGGTTTGCTTCTATGTTATAGATTACTAGTGCGTTTATTCTCTACGCTTAAGTGCTCGTAATTTTAGTAAAAGATAGCTGAACGATGAAACGCCTGTTTGCAAACATTAATCTTATAATAGCTAGTTTTATTTCGCTTCCAAAAATTAACAAATACTATTGTTAAAATATTGTGAATATCTTTGGTGCGCAACGAAGAGTTTTGTATTGTAATAATGAAACTTCTTAAACAAAACATATTTGAAAACCGTATGCAACATATTGTACTTACAGTTTACGTACATTATTTTTCATAATAAAGAACAATGGAGTGTGCCTACTTTTTAATTACCCGGGCATGATTACTTTGTATGTTACTTTTAGTTTATAAGGGTACTCCTTTGTTAATCATTTCTCAGAACTTTTAATAATAGAATAGAAAGTAGGTACCTATCTATTATACGTGAAAATATGATGAAGAAGAAATAAATATCTCAAAAAATTCACTAACGAAAAAAAAAATCTACACTATTGTTTCAAATCGTTAAAACAATGGATACTAGCCTAGTGATTTGGTAGTCACCACCTCACATACCTAAGTGACCACGATTCAAATGACATACAGAAATATAGACATTTTACGTTAGCGTAATTAATATGGTGAAATACGTCTTGCGGAAACCTGTATAATACTTAAACCTATCCGAGACTTTTCCTTGATGCCGTCAGATATTTGTGAAGCCAATTCGCATTTGGAGTCACATGGCCACTCGGTGAATAATGACAGTTATGTTTTGAACTGATATTTATGATAATAATAAATGAAACCACGTCAAATCAAAGTTCTGACTCATACGGAGTGAGATTCCACACTTTAAATGTATTCAAAAATATTTTCCGCCTGATATGGTAATTTATAGTTACTATTATTAAATGGGTTTTTCGCATAGGTTTTTCGGTAACTTTATGGAAGGACCTATAATTATGTTTATGGCGTCGTTTAGAAGCAAAAATTATGAACTAAAATAAGGATAATGAGTTTGCGAACTTGGGTACGTATCAAATGAAAGGGAATTATTATTAAGGTAAGGTGGGGTAAGACTAACACACGGGGCAAGACTAACACTGTCTATTATCTCGATATGCACTTGAAGAAACGATATGTGTGTGTTTTAGCCGACAACATTTACGTTTGTTCTATCTTACAGACTGGAAGAATTTCGTATTTAAGCTATACGTATCGAGATAATAGACAGTGTTAGTCTTGCCCCGTGTGTTAGTCTTACCCCACCTTACCTTATATTAAAAATGTTTAAACAAATATATATTATTATTGGCTTTTTTTGATTACTTGATTGCGTTTCATACTTTTTAAGAGCGCCAAATTTTAGTAAATAGACGGGTTTTAGTTATCTACTTAATGTTTGTTTATTATAGGATTAGTAAAAAAATAACGCTGATGAACACACCATAACATAATAGGTAAGTACATTTTTATGTATATGAAGTAAAAACTAACCCATTATCAAATATAATAACAAAACCGATGTAGTGAATACAATACGGCACTATCAAGCTTTGTAGCTTTATATCGCTTTTTGTAATCAATTCATAACATTTGAATGTTCGTATCAGTGAAATCATAACTAATTCACTATTGAAATTTTAAGGTATCGCCATTGTGATGTGACGTAGGTACTCAATGAACAATAGAGCTATAGGCGTTTTTGTTACCGAGTAGATATATTAATTAAACTATCGTATTTTGGTCATAAAAAGATCACTATATTTAATAATGTTCAGTAAATTAAAAAAAATAATAATAATTATCCTTATTTCTTAGACAGCAATGGAATAGTTAAGTGGTCTGAACGTTCAATGCTGTTCATCCGCAGGGGCCTGTGTTTGAAACCAGTAAGCACTCTTCAAGTTAATGTATATCGATTTTGTTAAACACGGGAATTTAAAAACAGAAACAATTTTCACTTTTTTGAATGGAAAATACAGAAGAATACCAACTGAGGAAACTAGGGTAAGGACACTGACAGTTCACCATAAAATTTAAGACGTATGAAGTCTGATCATCCGCAATTAGCCAGTATTGACCCTTCCTGGGTATCAGCAGCTAATTCAGTTCCCGATTTACTTAGTTCTTTTTTATACAGATATCGAGTCACATTTACGCACTAGAAAAATACATTATACATGTTCACTTTTATACACTTCGAATAAATACAAAGTTAAGTTAGGTACCGAAAAACAAAAAAGTTGATTAGGCGCGTGCCAAGGAGCATGTTTAAAGCTAGACTGCCTAGTATACGACTACGTCCCCGAGATTGCGAGAAAGCTGAATCGGGCACAATGGGCGAACAAGAGGGATTAATTCACGTACACTTTTCATGGATGAGAGGTTGCTAAGCACATATTTGAGTGAATCCTAAATAATGACTCAAATCTCTCTCAAGTAGCGTTGCAAACAATGTAAAGGCGTGCTTCAAGATTTCTCAATTGCAAAGGGAGACACGTACCTAGTTAGAAGTAAATCGCTATTGCCGCTAACGAGTTTCAAACTGTAAATAATGCAGCCTCCTAAATAATTGTATCTTTCGTAGACAAACAAAATTTTACAGATCAAACTGAAAACACTTAATATACCACCTAATATAATAATACATTACATAACAATACACAAAACGTTACATTAAAGATAGACAGAGATAGGCAATTTTACCATTCGAAGTTTGTCATAAAATAAAAGTACCAAAAATTTTGGATTCATATGGTATAATTTTACAAAAATTAACATACCTGTTATTTTTTTTTATCTTTCTTTAAAGTGTTTACTATCAATTTTTTCTTTTATTTTTTAAAGTACAAGGTTACATTGGGGTTCAATAACAGCTGGTCAACTTTGATCATTAATAAAAGTCTTAATTACTGATTGGAACTGGTCAATGACTTTTGCTGTTTAATAAATCACTTGGATTGTTAATGTTAACAACAATAAAAAGTTTCTCATTTGAGAACCCGGAAAAAATTGTGTTATGTATGAAAAGCAAGAAAATTGTCATAGTTCCTTTGACGTTGGAAATAGGTTTAGATTGCCTAATTTTCTAACGTACACATTACAAAGGTTTACATTGTATAGATCAAGGAAGACACAATACTGGGGGGTTAGATAATGAAAGGGTAGGATACAATACAAGTGTAGGATACCTTATAAATAGGAAGGGAATGGCTTTCAATACATTTTTTAGAAAATTTATTTAAAGAGTATAATTTTTCAATACACTGAACTGATTCTTTTCAAATCCCTACAACTAAAAGAGATATAAATTAAGTATTTTTTAGGTCTCTGGCCTCAAATGGTGCTAGTGGGGCTGTAAAGAGACAGGCTTTGCTATCTGTATGTATTTCTATCAGAGGCTTATACCTTATTCTTTCAACAAATATGGGTGTTGCAATAATAATAAATACTATGATTTAAAAAATTACCCTCAAATTCCCTAAATTAGACTTTGAATAAGAAATTTTGCCGGTTTTTAAAAATGTATATTATATTATGGAGGTTTGGAACCATTCACATGTCTTATCGCTCAAACTTGAAGTGTGCTGGTGTTAGGATAGAGAGGCTCATAAAAAACTATTTTAGGCATTATGTTATTGGATGTTTTGCCATAATTCAACAGGCTTTGTAACATTTACAGTAAGTAAATATTACATTTTTGAATGGTCATGTGCAATCACCTTTAAAAATATCTGAGAGGCCCCTGGGCACCATAAATATGTGACCCCTGCATAGAAAACCAACTTCCCGGTGTCAGATTGAGCTGAAATTTCGCTTGCATAATGTTCTTGCCACAATGAATCAAACAAGTCAGATTTTGATGATGTTTGTTATAATAATTGTAATTGTAATATTATTATAAATTTTAATACGCTCAACCCTCCTCAAGTTTCAGTGCATTATGAACATCAGATCTTTAAACCTGAACTCCATAAATATAATTTCATCTAAACCAAATTATAACGACATAAACAAAGTCCTAACTAAGTTAGGTTATGTTAAATATAAGCAGCTATCCAAAGCACCATACCCTTTATGTGATTTTTTTATTCATGGAATAATTTATGGGCTATGTCACCAGTATCTTTCATATTATTTTAGCTATATTTGGGGAAGACAAATATCACATCACAGTTTATTGTAAGAAATATAGTGTTAGTTTTTTTTGTTTGCATATAAAAGATTCTACATTTAAAACAAATAAATTAGTATATAATATAATTATATGAAGTACCTTGTTAAGATACAAAATGTGAAAATCATGTTGTCTTTATTATAACTCAACATCAGTAGAAAAACCAACATAGGATTACAAAAGAGGATAAACCATTTAAAACTATCATCTGATGGTCAAGAGGTAAATTATGTAAATATTTAACAGGTACCAAACATTATTCACTTCTTGGTTTCTTACCATTTTGTTACAAAAAAAAACAAAACTAGAGAATTTAGTTTTAGTTCAAATTAAGAATGTCAATTCAATTAGACAAAATTGAAACTAACAGGTACATACCTACCTATGGGCAGTTTTTATTTTCTAATGATTAATGATGCACATTTAAAGAACTGAATAGATACCTACTAAATATTGAATTTTGCATATTTATATCAAAAAACAAAGTAACTTATGACTAATTTTATTCACAATATTCGAGAGAATGAATATCACGCGATTCTGTTACTACGTGAAAGTTACTGGCTGGCTGATCGAATAACTCATTGAAATATTCTGTTTTTTTTTATTACCATTATACAAAAGCAGAGATAATATTTAGCTACACCTAATATTATTTTTTACACTGTTTACTCAATTTATGTAGGGAAATGAAATTTCACTATTAAATTATATCGTAACAGGATAAAAACTACAACAGATTTGATGTTTTACTCACCGACCAAAATTCCTGATACTTCGGATGCTATCAACACCTGTGGTCATCACAGCAAGAAATAAAACTTATTTGTAGAAATATTACTAAAAGGGATTTAACAATATCTATTGCAATTCCGAGAACGTTTGTCACCTCTTCATTTATCGTCAGCTAGATGACTAATTTAGGTTATAAAAATAGCTGTGTTCAATCAAATGAATTATGCCACTAAAAAGTTACTAGGCGTTAAGAACTTCATTATTTAAACGAATGTCCTTTGGTATTAAACATAGAACGATAATTAGTTATATACTAAACCTATAGTTCTTACTATAATTATCATGAACACTTAAAATCCACTCCCATAGTTTCATCTCATATCACACAGACACATCCCAAATCCCAACTCAATTTCCACACTTATAGACGTTAGGGTTGTAAAGTGCCTATCGATACATTGTTTTCTACTAAAAATATCGACATTCCAATACAACAGTCTTAGAGAATCGAATAAATAAATCGATTTAATTATTCGGACATAAAGGATTCTTAACTTAAATCTTGAATGAGAATGTGCATTGTGGAGGATATTAAAAATACAGAGCTACAGATCCAGATTCGTACCTGAAACAGACAGACGAAAATTTACATAAAGATTCGGTACTTGCTATGCTATTTGCTGTAAAGGATTGCACCTAACTCGATAGGTAATCATCGGAGAATATTCAAACCTAGTCGTTAATTTGCGTGCCAGCTATTTATTTACACTATAAAACTAGATACTATAAAACAGAGGTACGAAATCGACAGTAAGTACCTACACTTTAAGCAATTTTATGGAGATACAGAAGATTTATTTTGAAAAACAAATAAGTAAATACATACTTTCTGATTTTATCGATTTGATTTTTTACTGTTCCACCTCTTACACTGGAGTAAACGCCATAACACATACGTCATACTCACTATAAAACATAATCATCAGCATAAATTATTATTTAAATTAATTAAATAATTATCCATAAAACCTAAAAGTACATCTCATATAAAAATATTACCAGTATGAAAAATAGTTGTACAAACATTTGTACCATTGCGCCATCTATTGAAGAATAGATGAAACTCACAAGAGCCACATTAAATTTAGTTTAGCTACTCGTTAGCAGATGGCAAGAAAGAAGTTTATTTCAAAAGTTTATTAAATTAGTCTTTTTTAGTTTTCGTTTAGTTACTTATTTTCTAATTTTAAGGAAAATTCTAGGAAGTAACGAATTATGTTGTAAAAAATAAAAAATAATAAAAATTAAAAAAACAACTTCAAAAAAGGTTCCCGAAAAGTATGAAATAACGAATTAGTGACTTAGGTACATTTTCTTTTGAGGTCGGTGGCAGTAAGGTCGTGCGTGGTAGTAAAACCACACCGACCTCAAAAGAAATTGTACCTAAGTCGGCGACATCATCAGATCGACTCCAGAATTTCACGTTATTGTAGTGCTTGAAAAGACTTAATAAAAAAAATAACAAACCTATTAGACATCCCTACGATTTTTGAAAGTTCCTCTCGATTTCCCTAAGAAGCCATCAGAAACTGGTTTCCTTATCATGGGACCACCCTTAGGATGTCTCCTTTCTAAAAAAAAAGAATCATTAAAATCTGTTAATAAACGATGAAGTTATCGGCGAACACACAAAAAAAAATATTATGCGGTCGAATTGAGAAACCTAGCTCCTCCTTTTTTGAAGTCGGCTAAAAAATAAGTTATATTTATGTAAGACCATATTTTGTGTTCAAATTTCTAACACTATTCTGTTCTTCTCACAAATTAACGAATGATACATTCTGCAAATGATTTTTTTATTTTAATGTTTGCATAAGATAAAGATAACATGAAAGTTAAACTGAAACCAATCATATTAATTTTTTTTGTGAAACCCTCAAAGCAAAAAAATTATATTAATTTTTTCTTTTCTTTTACGATTTGTCGTATGTCACAGAGCACGGCCTGTAGCAATGTACTGGGAAACGATATCAATTGATGAGTACCTACATTATGTTTTTTTCTACTTCGCTCATTTATTCCGAAGTCTCAGTCTATAGGTATATTTTTTTTATCTGTGGCAAAACCGTACTATCATTTTAATTTCTACCAAGCAAAATGGCCGGTTTCGGTCGTGAGTGACTATTTCTGTCATTCCATTTCTATCGCTGATAGACAAATCAGCATGAGTACCTACTTATCTTTATATTAAATTAATAATAGTGTATGTGTAACAAATTAAATTGCGTAATTTGGCTAACGTGTTTTGTCAGAAGTTCCGGTACATTTAATAATTCAATGAAATATCAACTTCTTGTAAATACAAAATGTTTCCGCCGGGACTTGAAACATAACGACAAACCATTAAACTTTTGCAACCAACCTCGAAATTCCTATCAACATAAAAATTATAAAGATTGCTAGTTATCTAACCACCATTTTAAAAGTAAAGTTGATGTCGTAATTACTTACCTATTAGGTTATTTGACTTAAGGTTTTCCAAAGGGTGCGGTTTTCAAATTCAAATTCAAATTCAAAATCATTTATTCATATAGGTATCAATGATACACTTATGCACGTCATCTTTTAATCTTCTCCCGTTTCGTAAAGGTGCTTTAATGTGGAGGAGAAGAAACGGGGAAAAGAAACTCCCCCGCACGTCTTTTTAAAAAAATAGTTATTATTATTATACAATACTATACCATTTTTTACAAAATTTATATTCTATTTATATTCTAACCTAAGTTTGAAACACTTGGGCATACAAGAGGCACCAGTTTTCTGATTAACCGTGACCGCTGACCGTCCTGTGTCTACATACATTGGTATAATATGTTCGTCTGCATTTTCGACCACTAATAACTTTTTAATATTATCTGAGGTCACGAATGGGGAGATTTCAAACGCAATTTAACGTAATTTTTGAATATTGTATTCCATGTAAATCGTCCTTACATTTTCTGCAACTTCCCTCTTCCCCAAACGCTACGTAACACCCATAATCACTATTTTTTACCTAAAGCGTTGCTGTTTTCCGACTTAGGTATGAGAATTATGTTCCCTAGTTTTTTTTAGTACCTAATAAAATGCAATGTTACGCACCTAACTCGTTGTTCGATCCCCATAGGTAACGTAACTTAATATTTTACAAGACCTTTTCTACTCCCAAATTGCGTACGTAATACTTAAAAGACTCTTTAAGGGTACGTAACAGGGTTTTTTTTGTAATGTTAGGTATGTAGAGGTACCTACTTAAATTATTTTTTGTATTACAAGTACTTTTAACTTTTAGTATCTAAAAAGACCGCATCTCTATTGTAGATCAGGTGAAAACGAGAAAATTTTAAGGAGGCAAAAAATATGTAAAATAATTTAGGCTCTCCCTTGTGTTCGAATTTACTCGTATTTTAGTACCTACCGCATAATGCATATTATTATATTTCTTAAGAATGGACCTGTATTCAGAGTAAAATACCGGCTTGACTGCAGGTAGGTATACACATTAATATGACGGATCAAGTTTATTTCCTACCTTTTCTTTTATAGCTTATAAACCGGTCATTGATATAAGAAAAGACGCTCTTTTTCATGTTAATTGGATGGCTTTAAGCATTAGGTACATAAACATTTATATTAGGTCAATGATTGACCTTTGTACTACTATACGCTACTTTATACTATAGAACCTTTATTTATTGTATTAGGTACCTACTTAGATTTTTTATTTAAATCAGTGTTACAACTCTTTATTTAGGAGTGCTCCAGAATTACCTCCCATGAGGCGACGGTAGGTATAAGTGAGCTTCCCGTGAAGAAACGAAAGACCCAATTGGGCTATCCTTTCTTTTGTGTACGAACGAGACGGCAAATGACTATAGTAAAGACGATAAGCACGCATGCCATATAGCGCGGATCACTTTTCAGTAATTTACAAAGGACGTAACATAATCTACCTATAGGTAGTATAATTAGATATCATTAGTAAGTTCCTAAAAGGTATATCAGTATTACATCTACATTATACGTAAATAGCTAATTACATAATAGCTCTATTAGGGATTATGTTTTACGGCTTAGTTTATCAGCTAATCACAAGATACGTGGTGATAAAGTTATTGATTATAAAATGAGTGATGCAATACGTTTGACCAGACGTGCTTATCGGGAAAGTGGTGGTAATCAAATGTAGCCTTGTTTTTATTTATAGATAGCCCCTATCATCAAAATAAATACTAAAGTCATAATAATAAATAATAGAAATCATAATAATAATAGATATAGCTCTCTTTCTCTTGATTTTTCTTGAGGAAATTGTGAGATAAAAAATGAGAAAAATAAAATAAGTTTCAGTCCATTATTGATCTATCGACATCGACTGTGTACTGTAGAAATGGTAGGTACTATATATTTTACCTCGTAAAGTAAAATAACTAAAGCAGCTTAGGTAATTGTTGAGTCGAATTGCTGATTATTCAATACGTGCGAAAGTTCTTATGTAGGTACCTAACCTAACCTAAAAGGTTATTGGCCCAGCATATTTCCACTACGAATACAAAATAGTTATTGACGTTGACAGTTGATAGATAACCCTGCGTGAATTCAGAACGCTCACCGTTCACTACAGGTTTGTCCTTGCCTCAGGCCGAAGCAAAACAAACTTCACAGGCTGCCCTTGCCGTACACGTGACTCTCCTTTAGGGAACAACGCTGAAAACATTTACACGTTACAAACCTTGTAAGAGATTAAAAATGTCTCAATTAATATGATTAAAGCGTTTTTTTTAGGGACTACAGGGTAGCTACGATAGGAAAATTGTTAGGTATTCTACTTGTGTGAATATTCCTTTTATGAAAACCTCATGATAACAATTTCTGTTACTACAATATACAGAGTAGTACAAGCGTACACTATAGGCAGGTAGGTAGTAAGTATGGTTGCTTTATCTACTCTTATTTTTTATAATATTAGCATGTAAATGTAAAGTAACTACTTAACCCTACATTGCCGACTGCCGACAGTGACGTGGACCATTTAAATGTTATTATCGTGACAGCACTAGTAAACGGAGCTTTTAAAACAGAAAGTTCATTGACCTCCTTTAATTACATAAAATGATTTTATAAAGTGCATATTCCTGATCCCTACAAGGGTTTCCTAAATTATATTTTTCTGTATTTATCTGGCAGCGGATAATGCGTAGTAGGAAGTGAATTTTTATGGGCACCTATTAATAGTTTATAGATGTTTAAGAAGCCGATTTTATGTATTCAAAAAGCAGGTAATCATTATTACTTGTTTACAAATAATATATGATAAAACTAATCACGTCGAAACATGATATTTTTGTGAGTCGGTAAATAATTTATTTTTCGATATTAACTATCTTTTTACCCGACTGCGGCAGAAGAAGGGTTATGTTTTTCAAGCGTATGTATGTATGTATTTTTAATTCTTTGGCACGTTCTACAGCCCAAACAGCTTGACGGAATACGACGAGATGTCATTGGATTAGTGTTTATTATGGGAGTGACTCGGGCTATATTTTTACAATACAACGCAGCGTCTTCGACTTCAAAAAAAAAATTAGAGGATTTTTTTCTATTAATCATCACGTGTTTTGATATTGCATACTACTTATACTATACTAAACAATACTTATGTATATATTATACTATTTCTTTACATGCATTCACAAGGGGTCACGGTCAGTTGTGGGTTGTATATTTCAATTTTTAATTACAATGATTTATTATACGTAGGTACTTCAATCAATGTTACGTACAACTAAAACGTGCTCATTATATTTAAAATCCCATTACTTGATGCTCGGTAATTTCGATAGATACTTTTAATTATAGGTATGTACTATGTACGGTGTGTAAAGGATATAAAAATGATTTTTTTTTAATTAGCGAAACCTTTATAACTATACCTCATTTTTTTCGTCGTGATTTAAAAAGTAAACAATCTTGACCCTACTTTTATTTATTTCATTAAATTAAACAAAAATATTCAGAAGTATACAGAAATCTATTTTAACATTAAATTATTGTTTATTCTTTAATTTTTTTAAAGTGTCTGTCTTATTTTTAAATCGATAATTACAATAAAAAGACTCTGTAAGATTGATTACTTTTTAAATCACGACGAAAAAAATAAGGTATAGAGGAGTCGCTCTATGTTCAAATTTTAACCATAATTTATTTCGTCCAACAAATAGATTAAATAAATAGGTAGCATGTTTGTTGTCCTCTCCATGCTCCGAGGAGGCAAAGGTTCTATGCTCGTTATTGCTCGTCACTAAACAGAATTGCAATAATAAGTTATTAAATTAGATGTAAGTTATTTTAAATATTTGTGGTATAATTGCGTGGTCACCCATTGACAAAACTACTTAATAAATAAAGATTAAAAAAAACTCATTGAATATGGGTCCTACTTGGCTGTAATACGTCAATGTCAACGTCAACTGTTTTTCAACAGACTAGTACCTACGTGCCTGAATTATTTTTAAAAATATACCGAAAGTTTATAAATAATTGTTACAGATTCATAATGTATGGAAGCGTCAATGAACATTTATGTTCAGATCCTAGACATGGCCAGTCTGTGTGTGTGTATGAGGTAAAAATAAATTTATGTATACTTATAATTATATTTCAACAGTAATACTATAATGTTTGTTAATTTACCTATGTTTTAAAAATTCAAAATTATTCATTCAATAATCCACTTCAATCTGCGTCAATGTACAGAATTATCACTGAAACATTTAGACTTTATTTTATTTTTAAAACATTTTTTTAGGTAATTACGAAGCCGGTTCTGGGTTGTAAGCACGCAAGTAACGATACAATGTGTAGGCATATAAAATTACTAAAAAAATAGCAATTAGGTAAGTATTTCACCTTTAAGTAGTTTCACCATTAAATCTTCATATATTGGCGTCATTGTTTGTGTTCATTAGAAATTAATAATGGTTAATGCCATTACGGATGGAATTTTATCTTGGCGGTACAAACTTGCCCACATACTTACCACAATATAGTGTTAGTCTCTCAATATTATGTACTTACTAATATGAAAACAGAAAACAGGTAACACAATATATAATTTCCTAGTTGTTAAATCTTAACAGTTCATAAATCAAAGCCATAACTAATGGGTATTAAAACTGACGACAACATAAAAATAGATCTGTCTAATTTAATTAAATGCTTCCAGTCACTGTAGGTACATACAATTACACAACTTAAAATAATGAACTTTGTTGTAAGTAATTACAAATAAATTTATTGTCACAAAAGAAATAATGACACTAAAAACAGACTTTTGTATTTGTATTTGTAGGTGTAAGTAAATACTTAGGGTAAAACGTTGTAGGTACAGAGTTTTCTTCCTTATAGAGAGAGTGCTGTGATAGGATTAGGACTTTTCATACAAAAAACATTAGGATTCACTATAGGATCAGATATTGATAAATTAATAATAAATATTATTGATAATTATAAATTTAATTTATTTTATTTCTCTTATGTACCTAACTGATATAAAGTTTTTTTTAAATTATATAGCGTTACAGCACAGATAAATATAATAGAAAATAGAAATATAATAGAAAATAACTTCGTAAGTTACAGGATAAATTGGAGAGTTCTTTTCTACGTACGAAAGACAAACAATTTTCCTGGTTCGCCAGAACATAATTTTCAAATATTTTAAGTAAACCACAGCCTATTAATATTATAAGTTTCCTAACATTACTATACTAAGATAAATTTTGTTTATTTACTGGGCCGCATCATCATAAAGTTCAGCGAGTTAAATGGTGCCTCAGGACGCAGTTTGAGTAGGTATAAAATGATCAAGATTAATCATCTGACAACTTTAGGCGTGGCCTTAGTGTTCTAACACAACTTCACGACAGAATTTTTAGGTGAAAAGGTGGTTTAGCTCCGAGCAAATCAAAAAATTGTACTTAATTTTTCGCTGTTTTATTCTAACTCACTTTTTTACAAGCTTTTATTTAGTTTCACCTGTCCCGGTGTTTGTAATGAAATCTTGCAAGCTAAATTTGACCCACTTCCCGGTGTCCGATTGAGCTAAAATTTTACACACTGGTCTACTCCTGATGATAATGCATGTTTATAATAAGTATGATATGATACTGCTACCAGGATTGGCTCCAGACGATTGAACTCCTCAACGGTTAAGTAGGGACTTGAAATTTTGCGCTTTTTAACTATTTAGTTCTTTTTCTCATCAACAAGTAATAAAAGTTTGGTTAAAAAAAAACTTTTTGTTTGTACTTGTTGTCACTTATTTAGGTTTGGATCAGTATTTGGGAGATGTGGAGGTTGGATGTAGAGCACTCAATTTGAAACCATAAAAGAACCACTTTTAACGTAAAAGCTTTGTCTGTCTGACACTAGTCTATCATATTCGATTTCCATATTTGTTTATTTAATTTAACTTGTTAATTGAATGCCAGACGTATTTTAATTGGGAAACAATGGGCGCTAAATAAAATTAACATATACAAAAGTTTGTTTTAATTTCTTAAAACATGTATGCGTCAATGAAATGGCTTATTATGGATGAGTACGATGATCGAATACAATGTTTTTTGTGGTATGATGGTATGTACTAGCTATGAAAGGTTTGAAACATTCACTGGCTAGAATAAAAAGTTTCGTGGAGCCAGTTTTTTCACTGGATTGTAACTATTTTATCTGGCAATGTGTGAGTGACCTACACGGAACATTTAACGCATTTTGTCATGCTGTAGCTTTAGTTCCTATTTTATGTTGATTTAGAATCTGTTTTTGTCAGTCTATCGATCTGTTACGTATTTATCTATCAGTGATAGTTTTATCATTATTATCTATAAATCGAGATTAGACCTATAAATCTAAGTGAAACTGTAGGCTACCGTTCAGAACATGTTAACTATACTTTGATTAAAAATTATGACGTCTTTTGCAGTGTCGATAAGAAAAAAATATTTCTAATTTGTCCGACTATCAAGAATTTTACGCTTCTGTACAGTGGTCTATGTAGTCAAAACATTTTTATTTTAGTGTTATTTAATACACGTAAATATTGCAATGGATATGACTTATGGTCGTATCTTTATGGTAATTACAGACTAATTGAGACGATTCGTTTTCCGGTGACCGGCTGTGCTTCCCGTACACCAGTGCTGTCAAATAGATAGGGCACGCTCCGAAGAGACTCGAAGGTACGAAGCAGTTATCATAGGGTGACGTCACAGATTGTAATCATATATAGGCGGTTGATAGTGCCGCGCGCGCACATTGAAAGTTTTCCCGCGAGTGACCGCTGTTTGCTTGCTTCGCAGTTCACGTCAAATATCTTGCTGCCGCGGACGTCCGTGACCAACCCTAAGCTAAGGCTAAACCAAAGCTAGGACTTCACTGTTTAATCTTAGCTTTTTTACTGGTCACTTGAGTTCCCGGAAAACAAGATAGTGTGATATACGAAAGATAAAAGCGGTAAGTGTTATTCGATTTGTTTGTTTAAAAAAATTAAAATAATGTGACAAAGTAAACATAGATACAATTTTTATTTTATTATCTTACGATGGTAAATATTATTATTTATCATATTGCCAAAAACTGATAATTAATGAAAACAAAAATACTTTTGACATGCATGCGTGTTGCGTTTCATGTGCGCCACTTTAATTTGTTTGTTGTATTAATTAAAAAAAAAACATATCGATATTATTATTTTTACAATTTTTTTATGTTAGTAATAACATACAAAGTATGCTACAAATGAACATGAATGAGTAATTGTCCGGTATTCTATTG
>LGAG01000121.1:308747-324378 GCA_001278395.1 Lerema accius
AGATCTCCACGTAGTTATCTACAAGAAGCCTAATGTCATCACATCGCACATAAGCATAGTGCTTTACATAATAAAATGAATGTGCTAATCGACATACTAATGGATATAGGAAGACTTGCAATAGATACAGGTGTGGTATAGTTTGTAAATGGATAAGTTTATATTCGTTGTTTTATGACCACAAAACACATTATGTAACGTATTATGTAACAAAAAACAGATTATGTAAAACTTATAAGATTTTTATTTAATATTTAGGAAAATATAAAAATTAAAAGAAAAAATTGAGAGTGAAACCATGAATAACCAAGTTTTTGATTCAGAAAACTTCAACTTAAAAATTTCTGTTAAAGATTTATGTCGTTTTCTCAAATATTATTGTACGAGCTTTATTGTAATATAACAGAATGCTGCATAGCTTTTTGAAGAAATGCGTAGTTTTATGACAGTTATTACAGACACTAAAACATTGTTTTAGAAACTAAGTCCTAATACCATAATTACGAGTAGATATAAATCCTAGACAATATTTAAGACACTTTTTGCGATTTTTATTCTTAGTATTAACCGTAATTACTTAGTAGCCATCTCTATATTATAAACAGTTGCCAAATCTAGTCAAATGTAAATAGAATTTTATTTAGTGAGTACACGGAAACAATATTTGTAAACCACACATTCTAGTAACACCTATAACTGCACCAGACCGCGGGCATGTGGTTAACACAGTAACCGGCTTTAACTCATTCTCACGCAGGCAATACACTTCATACACTTAATGTGTATTTAAAAACTTGTGGTGTTGCGCTTGGTGTAATCTACTAATGATGAAATGTTTTTATATAGATGTGAAAAAAGTTATAGCCGATTTAGTCAAGGAAATGTTGTTGCCTGAGGAAAATATAGATAGCTCATTTAAAAATCAAGTCACACAACAAATCAATACAAATTATTGTTTGTTAATTGTATCAAAAAAAGCAATATCTATAATCACATTAATTACGAAATAGTATTATTTACTCATATTGTTTTATTTGTGTAAACTTAGACACTGTCTACACAGATACTCGTAACTATAAGCTTAAACTTCTTCACGGTAAACAGGTAAATATTGTTTATGTCCTATCGATCATTAGTCAATGAATTTTACCTAACAACTTTAACATATTCATATTATTTAAGTGTCCGAAGTCGCAACGACATACATTGTATAAAATATAGTGTGAAAAGCGCAAGTGAAACGTGATAAAGTCGGTTAGAAGTTGGCAGTGGGTTGCGGTGTTGCGTGACGCACGCGGCGCGCGGCGGCCGCGCGGTAATGTAGTGAACGTCTGTGTCGGCGGTGCAAGAGGTGACAGTCCAGTGGAGGTTAAACGGAGAGGTTCCCATGCGTGCACGGGGTGTCTAGGGCTGCCTACGTTACTGTTATGTAAAAACTTCTTTAACGTTTCACTGGAGAAGGATAGAAAGACAGAAATAGAGAAATTCAGTGAGTTAAGTGATATATGGGCGTTGTGTATTTTAATAACATTGTAACTTTTGTTTATTGTTAAGGAACTCACTGATATTTGGTGCAATTTACAAAATATGGTAATTCTATCATGAATTCTATACGATAGCCTGTACAAATTTCTCAAAATATTCTAACTGTCTCTGCCATTGAAACTTTTTTGGGAGAGTGTCTACATTGTCCACGAACTTATGTCTCCATAAGTTCTTTGTACCTAAGTAGATTAATAAAATCAATAAATATAACTAGCTAAGGAAATAAAAGATAATCTATTAATCGTTAGGTGTACTCTAAAAAGATTTTTAATAACTTTACCCCCCTGTTAAGTAACTGAATTGACTTGACTGAAAGATATTAATAGAACAAAAGTTTTCTTCCTAGAAAATGAAACCAGTTCTAACTAAACTGGAAGCTGGTAGGTACATTTAACGTACAAACTGGTTATTTCTCCAACATAGATTAAAGCAGCTTAATTAATAGCTATATAATACAAACTATTAGTAGTAGCAGCCCTAACGGACGGGTCGATACCATCGGTTGCGTAAAGTCATGCGCCCGCTTCTCTAGTACCGACCGAACGCCGTAATCTCTGCAAGGTGTACTCAGGCCATAGCTTGTAGCATCCTCGCTCAACAGCGAAAGGTCAGCGGGCCTTGTGCTAATATTTACGTGAACGATATAATCATGTAACCCTTGTCGGCACGCTTTGTTTGTGAGATTTCTAGATGATCGCGAATTCGTGTTACTCAATCCTCATATTTGTGCCTTTTTCGGTTTCGATGCGCCATTCGAATATTTTAATAGTCACTCGTATGCCTGCGGCACGACTATTCCACAATTAGAATTTATTTTTATACAGAAAATTGATATTCTTTTCATTTAATAGTGGCTGAATTCAATACCATAGATCGTTGCTAAACTTAAATGTTACTTGAAAAATATATAATTGTATAAAAACCGCGAAATTACTTTTAAATTTAATTTTTTTATGTTAATGACATGACGTTTGACGTGTTTTATTGATTTAAAAATTTTAAACGGTTCTAAATAAACTGTCAAAATCTTTTAGAGTCCCAAAAATCAAAACCAAAACGCAATTAAATTGCAAAATGCAAATTATAACCTAAACATGTTGAAACGATAAATGAAGTTATATTACTAGAGAATCAAATAAAGAACTTTGGATATATAATTCTATATTCAAGTATGCAGCGGACGATGCATAACGCGAGACAACATCAAAGCTAACATCTAACGTGACGAATGTGATGAAGGAAAATTTAAATTTGATATGAGTCATCACAAACTACCTTAACTATAGAGTAGCTTCAGTAGTTACCATCACCTGACCGCCAAGTATTATTACTGCCGCTTCCTCGGTAACCGAACAAACGGAACTATTTAATTAGAACTTAGTAGAGTGTATAATAATTAAGTAAGTACTGAACATGAAGTGCGGTACATTTCGTTGATCAGCCGTCTGTCACTAAATCGTAGTGCTTCGTGTGTTATAATCAAACACTACTACATTTAGTAATGTCATTCGTTAGCATTGGCTTATTGCATTGTAAAAAGCCTTGCGCACGAAAGGTTGTAATAACATAATTACATTGTAATTAAACTAATATGACCTATTTGTAATTCTATAGGCACGTAATACGATACGTACTCGTATCGTGATACTTCTGATTGATTAATAAGGATTGCGGAAACCTTGCGGGTGTTGACTTTATCCACTACACGCATCACTTACTCGCTGTCATCACGACGAAATTGTGTCAATGTGTTCACTCACTCATTGTTGTGATGACTCAGCTAAAATGCTATCAATCAATGCCTTATACAATCTTTAACACGTCATCAGTCAACCTTTGTACACGCAAATAGGTAAACCCACGTTCTAGTCTCTAAATCATCAATGATACTTTCTTTTTTTACGTAACTATTTTTCTTACGACCCACTGACCACGTACGTATTGTTATGTCGTTTTTTGGATACAATACTGATCCATTTGAGATTTATGGGATTGAATCATCGCTATGCCATCTGACGATTTAACATAACGTAGATATTATTGTGTCGAAGCTGCAGAGATGTAACTAAATCAGACGTACTACAACATACAATTTTCATATTTAGAAGAACTTGGGATCTCATGTTGCCGCAATAACTACTTCATTAGTGCGTTTGTCAGTGATCGTGTAACACTCGCCTAATCGACTTGACCTATCGGCTGAAGTCCTATTCATGTAGGTATTCTGATGTAGTTTATCGTTTTATGAAGATAACGAGTATGAGGGAGCTACGACGATAGGGCGCTGTAGACAATAAGATGGGAGGCAGATAAGTTAAGTTTTTTTTAACATTATTCGTAATTGCTCATATGTAAAAAAATGAAAATTGAGCAGAGAATCGTATCCTAGCTAAGTCAGTTTAGGACGTATAGTTAGACTTTAGAAACGATTTAAAGCGTTTAACAAAAGGGATCGATGTTTTAGTGTGTACATCGGAACCTTGAGGTGCATCCGCTCTCTGGCCGTCACGCCGCCCTAGTTCTTCTGGAGAACGGACCGTGAGAAAATCACTTATGTAAATCCGGGGAATCGATTATCGTCGCAATGTACGATAAGTTGTGCGGCGCGAGCGCACGGCCGAATGGAAAGTGCATCAGTTAGAGTTGCGCAAACGCAACACGGACTGCACCTCTCACATAGCCGCTTGCAGATGAGATGCACTATGCAGCTATCCTATAACACGCATATTCGTATAGATCAATCGATCAATCAGATACCGGCTTTATTACTCCTCGTTATAACCTAGAATCGGCTGTGCAATATTAATGTATCGAGTGGGTTTACTGATGAGATTAGTTTACTACGTAATCCCACGATTGGAAATCAAATTTAGATTAAGTTTGCAATCACATTACCTAATATTCAATAAGTTCCGTGATGATGGAGTATTTGTTTTTATAAGACATTTTGTACCCAGGTGGGTAGTCTTAGTTATTAGTTACTAGGTACTATGGTTAATTTGTAGCGTTAAGTGCATCATCATGGCCTCTCCAGGCTATTTTTGGAGGCTCAAGGTCACACTGGTTCATTTTAGTTTCAAATATTACGTTTTTTCTATGGTCTAATCTAATGCAAGTAAACGTACTGTTGGGGCACCTCGTGCATGATGAGCAATTATCGCCACATTAGCAATTTAACGCAATTATTACCATAGGGGGCGTCACCGACGCAAAAAAATTAAAATGACCTTTGTTTTAATTAACTACTTTTTACAGCATATCTAATCATAAAAAGATTTAAAAATGGTGGTCTCCAAGATGCATCTACTTTTGCTAATTCAATTAGTTTCAACATTAATTACAGTGTTTAAATAACAATCATTTCCTAATTCCTGTAATTGTAATTAATTCCCACGCGCCCGGACATCCTGTACCATCGAGCACGCGCCGACTAGTGTAACACTAGCACAATTACCTATTTCCTCACATACCAATACATAGCACTGTATTGCTACGAACCTAAACTAACAAAACACACGAAAAAAGCGGTTAAAAATTAAACATAGAACTTGTATACACGGTAACAGAAACAGTTCGGGGTTTTACACTTCCGGGTTTTCACTGTCAGTAGTCACTCTCGGTGCGGGTTGGTCCCGAGTGTTGGACGATAGGGACTTACCGAGGATAGGGAGCAATGCGAGTACGATCCACACGGGAGACATGTTGTCGCGAGGAGGGTCGCGAAAGGACTGACGGAGCGCGCGCGCCGCCCGCCCGCACATGGCGGGGAGGATTGAAAGCTCGCGCCCGCCCGATGATTGTCGTCAGATAAAGACGCGTTCAAATTGACGCGGAATTTCCACGCGATTTGCTTATCGCTACAAGATTTGTTTAGAAATGGTACTGAATACTGTATACATACTATTCATTCATTGAAGGAGAAATATTGCAAAACATTTGGTGTAGCTCTGAACATTTTGAGGTTGATTTACGAGTATGTCAGATGTCCAATAGTTTCTAGGGTTATATCGTGGTTGAAAATATCAATTGTAGATGACAATTTCTTACCTAGAAGACATGCTAAAAACGACAATAAATTTAAGTTATCTTAATTACATTACTGTGTGTAGTTACATGTTCAGTTTCATTATAAAAAAAACTACTACTGAAGTATAAAATAACTCAAGTCACGCCATACATCGCCCTTTGCTTTATCGTCAAGGCGCGGCGAAACCTATGTGTTTGTATTCTCGACGTTCTATTGTCTCCTCTCATTATCTTTATCTTACGTCACTTACATCATAGCTAGTAAATTTCAACTTTAGCATTAATGACTGCTGTCCTATGGGGCATATGGTTTTCGTGAGTGTTCATATTTATGTAATGAGGTAAGGTCATGATTATGAATTCTCTATTTTAAACACTAACCCAGAACCGGTTTTATTTTAAGTTCAGTAGGTAAGCATAGTTATGGGAAATTCTTCTAAAAATATTTCTCTGGGTATTTTTACAAGCAGCAGTAACTTTAAGTACCTAAATCTGTAATTTATTCGAGAGAGCATTGTAGTAGGTAATACCTAATTGTTGTTTCCATAGGTTTCATTAGCCACGTATACAGTTTCTACTTGCAAATCAATATAAAATAACTTATGTCACTCAGTATTTCGATATAAAAACAATGTTTATAATGACGCATATAAGCAAATCACGTAACTTTACGTTAGGAAGAGACAAGCTTGCACACAGTCATGTAGATGTAGATTTGAAGTCGATAAACTGTAGGTAATTGGTTGTTAGGTCACAGTCCATCAAGTTGTTGCTTGTTACATCACGATCTTGTACAGGAACATCTTTACTGTATGTACCAACTCTACACAGGTCGTATGCTTTTATTTCATTTCTTTTATGGATACCTCTGTATTATAATATGCCTCAGAGTACTCCATTTAAACTTTTAGTACGTGTATTCAGTGCCTTAATAGAACTCTTAGTGGCAACTACAAGAGTTCTTAGTGGTAATTATAAAAAGGATTTTTTTCGTCTATATATAAGTAAATCAGATAATATAATTATAACCCATCATTTTTTTTTGTTAAATGATAATTTTTATTTTATAGGTACAAATAATTACAATTAATTAACTTATAGATCAAAACGAAAACTACTACCACTAAAACTAAAAATATGACTAAAAATTTAATTTAAAAAAATTTAAAATTAAAATTTTAATTTATTATAAAAATATTTTTTATATAAATTTTATTTCAGTTAAAATGATCACTCGAAGCTATTCTTGTAAGACTTAAAAAGGTTTATTATCCTTCAATATTTTAATGATTAATAAAACAATACAATTACAGCAAAATGATCAAAGAAATCGATAGAGGTATTTGATTAATAAGTCTTTGTAATCAAGCGCGGTGTGGGACTTCCAAGATTGTACCCACGTAGGTACGTGCGTTATCGCCTACTGTAAATATTTTAATAAACCTACGAATTCACAATAACGTAATCCGATATATGAATGCATCCATTGTTGGCTCGTACAATGATGAGTAATCAAGATATACCTCGCGTTCATATACTCGTAAAGCCTTCTTGCATATCTTATTCTTTATGCAAGTGTTATGTTTATACTTGGTAGGTTGTGTAATTTGTTATTTACTCGCAGGTTATTAAAAGTAATATGTTGGCATCGAATTTTTATTAGCTTTCTTTGATATTATGACTGGTCGAGTCCGTCACTTAATAGATTCTCATTTAATTGTTGCCAAATAATTTAAACGGAATTAACTATAAAAATATATATTTACATACAGTAATATGCCAGGCGAGAGTCGAGAGAGTAGAAAATTATGTATTTTAAGTTACATAATGATAATATTATGTACGTACAGCCTTACTGTTTTGTTTAGTCACACATTAATGTCCGATTCGCTCACGTAGTTTTGCGTGAAAAGTGTGAAATACGCTTAACGCGACGTGAGAATTCGTATCGAATCCATGTTGTATGTAATCTTTGTTTTAAAATCGTTTTTTCATTCAGATTTTTATGGCGTAAGTCAGTTATTAACTAACTTACATCGTAAGAATTTTGGCTCGGACGGATATCTACGTATGGATAAAATGTTTCATCCTGTCTCTATTTACTATGTTACTTTGTGTACATTTGTAAAACTTTGATGGGAAATGTTACTTAAAGGATGTGAAGAGTGCATTAATTAAAAAGCAATTTTAGCAGTCGTTAAAATCTAGTATAATGACAACCAAAGAAATCAAATACGTCACATTATTATACCCTTCCTTTCGACAGTTCCAAATTGCATGTCATTAATTTGTACAGTGCCATCCTGACGTGTTACAGCTAAATCGTGTAAGGTTCTCATGTCCAAGTTTCACAATTTCGCCAAGTTCCGCGTGCACGCTGCTAAACCACGCCAAGACGACACGAATTCGATGGCCCGCGATAAATTGTCACAGCTCGTTACTCTGACTTTGACAAGGAATTTAACGTAACCTCTTAGCTATGTTTGATTTGGAAACTAGTTAGGTACTATGACATTCTTGGTTTTAAAGGTAAGGATATGTGTATTAATTAATTCATTGTTTAATCCACTTCACATATTAAAAAAAAACTTTTGGGAAACGCATAATATTATAAATGTGTCATACACTACAACAGCCAAAAACTTTAAAAAAACGCAAACAGCAAGACGCAAACAGATGTATTAAGGTGAATTATAACAATATGCAAAAACATAAACATTTAAACTTCGGATCTGTTCCGGAATTAAGTAGAGGAAGGTGCGCTCAAATGATTTCATTACGAGTATCATGTCTTTTCGGATTAGAAATTATAATTAATACTTATTGTAATTTAATTACATACTTCCATTGACCTGTAAATTTTCATTCTTTAACTTTGAAATTATTAACTTCATTTCATCGGTAGAAAACATCGCCAACATAACTAACTAAATTCGAGAATATTATGTGAGTCGTGGATGTACTCAAAGTCTACTAGCTAGTGATTTACGATAGTGATCAGGTGACCATTTATTCAGATCACTGATTTTTCACATACCCCATGAGTTAATATTTCGAGAACAATTTAACATCTATTAGATTCTTTTTCATTGTCTGCTCCATCGAATCCAATCCGTGACCGCTCACTCATCAGACAAGGTCATTCCCAGTTTAAAGGGTCATCTTTAGTTTCATATCCACGCTTAAAGCTGAACTATCCTAATGTTACTGAGCTTTCAAGACCACAAATTGTCAAAAGGCCTGTTCATTTATCACAACAATTCCTTTGTGGTAACACGTACGTTGGCCCGTTGACGAACTATTCATCACAGGTAATGGACTTTAAGTCACGGTAATAAGAATTTCACACACATCAACAGTTTGCTCAACAGATACGCACATTGTCACTGGTTACTAATACAACCGATTGTCTAAGCGTTTCACAGTACCTACTGCAATTAAATTTTCTTTAACAACGCCGTGAGAAATTTTCTATAGCTGATAGTCGGCGCTGACTTCTAATTTCCTTTCCTACAACCTTGACATCAGAGTTTGGGATTTGATAAAGTGTTTTGTATACCTATGTTTATCAGCCATTTATCATGATCAGATGTACGTTTAACGATTCATCTCAATATCATATCTATTTACAACCGCAATTGGTAGGATATTTTCAATAATATCAAATAATTAGTTAGCTAGTTACCTTTCATACTTACTGCTTGTGATTTTTTACCTTTTATTTGCAACATTGGGCAGCGAATTATAGGGGAACCTTTGTTTATTTTATTGATACTTACTTAGTAATAGACTCCTAATATAAGGAATATATCATTACCATATACCTATATGGTTTCTGAATTTTATAATGCAGGAATTTATTACTATGCTGGATGTTGTCGCACAATATAAGTTGCACATGCATTGCATTGCACATTGCATATTTACTAGAAGTTATCAGTATTGAAATTCGTCTCGTGGTATTAAAGTTATACATATTTTCCCGTAAGTGATTTCTTATACAGAAAGATTTTAATTTATATACAATCACACAATCACAACAAAAATAAATATGTACAAATGACATAGAAAAAAGGATTTAAATAAATGAATATTAAACTGTGACATTGACACTTTATTATCTATGGTTATTTATTTTACTTTTAATAAATTAATGCTTGATTATAATACAATCCCTCTGACGGTATTTGTGTAGGCTTGAAAGGTCAAGTGCATTATTGTAAGCCTATTCACTCTTCACTTAATCTCTTAGTTGTGTGTCAACTTGAATTAAAAACAAATCTTATTTGGTACTACGCAAAATTAAAATAAATTTAATTTGAGCTTTAACTACGGTTGCCAAATCGTAAAAAAGTACCTATGTATAAAAAATACTTCCGATGTCTGCATTATTTTATATGACAAAATACTAAATAAATTCATTTCACTGTTTATACCTACCGCAACGAAACAAACAATCAACAAATCTGTATTCTAATGCAATGATTCATCATGATATCTGACATATAATTTGATTGATGTAGGTGTGTTTCTCAATATTTAAGTACAATGTAATTTTGGACACCATACATTGTTAAACATGTGTTTGATCAAAAAATATTCAGGTTAGCTACACGGGGCGCAGACACGGCTGCAGACTGTAAGCGGGTATCTCACGACCTCTTGTGTAACTAAACGCATCTGGACGCTGTTATGCAAGAATTAACCAAGCTAAATGAGCAAAATGAAGTTAATTAGTACGGTAACTAATTATGGATCGATTCCATGTTCAACCCTACTTCCTACTAAGCTAAAAATATTCTAGAGTTTGTGAAAACGTTTGGATATTTCAATGTTTGTAAACAAATTATCAACGTTGAAACGAATTGAATTTAATTTAGCACTTAAATATAACATGAGTTTTATCATATCATCAACATTCTTAAATCCTGTGCACGAATTCGTTACGTATTTAAAGAATTAAACGTCAAAATTGCTGCTATAAAATCGAAGCATAGATAAATTGTAGGTAGTAGAATAGTGTTATTTTAAATTTCATTCGAAGGCCATTGTGTTTTTTTTCACTAAACGTCGTTTGATTATTATTTGCTACATAACAACATCCAACTATCACTCTTAACAAATTGCTCATTGGCTCGCTTTTCACTTGCAGTTGACCGCAAATACATGTAATTGTATAATATTTCCGCTTTACATTGATATTCTTAGGAAATTCGAACATTATAAATGTTTTATTTATATACATTTCTTAATAGCTATATTTAACAACCATTGTAATTTACAATTATGAATAAGTTTTGACATCACGCTTTAGAAGTCTTTCTAATTTATAGACATTTTATTACAAGAGACGATAGCATACAATATGACTAACAAGTAAAAGACACTTACAAATAGGAGTTTTAAATAATAATATAGGTATTTTATTACACCATAAAACAAAAAATATTATCTATGAAGTAAGGTTTACCTGAAGCGAGTGCTGCCCGTTGATGTCTTTTGTATGCAACTGCTGAGTATGTAGGTAGGCAGGGACACAAAAAACATTGTCCATCGTACTATTCAGTATTTTCTAAATACTTAAGCATTTTGTTATATGTTTGTGTGTGTGTTTATTGTTTAGGTGTATGTGTGTGTGTGTGTGTGACACAGAACTGCGTGATGAATTAACTTAGTATACAATATAATTATATATTTTAGATTTATGTATATAATACGAGTAGTTTGTCCACGATGCATGCCGTGATAATCTGTAATGAAGACTACATTTAGATATAATATTTTTGTAATGACTACTTTTTACTGTATTGGTAATTGGAAGTCTTGTAGATTATCCAATAAAAAAAATAAAACAAAAAATTAGTACTCCCAAGTTCAATTTCAAACGAAGTAAGCTCACGATTCTAAGACCTATCATCTAACGCATAACACACGAATAGTCAAGGAAAAAACTACGATTTATTGTCCATGATTGTTATTTTCGACACACAATTTTAAAAACGCATCACTACGTAATTGAAATATTCATACTTTCAATGTCAGCAATATTTTACTCCAACTTACATTAATATTTGCAAATATTTTAATGAATATCATCACATAAATTACTATAATAATACATCACTGGAGACTTGGTTGTGATATTGCGTAGGTGGTACTTAATAAGAGTTTCACAACAAATATCGCGTAAATAACAAAAAATATAGATACGTAAATAAACTAAATTTAAAGGAAAATTATGATAGGCCGTGATTCCGTTAACGATATTCAAAACTGGGGGCTATTACGGTAAATGTGGTGTTTCGAAACGTGTGTGGAACGTGGCCAATTAAGCCTTTTGCTGGGATGAGCGACTGCCAGGTATGGCCTTAGTAACATTCTTGTTGTGTCTTTACTTGCAAAGTTACAAGTTATAGGAACATTATTTTGTAAGGCTCCATCTTAATTTTTTAGCTTCTACCTATTTACCTAGGTGATTTGGTGTATCGGAAATGTAGTGTTTTAGACATTAGCAAAGGAAAAACTGCTTATAGTTATAGTTAAGCTTGCCTCTAAAAGGTTGAATGATTCTTAATTGTTATAGAGCCACATAAGTTTTAAACTTCTTTTAAAACCACCTTACCTGCGCTTAAAAGAGGAATGTGATACATATTGATATTGCTTTACTAATGCATTACTAATAAGGAAATTGAAATCAAGTTTGAAGCGATGCTTTTACATTTACCGTCTTTGCACTAAAAAAGAAAATCATTTAACTACTTCTCCAGAAATAGGTATACAGAGTATAATTTCATGTTAAGTATTTATGCTTAAAGGAATCGCTGTATTCTTCGGTGAATGCAGACATTTAATGCAGGTTTCATTGACTGCGGAGGAATATAAAACAGGTACCAAGTCTATTTCTATTGTTTTACGATGCCGAGAATATTTCTCGCGTACCAGCAAACTGTGATGTTATTCACCTGCAAATGTTGACTTGATATGTTCAACAATAAACATTCTTTATACTCACACAATAGAAATTGAATATGCAGATGGAATCGTAAAAAATAAACATGAAAAGATAGTAAATAGGTACTCACATACTAAAGAGATTGTGGGAATCTTAGAATGTTCGAAATATAACCTGTGTTACATAAATTTTAATAGATATAAAACTCAGCTTTGGTTAATTAATAATCATTTATTTGCAACCAATCTGGGGTCATTAATATGCGTATCAACTGGTAAGTTTACTTTTCAAACGACTTAGGTCAGTTATATTTATTGTACCTATTTGATAGTGATCGAGTAATAACTTAGATATACGAACTGCAATTGAATGGGTAATGCTAGAGTACATCTTTCGCTGCACGCGTTCTTTGTAATTGTCAAATAAATTCTGTTAAATGAACCTTTTGCCGCAATTTACAGCGCAATTTTTAGGCAATATGTACTTAGGAAAATATGTACTTGTCTTGTACTAAAGTGTTGTAATGTCAAAAAAATATATCTGCATAAAAATTATTCATACACAAAACTTAATTTTTTTTCTATCCTCCTGCCTCCTATGGCACATCAGCTCCCTCATAGGCTGGCGACCTTCTTGCATAAAACTGTAGTCTTATTTTTAGTTATATTCAAGTGGATCACATCTCATTTATTACTTACAAACCAACATTTCAATACATACTCGTTTAATTACGACACAGATGTTGTAAGTAAAAAACATTACAAATTATATGCGCGAGCATCTACCTATCTCTCACTTCACTATCTTTAAAAAGCACATTCACATATTTACATTCGATCCGTTCACTCGATGATACCGTGTTTACCTTCTACTTAATTGTAATATTACAATATATTTTGTAGGTACACCTAACTACCTTCGTTTATCTTTGTGACCTCGCAGTGGCCTTTAGCTTGGAGGATGCGCACATTCCAAACAAGTAAAGATTTCCCATGTTAAGTTATTTATTTGGAAACTTATTTAATGTTGCAACTCCATTATGGAGTTACGAATGTCTCCTATGGTTACCGCGCTGGATTGCCGTTCAAAGGGCATTGTGTCGAATTCCTAGAGAGACAGTAATTTCAAAGATCAATTTAAATTTTTTGCGTTCTGATATGTCATTTTCGATCTATATGCGATCGTGTGTGTTGTCAGAGGCACCTGCCAAACACGCAAGCAATTATTGTTTAGCTTCCTAACCTGGGGTTCTAAAGTAATTACCCCCGCAGGGGTAAATCAGCTATTTTATGAGGGTAATGAAGGACCTAATTATTAGAACTGTAAAATGTAAAAAAAACACAGAAAAAGTTACTTGTATTGTTTGTTTTGATAACATTTAAAGACAGTTTAAAATCAGTTTTCCTCATAGGTCACAGTTTTCCTAATAGGAAACCACTGGTGTAGCGTTATTTAAAAAAATGTGGAAGTCCCCACTATTTCGGTTCAACGCATTTTTAGCTAATATCAGTTAGCAGCAGTTACGTCGATAAAATACTTGAAAATAATAGTCGCTTGTTTATTGAAGTATTGATCCATAATGAGATGTTCCCATGGTGGATTCACATTATACTTGTATTTAATCTTTATCTAAACTGCCTGTCTAAAAGCAGTTTAGAGGCCGCGTATTGCAATATTTTCGTGTAATACACGCTCTGCTCTGATACAAATTAGTAATTGTTCAGTTCCCACAGTCGTGTAAGTAATTTTGTGCAGTAATTGAACGTGTCATTAATCATTCCGTGTAAAATTAATCGTAACATCCGTTCAATTGAAGACATTGATGCAAGGTTCCGCGCGTCTTCACTCGTTCACCATTCTCGGCTATTGTTCTTGAATCAGTGAAGGATGACATGGATCATTACAATCATCATCAACATCGTAACAATTCACACTTTTATTTTTATTAATTTTTTGGCCATCACTTTTTTGTAGTTAGTATTGCGTTTCACGAAATATGCATAGGTGTGTACATTATACATAATGTAGTAGTAGGTTTAGCAGATCCATGTAATATTTTCTTAACACACATATAATACATAATTCTATTGTTTTTATTCATGCAAACTTTAATTATGCCAGTTCTCAAATTCTAGTTCAACTCGGTAGTACTTACATACTCATACGTGTATTGTTTTTTTTAAGGGGTTGAAAGTTGAACCCTACGCATAGGTAGAGATTAAACTTCATCCTCTTTTTAGTAGTTTACTTATATTATGTACGTAGGATCCGTGCAAGCTAGTGCAAGTATAGCTGATTACATAAAACGATGATCGATGATGTATCAGAAGTTGATTTTAATGTTTACATTAATCATTATTTCTTCTTCGTAAATATCAAGTAACACGTCATCTGCGGTACAAAGTTCATGTCTGATTAGTTAATTACTTTTTGACTTTGATTTTAAATCTTGATATACCTTGGACTAGCACTAAACCCAGGTACATTTTTTGTGCGCAAGGTAGGACACGCGTAAGGTCGAGTTATTTAATGTTTGTCACAGATGTCCATGGAATGGAAACTGTGGTGGTTGAACTGCAAGCTTGTTTGCTATTCTTATTACATAAAAAGGAACTTACATATTTCTACTTATCCACGTTATGTTATACAGGTGTAGTATGTAGGTATGTTTGATATAGTGTGATGTATGTGGCCGTGAACCAAATGTTCTTCACGGTGTGTGATCAATTGTGATCCGGTTGGGTCAGGCAGAACGAACTACCGGACACACCACCAAGCAAACTGAAGCAACGCATTGAGGAATCTTTGATGAGCTATTGTTGTTTTTTCATTAGTGTTGTAATTTTTTATTCACCGTACCATAGCTTAATGTGTCTATTTGCGGCTGTGATAGCTCTGTGGTTTTTATTTTTAATTTTAGAACATGGTTTCAAATTCAGTTCCGCGTAGTCAAATGTTTATCTTGTAATTATCAAGTTAGTTTATAAACATAGTTCTTGATACCAGGAGTTTATTTAAGCGTTGCTCCTCCTTAATGAGAAAGAACTTGACCAAAACGAAGTAATTAAAAAAGTAAAAATGATGATAAGAACTAGGTATTTGATATTA
>LGAG01000121.1:324793-347536 GCA_001278395.1 Lerema accius
AGTTCTTGATACCAGGAGTTTATTTAAGCGTTGCTCCTCCTTAATAAGAAAGAACTTGACCAAAACGAAGATAAATTAAAAAAGTAAAAATGATGATAAGAACTAGCTAGGTATTTGACATTAATTCATGACGTTAAAAGTACTCGTAAGTTTTGCAAAAATACCTTTAATTCTAAATACACTCAAACTACAACAATTACCTATGCAGGTAACACGTAAGCTTAACAGTTTCCTAATAACGATATAAATTAAAACCACGGCTATAATTGTGTTTCATAAAGTTTCCCATTACGTGCATTGTTTCAAATGAATATGTGCTGCACTTGTGTAAAAAGCAGTTTGCGGACCGCCTGTCGCAATATGTCACTGAGCTAGTACAGATTAGCGCGAAAGGAACCTGTTGCCTTACCTAAACATTTTATTAGCACCTGTTTAGTAGAATCGTTAAGACTGTCGTCTTACAACCCATTTTTACCTGAACACTGAGTGTAGTTTCTTTTCAAAAAGGCGTTTCCAATAGTACTTCTACTTAGCGATGAATTAGCAAATAACCAAGACTCACGTTGCATAAACAAATATTTTACTTAATATCAATCTTATCACAATTACTGCTACTTTTTACAGCCTCGCTAAAATGACGAATTAAAATCTGACCCCATTTAAATCTTGGAGTCCTTCGTAACCTTGCAAAGTCACTACAAATTGGACTACGGAATCATCGTAACGTAAAACTAGAAAAATGTTACATAAAAACCTGTCAGTTGTATACAGATACTTGTATTTACTCAAACACTACTTATTACTTTACACAATGCATTCACAGATATGTGATAAATTAAATTAAACAATAAACTTGACAAATACGAATTGTTGTATTGTTATAAAATGTGAAACTTGTAATGATCACTTATCATGAGATATATGGTGAATAGGAAATGAAAAGAGGAATTTGTTTACGTAATATCAACCTTTATTAAAAAGGTCAATTTAAGAATACGAGAGGTTCTTATTTCAATTGTTGATTGTCATAGAGAAAAGCAAGTTAGTAACTACATGTTCATTACAAAAGACGATTCTGATACTAAGAAATGTTTACGCTGTTAAGTTCCGTGTTAATATGTAATCAAAAAATACTTAATGAAATACACCTCAAGTTTCTTGTTATTGATAAACACAGTCTCTAGTACCTATTTTACAAATAACATTAACAAAAAGGCTTATGATTACTATTACGAAAAAAAAACCAAAAACAAAACAAATATTAGGCCCAAACAATTTACAACGGCTGTGCACTACCATTTTCTCAACTACTTTTAACATTTGGCATTCACGACTCGTCAGTATAATTGAAATACCAGCGATGCGATCTATCATAAAAGTGAGCAAAGTTGAAATAAAAAGATAATGGGTCGATAAGACGAGCAAATTGCTATGGAGGCGTCTTCACGGACCTCTCAACGCGGAACTGATTATAATCTTAACAGGATACCTACGCTTTAGTAATCCGATCTATAAATATATCATCATCCTCTTTCTGTTATGAACTCAACAGAGGGGCGTTATTGGGCGTTGCCGACATACCTATTGCAGAAAAGAAGAAAGTTTTGAACCCACTTGAACTGACCTAAATATCTGAAATAATAATGTATGTTGTTTTATTTCATAAATTAAGACTTGACAATAACTGTCCGATTCACATTTTTTTTTATTTTCGAGGGGGAAATCTTTTTAAGATACGCGAACTCATAGGTTGCGGATTATGTAGGATTTCCCATTGACACCCAGCTATTCACCAAATAAAGCGACACTCACTTAGGGATCTCTCATAAACGCACCGAGTGCCTTTTTTGAGTAGATCAGGCATCAACTCCAGTTTAATTGGGGTGGTCGGTCCTCTCCCGATCCCGCTTGATGATCTCGATAGGCTTGCATTGGACTCAAAATAATAAGGGTGAAGCTCCTTGCACCACAAATTGTTAATGTACCTGAACAAATATTTTACGGATGTTTTCCAGGAAGTTGGCTATTGCACACTGGTGTCCTCCCACACCTCTCGACCCGGAACTGATTATAATCTCACCAGGATTTGAAACTCATCCGTAATAAAATGTTTTTAATTCTAAATTATCGCGGAAGTTATTTAAAAAGTACTCCTTTGTGTTTTTTGCGTACATCTCTATTACAACTTGATAAGGTTACTATTGGTAAAGTGCCTTATGTTTTATGAGGCCTTGTCTATTATTTGCCTTGTATTTTATTTTTAAGCAAGGTCGTAATTACATATCTAACGAGCATTTTGACTTATAATTGATATGTTATGTTTTGTTCACATCTTACATTTTTTTACTAAAATTTCAGTTTAATCTTTTTATTTTTTCCGGTTTTTGCGTACGCTAAAATGTTGGTAAATAAAGTCAAGAGTGAGTAGGCTTTTGTTAAATGCGCTAACCTTACGAGACAATATACAATCCTGTGAAATTGTGTCAAGTTAAAAGAAAAAATATTTTTCGGAGTTAAAATTACATTTTCTGCAGTCCATATAAAGTAAAATATAAGTAAAATCCTTACGCTATAATTGGTCCTATTACTTCGTAACGACAATAAGACTGAAGTTGTCCGTAGTCTAATCAGGTGAATTCATTTCTCAGCCGGGGACTGACAGCGATCTCGCTTTCGTTCCGGGCCCATTCTTAGAGCTTTCACACAATTATCGTGCTTTGATTAAACGAGATAATAGCAAAATCTAGATGTAGTAAGGTAAGTTGAATACATTACTTAGTTAAATAGTTTGAAATTTATAAAGTTACTCGTAATTCCAGTGGTGAGTTATGAAAAATACAAATTTTAATTTATGCAGTAAAGTCCATTTTGTTATATATCTAACAATGAGTAGTTTTATTTTTATTAGTATATTTTACTATCATATCTATAAATATTTATTTATATGTTATTAATTATGTACCTATCCGTAGTTAATCAGACGTGCTACCCACAATAATCACCATCTAATGAAATTATTGAATAAATGTGTAATAAATAATTTCGGAGAAATTCTTCATGTTATCATATTTAACAACTAATATTTTACATGTAATACGACCTATGACTCGATTTCTTTAACACTATAATCTACATAATAAATATCTACTAGATATTTGACCCGCTACAGTAAAGGCACATTATTATGATGTGGCAAACTGGCAAATGCATTAAGATGTCCGAAATGCGAAGGAAGCAACAGCAACGTAGTATTATTATACAATTTGCGAAGTCAGCACACGCGATGTTGTTGCAACATTGTTAGCTGTTGTCGACGGTGGAGACAATGTTGGGTCGCACGAGCTGGCTGATTCTTCTCACGGGTTCCGAAGGTCGTTCGCGGATAACGCGGCTTACAACACGCTTTAAATAATTTGATTTCATAACATATGTAAACGCCCTGAAGCGTGATTAACTGGCGTAGTAAATTGTGTACAGGTAAATAAATGTACAGTACCAATGGGTTCTACCTAGGGTTATAGTTAGGATAGTAAAAAAAAATGTGAATTCTGTACGAATAGATATCTACTCGTACAATTTCTTATTGTATGACTGAATTACAAAGGATTTTATTAATACCTACTTATTGTCCATTTATTTATTTACTAATTAAGTAAAAAAAGAACCCACGTGTTACTCGTAATCACAATATTTATGCCTGTCTAAACAATTCTACCTTTGACCATAAGGCAACATATTAAAACCTAAAGTTCATTCGTGCTTGAATTTAATTATGTATCGTACCTAGTTATATTATAAAAGAAGCGAAGGGGATAATTAGAATAATTCAAGTTAGTTAGCAAGAGAATTAGCTAGAGACCTCACATATCGCAGTAGCCTGTTACCATAAAGTTGTGCAAACCTCTCCGTAATTACTAATTGGTCTAAGAAGACTCACCTTTCATTTACAATTAACTATAACCCCATCACGTCAGCTATTAAAGTATCAACAAATTAAAGATTAACACACAACACACACGACCAAAATAGGATTAACTTGTAATGTTAGCGTTCCGAGGCTACCGGTATAAGCATGGAAAAGTAACCATCATATGAAACCCACGGTATACGAATGATTTAATGATATACTAAATATGCATGGAAACAAGAAAAATGTGTTTAAGAACATCGGTCAAATCTGGCCTTTAAAAGGAATTCAAACCGACGTATCAAAGTTATCGTAAATCTGAACAGGCGGGAAGAATCCGCAAGAAATCATTCACTCAATTGACACGGTGTTCGTTAGATGACATTTCCAGTTTCCCAGCGCTCCAGACAAGGCCGGGTTAGATAACGTCGAGCGCTGAGCTTTCACCCGCGGTATATCACGCGCGACCGACGACCGGCGCCCGCGCAGCTTCCGCCAGCCGCATGCGCATCGTGACCCCAACGACTAAGATCTACGAACGTCGAGCTCTTTAGTCAGCCAACATCGTAGATGGAATCGTAGTTGTGTAGTGCTAACTTCCTTAATATAAAAAAATATAGGAGCAAGACTTGTACAAGCCCAAAAATCGTGACCGTGTAACTCACTTGAACCAGTCTCAAAAATATAAAAAACATTTTACGATTTTTGGGGATGTTACGTTTTGATAAATAGATATTTCGTAATAGATCTAGTTGCCAAGCCACAACTAGACCTACAAATTACAAGCTCTTTATCAAACAAAACGGAATAGCTATGAGCGATAACAAGCGTTACTTGTTGTATCTACAAGTGTTATACAAGCATTTCGGGATTGGTATTTGCAAGCTGAGATATAGTAGTAAACTTTATAGCTATAGAGACACAAACAACACCGGAAAAGCCATAGAAAAAGGGTTTTTTTAAATATAAAAAAATAAATTTGAGATGACAGCAGTTTCAAATTGCTATTGCTATCAATTGCTCAAAATTTAAAACCATAGCAAAGTTAATGCACCAGACCTTCTTCAAAATATCGGGGTCAATAGGTAAGAAGATAATATCGCCTCCCAAATGCCAAACAGAAATACGAGCGAAATTAATGCCATCAATTTCAACAATGTGAAATCGTCATTGCTCGTTAGCGTACGTCAATTGAGGTCATTATTTTTATTGAAGCAGTGCAATAAAGCACCTTTACATTATCATGAAATATTTTCTAACCTGTGCAATGTGATGTAAGCATGTGATAAGCTCTGTACAACTTATGTATGATGACGTAACGTTATTTTCGTGCATTATGTTGTTTGAAGCGCTTATAGCGTAGTCTGTGTCAAAGGGAACGGAAAACTTATGAATAACATAGGCGCGGCCGGTAGGTGAACTTCAGTGGTTTTTACGTACTTAGTATTCACATTTTTAGACATTAGCAAGATAAATTAAATCATAATTGTATCGTCTTTATGGAGATATTCATTAAAATAAAATTTTCATTTCTCTCCGTCAATCAGCATTGGAAGTATTGTATCAGGGTTTCTTTCCATGCGTGGTCCGTTATGCCAAAAGACATCTTAAAATGAACCAGTAGCGTCTCATTCTCACATTAGCGATAAGTGTACAAAGTTAATCAGTTATCAAACGAAGATTACTCTTTCGTTTCCTAGTTCAATAAGAACTGTTTCTTTGTATATTATTTCACAGTATATTTTACTTTCCCATTCGTAATGACACGCACGCTCGCACGCCGCGCCCACACTTCCCGTTCCGAAGCAAACACCGAACAAACATTAGCCAGGTGTAGGTATATCAAAACTGAGTCTTGTTTACAACTAGATAGTATATAATACCTATGCAATTTATAGCTAAAAGTTTATTCTTATTTAATATAAATATAGAATAAGAAATACAACACTTCATATACGATGAAGTAGGTATTGCACACCAAAAGTCAACATAAGAGGAAAGATGAACTCAAAGTAGAAAATTTGCGCTTCGATGACCTTACAATTTAAGCTGTACAAACCTAATAACATATTATTTATACCACTCATCATATTTATCAAAATAATGTAACGTAATTGTACCACTCATGATACCCACGATTTAGATTTAATTGACTAACATTTTTGTTGCAGACCAAAACGTGAACTTAAACAAAGATGAGTGAACGATAAATTATGAGTTATTTAATGCGTCGATATGCAACGGTTCAGTTTGAGGGCAATAGGTTAAACTGAACACGAATTAGCGATCTGTACTCGAGTGAACACGACGATTGGGTAACTATTACAAAACAATACATTTTTCTGTTTTATTTTTTGTCCAATAATGTACTTAAATATACATGAAGCATTCATAAAATATGTTGCGGAAAATGTCAATCGATTTAAGTTTATAGAAAACTTATTAAGCATTTAATAAATACCTAGTAAAAACATTTATACTTAGCTAGGTACATTCATACTTAAATTAATTTTTGTTTTGGCATTAAAAAAGATGTCTAGACGGCGCGATCAATTATAGATATAAAATTAAGCACTATCTTATTTGTGTATCATTGTTGAGTAATGAAAATGTCAATTACAGTTACTAGGAATTTAATAATGGATATTAAAAGCTGTACAAAAATAGATCGTATTTATTTGACAAAAATAACATCGTTGTAAATAAGTTATTCAAAGTTTACTGGATACGATTAAAAATGAAAAATTCAGGCCTTCTAAATATCAGGAAATTAGATATTATAGTCACTCAAATACTGATCCAAACTTAGGATTGGGGAGAGACGAAATGGTTTGTTTGTACATCAATGTGATTTGTATATAAAATGATTCCTTGATATTGGGAGATATTTGGATCTTTATCTTCCCATTTGCCATGTTACCCCAACTTACCCTACCTACTTTCAGCGAGCATTGTCTTCGTGTTTTCGTCTTCAGGTATCTATAAAGGCACCTTGCAACAGAGCCATTTAAAGATGCTCGGCACGAACGTCGCGTAAAACTCGTGCACACGTGACAAGGTACTTGGGCCCGCAGTTTTCTTTCATCACCTGATTGCAAAATCATTTGCACTGTGCTTTTAATAGATGGGCTTTAAAGTAATTTATAACTCCATTAAGTATATCGTGTATCTAGCAAACAATGTTACATTACTAGATATAGGATACAATGCAACCTTTGGACGTATATTATTATTTGCTTGCACCTAATAGTCACCTACTTCAAGAAGATAATTATGAATCAATGTAAATAATAATGAGCTTTATGCTCACCCTGTGTGAGTCCAGATACCTTTTCTAATTATACCTAAAGAAATACTTACCTAATAAACCTTAGTGCCATATAGGTAACGTTTTCCTTTTAAGTTGTCCAAAGGAATTGCTGGTTACAATTAAAACCGCAGGTAATTTCCTTATTTTTTGTCTCTAACCTATCAAAGGTTGAAAGTGCTTTGCAGTGCCATTATACCAACTATATACCAATAGGTATAATCCTATTGACTAGGTGTAAATAAGTGGAATACAATTGAATGACCCGGCATAGGTAAGGCACCTAATATTATTCCCAATTAGGTACTATCTTTTCATTATATTCAAAGCAATTTGTTTTTAATTACATTCTAAATCGAATTTTTGATGGCTACTTGTCATTAACTAAACTTTGCTCAATAGATTCTTTATATTTTATCAAATGCCAATCTTTTGAAATGTTGAGGCAAAAGAACAATGGACAGAATTATGCGAAGAGGTACCGTCCGCGTCGATCGCAGATCAACCTGCTTCACAATGGAATTGCTTTTGGCACTTTCACTGCTGCTCTTTGACACCCATTGATAACCAATCGTGTGATTCGTAAGTTAGATAACAACATTTCATAATGCTACCAATGTGACTTGGACTAATAGTAGTAGACACTAGACTAATTGCAGTACAACTACTGACAGTTATTTAACTAAATATATATAACTAGCAATCGCTAGCGGCTCCGCCCGCGTAATTTTGGCGTCTTCGCAATATTTTTTATTGCTGCTCCTCTCCTATAGCCTTCTTCGATAAATGGAATATAATCGGTCCAGTAGTTCCAAAAATTAACGCGTTCAAACAAATTCTTCAGCTTTATATTATTAGTTATAGATAATATTCCTTACTTAATTTTGAACGTACTGATTTAAATGAATATAATAATAGCAAAATAATAACACTAAAACAATGTTACGTAACGCTTTATTCGTCTCCCCCTCCCCTATGTTACGCATCATAACATTTTAAAAGTAAAATAATACTTGAACGTTTCCTTAGTCAATTATTTATCCGAAATTCCCAAAAATTTCGCACTGCGGCATTAGTTTGATTTTTATAGAAGCTAAAGTTAGTTAGGTAACCTCATTAACATAAATGTTACCTTCAGATAAGATAAAAGTAATTATGTAAGTATAGATGTTTTATTCGTGTCACATAACAATTAATATACTTGATGATAGTGTAAGTTTGTCAACCTATGTCCTGTCCTGCACGCGATGATTTGCATACGAGTTGTGCCATTTGAGAGGAATTCCTTTAAATACCAAACGTCGCAAATCTACCTATGGGTCTGTATACACTAGTCGTTAGTAACTAGTTGGATGCTTCACCAACCATCCTATATGATGAAATGTACTAGTAAAGACTTGAAGTCTCGCGCACGACAGTGATTTGCAAATGGTAGTAGGTATCTATTTATATTTAATGACATAAAAACTATTTTGGACAGGAATGTATTTCGAATCATGCTATTTATTAATTAATCCGCTTATTATAAACTATATTGTTAGTAAGAAATGGGGCAGTTTTAGTCTATTAGTCACCAATAACTAAATAAGCAAAATGTAGAGTTGTTTTACTGAGCAATTTTTGTGTTATACAAAACTCTGAGCCTATCTAATTAATTCACAATATAATTAAAAAATAAAATAGATTAGAGACTATATCTATTTATGTTATGTTCCAGTTTCTCTAAATTTAGTGCAGCAGAAGAAGATAGAGCTGCAAACATAAATTTATTAGGTCATGAAGCTTATTGTTTGTCATTGTTTCTTATAGGTACGCGATTTACTCCAAACCTAGATAACACTAATATATAGGTATTTACTATTTACTAGCCAAACAACTACTTTTAACGATTGTAGTATAATTTTATGAACCTAAGGTACCTAAATGAATGTTAGGTTCTTACATAACTATATTGGTGGTCGGTATGCTAATAACCTTAATCATAAATAATTTATGTTATCCCTATTTAAATAAACATTAAACAAGTAACTACTACCTAATTATGTACCTACTGTGGCGTAATTTACATGTAAATAATAAGACAATAAAATCAATAAAATTGGGTAAACAACATGAGTTCTTGAAGTAGGATCAAAATACATTTATCGCAACAAGTAGGTACTTACATACCTACTTACGTATTTAATATTATTATGAACTTTTTGGTTACAACAATGTAAATGTTTGTTTTTGAACAGGACTTGCTTACCTAAATTAGGAGTAGGTACCTATTTCTACGTAGGTGGACCAAGTAAATTGAAGTAGATGCATTGAAGATCCTAAATAAACTTTGTATAAATACTTGGATGATGCGTCAAGGACTGCAGTGACTAACAGACATCCTCGGTACGTCCTTTCACGATCTACAGAACACGCAACATGTAGGTACCTAGACATTTAATCAATTTAGAAGGTAAAATAGTTAATAAGCTATTATTAATATTTATTCAACTTTGGATGTTTTTATGAATGTTTTTCTTTTCCCATCTTCTCCTTTATTTCAATATAAAGCACTTTTACGAAATGGGAATATTATAAAAAATTGCATAAATTAGCGTAGGTATCATCCATACCTATATTAGTGAATAAATATTTATATTTTTAATTTGAATAGAAGTCAAGGCTAGGCACCTAATTATAATTAATTAATTTTTGCGTAAGTGTTCACTTATACCTAATAATCTAACCTGTAGGTAGGTATTATAATAGATAGGTGGTATAATTAAAATCACGTAAAAAACATAACATAGGTAGGTACTTTACGTTATTATAATTATTTGACCAAGTCCCATTGCCTTGAACTTTAAATAACTGACAATGAGTAAACCAATAATGGGCCACCTTCGACAACCCTTCACTTGACGTTCACGTAATGCGATGACACCATTCCGCCGCATGCTGCATGCCGCATCCGCTACCGACATTGCAAACGACTTCGCTATTCGATTTAATTAAGAATGCAATCATTGAACCTTTAATATGATTTCTTACCTAATACTCAACTAGTTATTCAAAGGAAGAGGCTCAAAGAAATACGTTAGGCTAGAGGCTGTGTAGTAGGGCTTGGATTATTTTAATAGAACCCCGTAGGTACCTAATCTACAGGGCGCACCACATGGAAGGGAGGATATTTTTCAGACGTGAACGTCTTTAAATTTACTGTCATACGGAGGCAGTCCTAAAAATCTGACGACAAAATCGGGGGATACAGTTTAGCGTTGTAGTTTCGAATCTATCGTCTGCATCCAAAATAAAAGAATTAATTACAATAAGCAAGGACAGTGAAAAATAGTGCGCGGTGGAGGAGGAAGTACCGCCATTTTGAGGTTACTTTTACGATGTAGTTACAGGAAGTATATTTTATAAAAAAAAAATCTGTAACATAAACGTATTCACGTACAACCCACAGCTGTATCCATGACACAGCTATAGGTATCCAATTTTTTTATATACTAGTAGTTTTTTATATAATAGTAGATGTGTACCTACTATCTTACATCAAATCTAGGGATTTGCAAGATGTGTTTCAAAACTACGCTAATATCGAGTAACCGTTTCTAGGGATATGTAGAGATAATTACCGCAATCGATTTAGTAACTACCGGCCGACTATCAAACTCGTTTGCTTCTTTAACCAAACTGAACGCGAACAATTTGTCGCATCCCGTAATGACACATCGCACCATAGCAGGTTTAGATACTCAGATAGTCTCATTATAAATCTACTAGCAGCTAAGTAAAGAAACAAACGTAATAGGTATCTACAAGAAATTTGCATACAAATTTCTTTTAAAATAAAAAAAAGTTTCACTAATTTATTGAATCCTAACATTTTCAACGCTTAGTTTGATAGCGGACCACAAGAATGTTAAGCTACTTAAAAACTCGTCAGAGTGTAAATGCGTGAGAATCTTTCATTGTAATGAATAATCCCTTCACTAGTGACATACTGGTCTAATTATCACATGACCAGTGATGGCGGAAGGGTGTGAGACAACGTACTGGCACTTCCGCGCATTGTGGCGAGCGGCACTTGCGACACACCGCATGCCTGACTACTTGACACACTCCAGAGGGGTCAAATTTATCATCCTGGTATGCAATGATTATATGAAAAAAGCCGATAATTATGTTTTATCATCATAAATGGTAACATTTTTTTATTAACTAGCTGTTCCTTACAATTGTAATTGCATGAAGCAGAAATTGTGGTGAAAAATTGGCAAAAAATTTGATTAGATACACTAGATTTTGATCAAGATTTTCGAGAGATATATTATTTTCGAGACCAAATATAAATGTTAGCAACTACAAGTTATAGGTACCTACTTTCCACAGTTTTTTAAAGAATTAAATTAGCGGCAACTCCATCATAATCACAAAAGAATTAGGTACCTATTTCGTTAACTTAGGCAATTCACGTGGAAAAAGGGTAGAAAATAAAAATATCATTTTCTTATTACTTTCCACATTTTATTTACAATATATTAATATTCTCTTTATTAATCGTGTTTATTTTGCTCGTCAAGTCAGGCACGCACGTACATCAGAGTTAAGCATTAAAATCACACAGATCGACAAGACCTCACTTTTTTACAAAAATAATGGATATTACTAAAACTACGTATTTATTAAAGACGCCTTGGGCGGCTCGATATTATTTCCACATTAATCTCAAGGTTCACATCTAAGTATTACGTTATTTCTAGTTTACTACAGCAAATTAATTATATTTGACTACTCAGTAAAATATATTTATAAAGTATTGCACAAGGAAATAATATACTCGCGGACACTAGAATTGAGCCACAGCAATTTTTCTTTATGATCTATAAGTCAACTAATTGCAAGGTGGCTCGATTCAGTTGACCAGGACTGTATAAAGTGTAAATCTTTTTATTACATACAATAATAAAAAAAAAAACTATTTTTTCACAATCCAGTAAAACTAAATAAGTTTGTCCTTTTTCGACACTTGATAACTTTTTTTTGGATGGTCATTGTTATTAGAATTTAAGACTAACACAACATAACCAAGACATTTTTCTAGAATCTAGATCATTTTGAAATTAGATGATTGCCTTTTTTACTGTAATATTTTTATGTCTTTCTTAAAATATGGCATTTGATTGCAACTACCCCACTGATATTAAAACAAAGAAACACCATATTCAGGCCTACTTATCACACTTTGTTTAAATATTTCGACAAACAAATTGCTGTATGAAAGAATCTACTCATTGGTACTTAATTTTTTCATCATTTCCTAAGTTATACACAAATATGACATCCTAGTGTTCAGTGACAATTGCTTGAGAGGGTGGTGAATATGAATTATAATAATACGTGTAATATATGTGGTAATTACTGAGAAAACAGTGAATTTGTGATAAATAGTGGTATTTGACTTTTTAAGCCGAAGTTTGTATAACAATTAGGACAAGAGAAAAACTTATAGTACTTTTTACTCACGATATTATTGAAGGTTTTTACTCTATTGACGTTATGATATTGGTATTTTTATTTGCTTAATTTTTTTTTGTAACATGAATGCAGCAGCAACATGGCTTACAAACACATTTGATCAGATTTTTTAATTTTTTCTTTTGTGCTTGCTGTTTTTATTTAATTTCAATAAGGTTTTAAATTATTACAATGATAGTACAATGAGGAGTCCTAGTCGCCAATAGCACCAGACCAATGAAATTACAGTATTGTAATACTAGATTCATTTTGTAAATTTAATTTCACCTACTTACTCTTTGCAGTAACATAATAACTGAGAACGAAAAATGTGTGTTAATGTTTGTATTTCAAATCGTGCTTTAATTGAGATATAATCATATTACAATGACAGTACAATACAAAGTAGTTATTTACTGTATTTTCTAGTAGTAGTATACATCGAAATTGAACTGCTTTCTTGTATATTTGGTACTGCCATTGATTAGATAATTAAACACACAAATTGTATATATTATATACATATATACGACTACTTTCACTTCAATGTTGCTCTAAGTTATAACTCAAAGTCTGTGACAATACATGTAATTCTTGATCATATTTGGTTGTGTTGATAAATGTCATAGTCAAAGGAATTTTAATGTACTTGAAAACACCTCCTTTTTTTAAACTGAATACTACATAATTAATTTTAACAGATTTTCAATTTTGTTAGTATAAAAGTGAGGTCCAGACACACTAGTCGGAATAAACAATATATGGCAAACATTGGCATAAAAATTAATAGACGACAATACGACACGATGAAATTATTGTTCTAACACAAACATTTGGACAGATAGTTCCGATAAACATCGATATTCATGAACCACATTAAATTGTACTTTACATTCATCTAAGAAACTATTACATCTACCGTTCAAAACACCAATTAAAACATCTCTTTAAAACGGCAGACATCTACAATCACACGCGGAATATTGTCAAATAGGACAGTAATTTAGGAGAAAATATTAAACTACAGTTCGGATCTAATATAACAAGTTCCATCTACTAGTAGATATATAATTTGGCAAGCATTAAAATATAAACTTTCTACCTGATGATGAACATTCCACTTACATTATATTAAAATGTTAAAATACCAGAAAAACACGACTATAATTTTAATAACCTTACTACGGTTCACGAATCTATGGAATAAACACTGAAGGTTGTTCCGAACAATTCAATTTTAATTTGAAAGACGTGTGGCCGCCGCTATTTGCGAATTTGTGCTGCGAATACTGCTTTGGAGAACATCTTTTTAAACTATGCAGTCAATTCAATGAGATTTTTGTGTTTTTCAAGTTAGCCATGGATTTTAGTGGTTACTACTTATTAAATGTATTAAACCACCTTTTCCATTTTCCAGTAAACCGACTTTACATTTTGTTGCGGACATGTGACATGGATTCAATTCGTTCAGTAGTATTATAAATTTAATGTATTTAAATAAATGATTTTTCAAAAATATTCTCTTTAACTATAAAACTATCTGAACGAATTAAAAAACCATTTCAAATGCCGCACTCTCTTTTAGTTCGTCGGAAATTCGTCCACACATTTAGAAAATAGTGCCCATTCAAGAAAGAATCAAAAGAATTATAGCCTGAAATTCCTCACTTTTTTTATTTTTCAATTTTTTTTATAGCATTTATCTATTATAGGAATAGACAAACTATACATTTTGTTAGCATCGATTTTTCTAATTTTGGTTTAGCTGAAACACTCATTTGTCAATCCACTAGTTTATAAACACAGTTCTTACAGTTTTTTCCACTCAATACATTATTGATTATCACAACATTTTATATGTAAAGCACAATTCATTCTACATTGACCACAGACTAATCTCAATACCAAAGCAACATGAAACTGGTATCTACGGTTGGAGTTAAAAGATTTTTTTTTGAACTATTTAACTATTGATTAACAACCGATATTTTTTGTTTTGCATTTAAGGCCCTAAGACTTGAAGTAAATTATCAATTTCATTTTCTTTTATTTTCAACAAGGTTTAAGGTTGGCCGTTACTTGCAAAATAATAGAAAATAGTCACTTCTACAATGGTAGGCACAAATGGTAATTAGGTGCACACATACAAAACATTTGTATCTAATTATTATAAATGAAAATAATACAGTGGGAACAAACGAGCCTTAGCTAACCAGACTCAGTGTAGTGTAGCTAATTGCAGTTGTTTATTTTAATCACTATACCTAAATGAAAATTGTTTTAATAGCGATCGATACCTATATATTAAAATTAAAAAAAAAGCAGTGAATATACAAAATAATAAATCAGGTTCCATGTTTCCTAATAGTCTACATCATTGGATAATTTAAAATTTGTGAATTATTAATAAATAGCTGACAAAATAACTGAGCTTTTAATAAAATAGTTATAATTAAAACTATGTGTATTTTAAGGCACTTTTAATTATTAGGAAATTTAAGTAATTTTTCAAAGTACCTATGATTTATTAGCAACGACTTCTACTAATAAATCACACGTAGAAAACATAATATTAGTATCTCATAAACCAACTGCCGTGAGCCCTACTAACTGATCCAGTCAGCTCATAGGCAATATTAAGAAAAAAAATTCTTTGTAATAAAAAAAGTAACGCGTAAGTAAAAAAGTTGTCCGTGTACAACATCTATATTAAAAAAAATTTAGTCGTCTTAAAGTATTATTCAATTTCTACACCTCTGTTACAATTAATACACGTTTTGATGTATTCGTTACGCTTTCTATCGACACGATTACATAATCGATAATATCGAATATTAGTGTTTACGAATATTACTCGAATCCAGTCGATATTCGAAGGCGTAGACGCGTGCATATAGAAAAGCGTACTCCGTATTGGTTAACGACAACTAGGAAATTTACTTCTATACGTCTCCTTATGAGGATGTCTTCTAACAAATATTTCCTTGATACATCCTAATATCGTTTTCAAATCCGGTAAGGAGACTGAAAATCAATCTCTTGTCCAATGATATTTTATACTATAGATATGATTCGTCCTTAGTAAACAACCGAAAGTATACCGCGTTGTATACGTCCTTATCATCTTTACGAAATATTCGCCGTCTCATTCTTACTCTAAAGAAAAAAGACGCGAATTTAAGTATTTTCGTCTTTAAACCGAGGCGCTTATGACATAATTATCTATCTGTAGCGTAAAATATCATTATTATAGTCCAAATATCTTCAACGTGAAGGTGCGTCGACTCCCTACCTACATTAAGATTTACGTACGTCTGTGCCACAATCCAAAAGGTCACATTTTGCCTACTATCAAACATTTAGTAGTGTCCTCAAAATGGGTCACTTTGGGTTATTTTGGGTGCGTTCTGCTCAAGTGAGGCGGCAGGCCGGCAGCCGACCGCAGGCCGAATGCCATCGTCGTTTGCATTGATTAGATTCCGCATCTGACAATTCCGCGGTCGACATAGTACGGGAACCGCCGTCGCCTAATTCTGTAATATACGAAATCACAACATTAACACTTTTTTGGGATGATCTAGCTTTGATTGAATACCTTTTTAGCACCTTGAGACTTGCTTAATGATTGTTTTCATAATAACAGTTTTTCAAGACCTTAGAAGCTACACATTTATGAGGAAAAAAAAAGTTAATAAAAAAAATAATTAATAAAATTGTACCCAAAAAAATTAAAACGCATTTCAAGACGAACATTAAAATTACGGAAATATAATAAACAGACACACGATAAAACATCAATATGAAAAAAACTAACTATTACACAACATAGTACTAGCGAAAAAAAACAATAGGTAGGTAGGTACCTAATATTCAAACAATTATATTTATTTCGAAAAAAAAACCATATTTATCATCGTAGTAAGAGTGTTCATAACCCAAATGAATGAACGTAGAGTAATCATAAGTCATTTATTAAAAGTGAACTCGATGTTAGTCAACGCATTACTGTAGCGGCATCGCGTTACCATGGGACAATTAGTTCTAGCTTATTAGCGTCTATGAGGAAACTGAAACTACGCCACACAATTGATAACCCTTCCCGTATACGCGACGTTATATTCCGTCTTTACAACCAAATAAACAATACTTAGTTCTCACTGAAACTAACAAAAGATAATTTGCATCCTACGGAGGGATATAATATATAGAAATGGCAACGCGAGTGCTTTACAAATATGACGGAATAAAACGTAAGTTTATAAATTTCAAAGGGTTAATGTATCTAATAATAATGTAAAAGGATTTATTAACGTTTATCAAAGCATTGGTCAAATAAAACGGGTTAACAACAACCTAATAACACTGACATGCTACGAACCTAACTTAACGAACAAATGCGCGCTCGCACTTGGCTGGATGGATGAGTTTCGTCGGTTTCTGTAATTGAGGTTTAGTTCAAACACAGAGGTGACTATTAGAAGGGGTCATATTCAACTATTTATAATTAATACCTAACTTTATACAAATAAATAAATAAGGGGCTAGGTAAATTTTATGAAATGAGAAACAAAATATTATTATAGCCAATCTGTATTCGTGATAGATTAGGAATTGAAAAATGATACCAATTTGAAATGCTGAAGAATTAGCACATATTTATTTACACGTCGATGAAAGTAAACTAGTGTTAGTATCCACGTAATAATTATTAATTATCAAAATATTAGGTCGGTCAATCTCACTTCAAATAGTGTAATCGCATCGAGATTATAAAAATATGGATAAAAGATAGTTCTTGAATCTGATATGACTTATCTTCTAAATATATTTTATTTCAATTAATGTCAACTTGCTAGCCTTTTTGACAACTAATAAATTGGGACACTTTGGAGATTATACAGGCCTTAAAATATTAAGATGAACATGAAGAATGCCTTTGTACAATATAATACAAGTATTAAACTATACCAAGATTAAATCGTACTAAAATAGTCATATTTTGTTTTGTCGAGATAAAAATTCTTACGTAACAGAGACATAGTTCTTAAAATAGCCAAACGAATAGCAATTAAAATATACATATACAAATATACATTGTATATTTGGGATACATTCGGATATTAGCAGGAATATTCCGTAACTCATGTTATTTTTTCTTCACTAATGTCACGGGACATTCCTAGCCACTTATGACTTATTGCTTTTAGTGTAAACATTACCCTCGACACGATAGTCAATTCAATCTTCTGTAATCTAACACTATAAGTGGCTACTGTAATCTACTTTATTATATTGAATATTAAGTGGCGATATCTCATGGCCAATATAAGACAAGGATTGCATTTCCTGAGGAGTCACTTAATATATAATTTGGGAAGCAATATACCATTTTTTGACATTAATAAAATCACAAAATAAGAATGCAATAAGAATAAAATCTTTAAGAAGTTTAAACCTCAATCCTTTACTAATTGAATTACATGATAACTAACCAATTTGTAGTTTAAAGTTTAAACCAATAAAAGACCGGATATCGCTTACGTAGTAACATAAATCAGAGTCATTCATCTGACCAAGTACGGTCGTCGTATGGACGAACTATTAAAATGATTTGTTTCAGTTTAGACACTGACGTCAGCTAGGTTTACTATTCAGGTTTCTACGGCTTAACTAAGAAGTTGCGAAGTTCAGGTGATACTCAAGACTAATGACGCATTTCAATAAACAGATCTATCTAAGGATAAGTCAATAGATAAAGTAACAACAACTAACACTATAATACTCTAATATTTAACGATCGCGACTTATTTGATTAAAACTTAAATGGCCTAAGACTTCTTCTTAATGCCCTTAACTTAAGCAAAGCAACAAATCTATCAAGTTTATAAAAAAATATTGATGAAAATCAAGGTTTCTCAGCTGCCCGTATTAATAAATCGACGTCAACTTAAGTACGCTAACTCGAGAGTCAATCTGGGGTATGGCAAATCAACTCTTAAAATACCTAAGACTTTTAGAATTAATTTTTCAAACACTCATCATCAATTCCCCTGTACTTCTACTCGAAATTCGTTACGATGTTCATAAGCGATAGGGGTTGGTGGCACTGCAAGCTCATTTGCTATCCTAATACTATAAAAATCTCTTGTAATAAAGCTCTTAGACTAAGATCGGTTTTATACGAGTCCTTAAAGGTGTGGAATCAGATACTCACCGTGTCTCAAATCCCTCTCAGTGAAGTATTCCTGCGCGGAGGCATAGTGTCGTTCGATGAGGTATGGGATGACGGTTGAATTGTGCAGTTCGTCGGAGCGACGAGACCGGGGACTGACGAGTCTTTCACCTGGCTCCAATGGAGGCGTGGCTCGAACCCATCTGGAGATAGATAATGACACCCATTGGCTATTAATCTGAAGGCGGATATTGGCAGATGAGAGTAAAGAATGTGGTCTATTAGAGCCTTCAAGTCAAGGTATAGACTTCTTTTAAGTTGGTGTGCATATCATCTTAGACATATCCACAGTTGGGATTGGTGTCTTATTTACCATAAATTGAAGAATTTAAGACCTTCTCAAGTTGAAGAATATTCGAGAACAAAAATTTATCTAGCGCATAAATGTTTACTCTGTACAGTATAGACATGGTACTTGTATTGTTGAACGCTAAACACTCATATCCCTACAGTAGGAAATCCTATATTGTGGGTGGCAAGTACGCATAAAGGCAAACAAATACAAATTTAGAGAGATCAGAAATTTAAACTCATAATTTAAAGTTTGCTGGCCAATGAACTCAGTATCATTGTAACGGCAGTTTGGATAAATGTTAAAGTTATTAATATTTATAATAAAGACGTAAGTAGCAATTTAATTTTGGATGACATAACGCATTGATTTGAAGACACGCATAGTTTGGCAGTCGTCTTTATATTTGTAAATGCCCTAATTGCCTGTTTGTTTATCATCAGTGAAATCAATAACCTACGTAATCTAAAGGTCTTTAAAGTCACAATTTACTTTAAAAGTCAGTTGTAAGGCCAGGCAGTAAATCAGTGAAGAAAGAAAAGAAAATAAAATTAAAAAACTACAGTAGTACTTTATTCATTTTTAACACTATCCAAAACGGCATTGAACGTGGATAAGAAAACCTCGTAAGAATTGCGAGCATTGACATACTTTTTGGTAAAGAGCGTTGAACGAAATTTTACGCATTTCTTGATTGAGGTCGAAGTATAAGTGCCACTGCCCTTTTTCATTCTATAGCAGAGAGCTCAATGCACTACACAGAACCGTTACTTATACATTTTAAAACTTTATTTTAAGAAACCAAACTGTATCATTTTAAAAATATGTGTAAGATGAAAAATCATTTCTTACAATGAATACTAGGCGGTTACTCCTCCTAAAAAAATGTGCAGTAGTCAATTACACCAAAGAATTAAAGAACTACTAACTGACTGTATTTTTTTAGAAATATCAACCTTGTTTACAGGTAGATAGATACCTATCAGATAATAATACAATGCAATTGAAGTCAAATAATTAAGACACTAAACAGTTTCCTCCAAATAGACATTTATTCTATTCAATTTATCTCTGCTATTAAATAGCAAACGAATTGCAACTAGCAGTAATAAAAACTAACGCTTCTTATCTATCAATGCGAGAGCAACCTTGATAGTTGGTTGCCAAAATCAAAATCTTGGTTAACAATGACCGAGATTAAGACGTCGGCAAACAATTAACGTTATTGGCCGAAGGTCATCACTATGTCCATATTGTACTCAGTTAGACTGCAAACAGGATAAAGTTAAGGCGAGCCGCTTATAAAGTTTGACCAGAGTAAACACACTATCTAGTAAACAGTTAACGCCAATGGCGGCACAATAACATCTATTTGTGTACGCGTAGAGGCGGCCCTGGATTAAATTGCCGAACATTGGAATTCTCATATGCCGTTGAGCTATTTGGAGATTTCCTTAATTTGCTTTAATCTACGATTTTACTATTTAATATTATGTATTAATTCAAAACATAATAGGGCATAGGAACTAAAATGATATTAAATTCTTGCGATTAATTCTTAATATCATTATGCAGATGGGCGATCGTAATTATTTATGCTAGTTTATAACACGTGCAACACACTTATTAGTCATAGAAATAAAATTAATGTATGTAAATTGTTAAACTAAGATTAATTAGGCGATGAATGCGTCATTAATAGTAGATTTTATGTGGTACTTGTGCTCGCAATAGTCGGAACCGAAGCGTTAGTCCGTTCCAGCAGGCGATTATTGCATTTAGATACAACTATTAGTCATTAATTTATTCAATTTCCAAAACACCCGAAATAAAGTAGTCGAAAATTAGTTCTATCCGCAAAAGTGCTAAAATTCCTCTCAGCATTTATAAACAATTTGAATATCACAAAATGACCCAAGAAACATTCATATCATTTCATACAAGATATTATTTAATTCCGAAATTAAGACACTAGTTCCGTTCCTAATTAAATAGAGCAAAACGGGTATTCTACTTACGCATGCCGCCTTATCTCCTGAACGGAGGGGCGAAGCTCCGGGTCTCTCTTGAGCATCTGTACGAGAAGGGTCTGGAGCGCGGGCCCCAGCGACTCCGGCGGCGGCGCGGGCTCTCCTCGGCCGATCGCCTCCAACAACCGGTACACGTTATCACCCTCGAACGGATACCGCCCCGTCGTCATGTTGTATCTGATGAGGAAACGCTTACTTTGACATGCTACCATTACTGAAAGAGAACAAAATGTCTGTAATAAGCTATGGTTTTTGTTGGTTATGTTGTTAGCCACGTATTATTAGGGACGGGGTCTACAAATGGCATAATGTATATGATCACCATGTATGCGTATCATATACTATCTATGAGGAGAGGAGAACTTCAAAAACTGTTTGTAATTTGTATGTAACGTAATTTTTGTATACCCCTTAGAAGGTATTGGGCACTCGTTTTTCTAATGGGAGAGTCTTTAAAGCATTAATACACCTTCACTCAAGCCCAATAAATATTAGTGAATGGATTAAGTTAGTCACGAACCCTGTCGAAAATTGGTAAGGCGTCGAAAGGTCTCCGATTTCCTTATAGTTTGTTGCCAAAAATAACAAATGGGTTCATCCCTGACCATGATATTAGTTGAATAACAAACTAAACAAATGATTATCGTGTTACGTACGACACAGAGGAAATAAAAGGAAGAACATTTCCTATTTGTGGAAACTATTACACATAGTCAATATTCAATTATGAGTGAACATTGCAGAATGAGTTTCCTCCAGAAATACTTCCGGATGCACGACAATAGTTCATTCCAAACTGCGGAGGAAAATTACCTCCGTTTCCAAGAGACTAATTCCTGTTCTATGTTCAAATATATGTGGTAAAGGACTATCTAAACATTCTAAATATAAAATCTATGTATCTAATAGTTATCTGCAATTGTGGAATGAAATTAAGCCTGTGGAAATAAAAATAGATTTCATTGGCGGGATTATAATAAAAATGTGAGACTATCGACGTCACCACCCTCATAAATGGATTTCAAATAATCATAATCTAGATTAACATCAGTGTTGGCATCACAACAATCTATACTATTTATACTACAATACATGTAGTAGAAAACTATGTTGTATACCTATATGTACATATAGAACAAGATGGTACTTATTTTTAACTTAGGATGACTGTTTTATGCTACTGAAATTAGTATAATGCTTTATAATCTTAATACCAGTGCAAAAGTTTTTAAGGCAACCTTGATTCAGACTAAGAATAATAAGTAATTATTTTTTTGTTAATTATATTAGCATAATTACTGTTCCCACCATCAATATACTTAACTATAGGTATAATTGAAGAATCTTAATGTTACATATTATAAGTGATAATTATAAAAAAAACCGTTTAATAATTTAATCAATAAATTGGTCAATAGAAGTTAGAGAATGGTTCAATATAGGTACATTATAATTATAATGATATATATTTTT
>LGAG01000121.1:347725-366207 GCA_001278395.1 Lerema accius
AGGCATCGTCTAGTGATATATATTTTTAAATGCATCTTTCCTTGACAGTGAATCATGCATTCTAAAGGAAATTTTAATACAAAGACAATGTGAGCTAAATAAATAGACTTAACCTGATTTAATACACTACAAACCAACTTTTGTTTTGCTCAGGCATGAGTCAGACACATCAATATGTACATTATTCACATTGAATTCCTTTAATACCTACTAAGGAATATTCCAGTTGAACTTTGTAATGTTTTCAAAAGTCTGAATAATGTATAAACTTATTTATTGTCCTGCCTTGACATTGTTGTTGAATATAGGAATACTGTAAAGATGTTATCTACTTACAATGTGACTCCGCTACTCCATATATCCACTTTAATGCCTGAAAATTGTTCGGCTCCGTTAGCTATTTCTGGTGGTTGAAATGCAGGGGAACCTTGTCCTGTATAGCATGTATCTTCTGAGGAGAACATATCTAAAGCCTAGAAAAGAGATATAATATTATTGAAGGCATAATCAAAGTTCATCTAAGATGCTGGATGCAGATAAATGGATTTTTTTTGGTTTATCCACAAATGTCAATTCAAGTTAATCGGTTAGTAAGCATTTTTAAGGAGTTAGATGTTCTAGAAATCCATGCTTAAGAAACTCCTTGCTACACACTAAATGTAGTGTAAAATTAAATACGATGAAAGATTTCGCATTAATGTATAAGTTCTGTAATTGCAGAATTCATTATAAATTTTATCATACTTACTTCTGCCACACCAAAGTCAGTTATTTTAAGGGTTTGATTTAATGTAAGAAGTAAGTTTCCAGGCTTGATGTCCTTGTGAATTACTCCTTGTCCATGTAAGTACTCTAAGCCATCTAGGAGTTGTGTGAAATAATTATGTGCTTGTCTCAAAGGAAATTTCTTGCCAGGGCTAGACTCAAGCATGTCCTAAAACAAGAATATAAATGTACATTGTACAGAATAGCATTTATTGAGATAACGATAATAACAATACATCTTTAAGCAAGTAACAATCAAATGATTGTATTGTTAAGTAAAATCTTGTGTACAATGTAGTTATCAATGCCAGTAGGATAGCAATCTATATACATAATTTTCAGTCAGTCCAAGGTGTCTCCTTGACCTAATTTGTAATCATGTAATGAATAGAAATAAAGTTATAAATAAGAAGCTAATAAGCTATTAAAGCTTCCCTAAGATTTTGACAACTAAATAATATTGTATATTAACAGATGGTGCAGTTAAACTTGTATGTATAGATAAGTTACTGGATGAATATAATTACCTGAAGCACACCAACACAAAATTCCATAACAAGATACATTTTCTGTTTTTCATCATTATACATAACATCGACTAGTTCTATCACATTTTTATGCCTAAGTATTCGCAGGAGTTGGATTTCTCTCTGTACATTTTGTTCCCCATTTGGTATTCTTCTTAACTTTCTTTTCTTTAGTATTTTAACAGCTCGCCTACACAAAGATTCAGAGTCCAACATTTCTTTAACCTTCCCATAGGATCCCTCACCGAGAACATCGCCCATCACATACTTTCCAACCATTTTACATTTTTTCTTTTTGTTCCTATATATTATTTCTGCACTATCGACTCTATGAAAAAATAGGTTAGTTTGGTCTAAATTAAGATCTAATTCATCAATCTGCTCGTCGTCCAGCCAGGTCACCGAATGCGGCTCTGGGCTCCCCTCCAAGAGAAAATTATCGTCGCTCTCTTGCGGTGCAATGATGTTTGATACTTCAAACTCCACATTTTCATCTGGAAGACTTTCACTACTACTGATTTTCCTACACATTCTTGGATCCATTATCTATCAAAACAACACATTTGGAAAACTGTCCATAAACTATACTTCTTACAAGACTTTTGCCGAGTGATAAAAATAGAGTTAAAAAAGTGATCTACACATGTCTCAAAATATTTATCGTCCGTATTTGGACTAAAGATTTTTATAAAAATTAACTTTTTACGTGCGATGATTGAAGGTAAATATAATCGCTGAAAATTGAAACATCGTAATGAAACCATAGACAGACCATCCACAGACTATAAACTCAGTAAACTGCATCCACAGATTAACACTCATTGAGACAGAGACAAAACTAGCGCTACAGATAAAAAATATTATTCTAGTTATTTATTATACAGATAATATTTCCTTAGTAATTATATCCGCCACTATGTTAAAAATTAGTTTCGCTACTCAACGCTAGATGCTTTGTTTCGCGTCGACTTTATTTTATCAAGGATCATTAAGGTCTTATTATACCTAATGTTGCGTTACTACGATATCGATATTATTTTTAACCGATTTCAAAAAAGAGGTTATTTTAAATACTGTTTATAAAGTACTTAAACTGCAACAAAGTTTATGCAAGTAATAAGGTAAATGATAAAAAACTACATTTTAACATCAACAATATTTATTTAATAATTCAGATAAAATTTTGGTAACACATTCCAAGAGTCACAAAAATTATATTTGTTCTGCATCTAAACAAATTAAGTGTCTTTGCAAAATATAGGTAATTTCATTGAAATTTTTTCTTCAGTTTTTATATTTCTTATTCATTTCCTTCTTAAGTATCGAGAGTCGAGTAAGACAAGCGTCTCGCCAGGTTCTCCTTTCAGGCAGTCGGTCGAGAGGAACCATCTTGTTCAGTTGTTCGCAGATAGAGTTCGCACTACTGCTTTGGCCCATGCGAGGTATCTCACCCATTGTTTTGCTAACACTGTAAATAGTTTCGCCATACCTGTAACAATATGATATAGGTAAATACATTTTTTATTAACTATTGCATGCATAAATTAAATAATGTGTAACCTACATAAGTTAATGTATAAATCAATTGCTTCTAGTTGCTCGTGTATGGTTTGTAGCCTTCGTTTCTAGCCTTAATCACAACGAAGTTACAGGGCAGGTATCAAAGACTAATTTTTTATTTTTTTCTTAGTAGGTACTTTAACGCAAGACGTGTCCTGAACTGTTTCAAGAAAATAGTTAGCACGGCTTCACTTTTTCCTACTGTAACGCCAATAAAACTTACCGTTCAATATAACTTTTCATGCCCTCTGCATTTAAATGCGCTGTCTCCAATGACCCCAGGAACGCATAACGCATGCCCAGACCTTCCGACATAACTTTATCAATATCTTGGACGTCCACAACTCCGTCAGCCACCAAGCGCCATACTTCATTCAGGATTGCGTACCTAGAAACAGAAGACCCCAGTTCAAATCAATTATTCTATAACAGTGTTTATGTTAACTACATCTCCTATTAAACTTGACATTCTGACTACTTAAGTAGGTATATTTTTTGGATAACATTAAAATACAAAAAGAATATTCCCAGCTACCAGACAACCTTTGTGTTTAAGCTTTAATCTGATACTTTTATACAACAAAATAATCCCACGTAATATGATAATTAGTACCCAAGGACATCAAAACTGCTGTCTCAGACCTAAACCTCATACCCAACTTACGATCCTATTCGACATTTGCAACAGAAATCCTTGAGTGGCAGGCAATGGTGGCACTGCAGACTGGTTTATTATTTTTATATCATAAAAAATGCTTAATAGACTTACTGAATACGGTTTAACACAAATCCATCAATTTCCCGTGACAATGATACCGGCTCCTGGCCAATCTCTATCATGATTTCTCTGGTCTTCTTGGCTACTTCAGGTTTCGTCCACGGCGCAGGAACTACTTCTACTAACGGTACATAGTATGGAGGATTTACTGGGTGAGATACTATCACCTGTAAATTAATAAAAAAAATTCATTAGAATTGGTTTTTAATAACATTTGCTTCATAGTGAATATTCTACTGTATATTTATTATACGTCGATGTAAGTTTGGGAACTATTAGTTAATGAATTATGGTAGAATTTTGACCACAGAGTGGGTCCTTTAGTATTCTTAAGTTACCTGAGCCTTATGTGTTAGTCCTTCAGAAAATAGTGATGGCAGTGTGGTGCTAGTAGAACTGGATAGAATGGTTATATCATCAACAACTTTATCCAGATCTTGAAAGACTTTTTTCTTAAGCTCCAAATTTTCTGGGACGCACTCTTGAACAAAAACTGCTCCTTTGACCGCAGACGCTAAGTCTGAGGAACCTGAAATGTTTAAAATTAAAATAGTCAATAGTCAAATTGTCTTAGACACATCTGGTGTAAGTGTAATGTTATTGAAATTCTTTAGGTGCGACTTTAATTCTATGAGATAAAAAAGTTGACTTTGGGATTGTCACAGTGCAATGCCTTGTACTTATTGATGCAAATGCAAATAAAAGATTATCATGGCAAATATTTAATAGAGCGTCTATACATAATTTAATAGACACGTCATAAAATTAGTAAATAACTAAGTAATATAATAATAAGTAATAAATTTTAGAAAAGCGTGGGTACTTATTGGCAATACCTTACTAACTTAAATATCAGGTAGATTAATTCATCTGTATTAAGTAAGTAGATAAATAATGTTAAAAACGTAACATAATAATATTTTTTTTACCTTTGATACACTGAAACTGCTCATCGGCATTCAGACTGCCCCTTAGTAGGCCATCTTTTTCCAGCGTTTTCAGCTGTTCTTTGATATCTACAAGCGCATCGGACACTTGTTTAGGGATGATATCAAACACAGTCACTTGATATCCGACGGACGCAAACAGCATAGCCCAGGAGCGACCAATCAAACCACTGGAAGTCGGACCAAAAAAAAAGAAAAATTTAGTTAATAAGACAGACAAATTGACAGAAATGAACGGCAATACGGGTTATCCTATGAAACCTTCAAATCGATAATAAATGATTTAGTATTAAAGTGTTACAGAATAAAGACAGTTAATATCTGGAAAACTATTTGAGAATAATTTTAAGAGTATTAAGAGTTCAATCTTTTTGTATAGTCGCTAATTCAAAATCATAATATCTACATAGTAGGCACCTATCGCTAAGTTATTTATTCTCACAAAGAAATGCACACAATAGTGATTTATTTACACTACTCACGATTTTATGATAAGATAAACAGAGCCTTTATAAAATAGATAACGATCCCATTACATAGTTTCATGAGCATGTACCTACCGTTTATTAATTAGCGCAATTACCTCTCCTTACTTATTGGTCTTTACTTTCTCGTTTTTATTTCTAAAACGATCCTCCAGTGAAAGACTGAGGTTATTATATTGCTCATAAAATTACCTTAATGCTAAATATTACAACTCCGATTACATAGGTGGGTGGACTGTGGAGAGCCACCCTAACGATTAAACACTTTTTATTCGTTTATTTACTGGAGAAATTAATGATGGAAACCAATTATTAAGTAATACTTTGTATCATTGTGCATCGTATAAATCGTTGTTTTTTACTTAACTTGAAACACTAGGTATTTAATAAATTTACAATTTAATGTACCTATCTACATAAAGAAAAGTGACGCTCATGAAACTAGTAGTTCAGTCTACTCCGTTGATCACGAGTTACGGTCCGTTTTCGTTCCGGGGACGTTTTAAGGGGGAAGAGCTAATCGAACTTAATAAGATAGTTTAGGGTTAAAATGATTTAGGTTTTAAACCACTAAAACGGTTTCGCTAATCCCTCGAATGACATGGTCAGGTATTATTATATTTATAAACGTTTAGGTATTTTAATGATTCCAAAACATAAAACTTGTTTTTAGCTTGATAAACCCTTGCTTACAACATTATTTGACAACAACCGTCTTATCAAGTGACCTTTGCTGACTCTCGTAAGTACTATCAAAGTTCCTATAACTGGTCTTGAAGCCTTATCACGATCTGCAGTTAATTATGTAAGTACCTACAAATACATTTAGTTACTCACACGCTTGAAAAAATATTTGTATGGGTAATTCGATAAAAATTGTGTACGTCAACGGTATAATTCAAATAGGAAAAAGACGTGCAGAAAACAAAATTTCATGCGTTTGTATGTATGTAACATTATATTTAATTTAGAAAATATACCATTGCCCACACTATCATGCGTTTGATACACCAACTAGCATGTAAGACGGAAAGAGCTATTGACAGAGAATTTAAAGTGACATACAATACAAGTGTATACCAGCGAGGTATAATTGTAACGATTCCACCGTAGTGAAACTGTGGATATCCTACCGTAGTAAATTGCAACATTATAAGTAGGTACCTACATTTGCAACATATACCTACTTAGTGTCCCAGCGCTCACAGCAAGGTCACAGCTGTTTTCGATTTTTTTCATATTACTTAGTGCCTAATTTACTTTCAATAATAAAATAGGTAGACACTTGACAGGTAAATGACATTATGCTGTTTTGAGTCGGTAGGTATCTTTTACGTAACTTTTTGATTTTTCAACAACACGTAAAACTGAATACCTAGATGTAGCTGAAATTGTGGGTTTTTAGAAACACGTAAATCGAGCAATTTCAGACATTTTCGGTCTTCGTATTTCCCTTTAACTATACGATCAAATACGAAGAGCAACGAAGATTGCCGAGAATAAACAGTAATAGTGATGCATTGTAGCTAAATTCCTACTCGTATACCTAGAAGCCTAGTCTAGTATTACATACGACGCGAAACGTGGCGCCTGTTCTGTTGTTCAATAAATTACTAGCTATGTGGGTTAAGGTCGTCAATCTCTATCGTTTTTGCATCAATATTTTCAACAAACTAACGTTTTTCAAGCTCCAATGAAGATAATCATAAATATATTCGCTTCAACAGCCATCCAATTCCTGTTACAATAGCACTTAGTCTTTGCGTGACGAATCTACAGTACCTACAATAAATGTGTATAATAGGCGTAAAGACCAAAAATTTGAGTAGGTAGGTATTCAATACGATTTTTTTGTTAACTTAACAGATTAACAAAATAGCTACTTAATTAATAAATATGTATTATGTCCTGTATAAGTACGAGCTCAGATAAGGTCTTCTAAATGTATGATGAAAAAAGAACACATAAGTAGGTAGATGATAAAGTGCACACATAAATTGCAATGCAGCTAATTAAGTCCATCATGAATTTGCCGATATTAAAGCAAAATTACTGCTACTGAGAAATTAGTAACAAAATGAATCTCAATTTCCCAAACGCAATGCTTTTCGAATAACTATAAATAATGATGCAAAGTTATTTTTTTAAGATAACCTAGCGTGTTAGTAATTGGGATATCCATGTTGCCAGTGTAAAAAACTACAAATAGAGGTAATCTTTCTTACCTGCCGACGATACCCACTTTTTCAGTCTTGAATTTTGGCGCCATTTCTACGAGCAAAGTGTACGCGGCTCCCGAACGACAAAAGGTGAATGGTGTGGTTTGCGCACGCTCCGTAATAAAACCGATGCTACGCCGAACCAGTTATCGCAGTCAATATCATTAAAGACACTCCACTCTTAATAGGAGGCCGGTAATAATACGACAGTCGTTTGTTTGATAAATAAAGACTAGGTACCTACTTAATGACAACAAAACAAATTATGTTTGCATAATATATCACCTATTTTATCATTTTACTATCACTAGTTTTCTTTATAACACACGCAAGAAAAAAAAAGTTTATAAGTATAAAATATGTTGTACCTCTATAGGAAGGTAGGTACGTTTACTTTGGTGTATGGTATGAGGTAGGTACTTATATTATTCTAAGTTTTCATTAAAATCTAGGGCCGTAGATATTTTATCAAAGAAAGGGTAAGAAACATCCTTACAACCTAAAAACTTTTGCATTTAAAGTGTCCTAGCCATGTTTACTTCAACCAAAGCACGTATTTTCGACAGTTCGCTATAAATTATTTTTATAATTGAGGAAAACCACACAAACAAACTTTACTTTTCCTTATATCAGGTGTTCATAAATAGATTTAACTATATAAGCTTTCCACAGAAATACAGAGTCCCTTTGTAAATTCATATACTTACCTAATAATAATTCTGCAAAGAGGTGATCATAATAATTCGTTGGACTCAAAGATATTTGCAGGACACAGAATTATAAGTACACGAATCATTCCCAAACGATGGGTTGCAAATTAGAACCTAATTGTAGTTCTGAAGCAAATAATATTAGATGGGCCCTGAAAAATAATGAAAAATGTATTTATATTTTAATGTACTTAGGTACCTAATAGTATGTGCCCCAGACATCCCTAAAAAGGATTACAAAATTTAAAGTGACCACCAATTTAGCTAGGATCGGCAGGGATCATTCTACATCATAATTTAGTTGTAATGGAAATAATTTTGAAAGCTAATAAGTCAATTTTAAATATTTTTTGTTGTTTTATTGAGTAAATACAATAGTATTTTAATATTTTATTAACTCTTTCTTGTCAACTATTACATTATCATCATTAAGGGACTTAAGTAACATTTTAATACTAACAGTAATTTTCATTAACATCAGCGCCCTTAATTATTTGTCTTATTATTAATGTAAATGTATATATCACACTTATCAATTAAGCAGAAGATAGGTAGGCATTATAGTTATGTATGATGGTAACATTACTATCATTTTAAATCATCACTATTAGGTACTTACATAAGAATAACTATTCGAGATTAACATTAAAATACAAACACATAATAAAGAGATCGGTCAATTACGTGAACCGTAAAATTTGCCATTGTTATTAGTTTCTAGGCAAAGTATTGTTAAAATCTTTTTTTTATATAGTTACTGCTTTTTCGTTTAATTCATAGAATTTCTAGGAACATCATATATAGACTACATAATGATACAGATTGCCGGTAGATAATAAGTACATAGTATGTTATGAATTTAAAATAAGATAAAGTAGTAAAAGATTCCGCAACAACTTCTTATTAATGATAACCCCTCAAATCGAACTGCTATCTCCTCGTATAAACAATGTGAATAAAATTAAGATGAAAATAGTAGGGTTCAATGAATTTGATTACTCAGATTAAGAAATATATATAGACTCCGCCTTCGGAACAAATAAATTTAGTAGAAAAAACATAAATGATAACGTTTCTTGGTGCTTAGCTCGGCAAGCCGTGCCCCGCGACGTGTGTCAGATCGTAAAATAACAGAAAAAAAATAATTTTACTGTTTTGTTCTGAAGATTGAGTCTATACTTTATACTCTGTTTTATACTTCAGTATCTACTAAGTATAAACTAAAGAGTATTATGAAGTTGATACTCTCATGCATGTATGAATATGAATAGAATTTAGACGGTAGGTACATTTAGAAAGACGGAACAGTTTACAATCATAATAATGTGTATAATATAACCTATAAGTAATTATTATAAAATGACAATGAATGTAGTAGAAGGATTATTATAATCTCCGAGATAATACTGGTAAGCTTAATCTTCTTGTAAAGTCAATAAGTACCTAGTCTGCTATGTGAAAATGTATTTCACAAAGACGTCATAAATATACTGCATAAAGTATTGTATCGTAGGTACCTACGATATGCCGAAGTGAGAATATTAGGTCCAATATAGTAACTATATAAATACACGATACGATCCGATTTAGTAAATGCTTATACTTATTGAACGGTGTTTTATGAATCTCAGCTTAACTGAATTACTTGCATTGGACAAATTTAATTATTTAATATAGTCGTACCAACTTACTTTTTCCTTGTATTCTAGACAAAACTTTCCGGTATTGCTGCTATAATTTACAGAAATATTGTATGCAGTCGATTTGGCTTCTTTATTTTCATTGTCTAACAAAATACATCAAGCAGGTACTACACTAGATTAATTTAATTGTAACTTTATATTTTACACGCAAGCAGATCCAGCGATTGCGTCCGCTACACTAATGCTAAATATTCTGTAATTAACTTCATTGGCATCAAGAGATTTGTAGATGAATTTGGGTAACTTATCGCTGAGAATCCACAACGTATCTTCACTATCCACCTGTAAGGAAAATAATAATTATTATAATATTTGCTACCTAATTGTATACCAGAAAATTTCTTAAAACCGATACTATTAATCGATATAGCTTTACGTTATTAAACAGTAACCGCCTATAGGTATAGATTTTGCAATACTTACCTTTAAATCATTAGGAAATTCGAAAAGCTCTGTATCATTGAATATAAGTGGATTGTTTTCAGGTGTGTATGGCTTGTCCGAGTTCCAACAACCTACACCATCTCTGTTTACCTGAAACACAAGACATGAATAATATTATATAATAGTATATAGTAGTATAGTAGAGATAAATAATAGTTATATCTCACGGGGAAGTTACTCGCATCTATTATTATTATTGACGTAAAAGATTACCACTATAACCTTTTTATTATTACTTCAATAGTTTCATCAGATCTCAGAATCTCATTAATCTTCTATTGCTAAATGCGTAATAGCTGATGTCTCATTATGTAGGTAATATAACAATGCTATATACATTTACAATTTTTACATCCTTTAGCAAACTCATTTTTTATTAACTGGTGTAGATACAATCAAGGAGTAGTTATTATACTGTAAATTGTAGATTAATATCACCTCTTATTATGTCAAGATTAAAACCAGACTCGCTATAGCGATTTGTGAATAGATTATTTTAGTTCATCGTACTGGGTTTCGTGATTTCGCAGGTATGATCATAGTCAGGGATCCGTAGTATTGGGATATGGGGATGGTTTTTACTACTACTATCAAGCTAATTTATCACGTATGCTTCGAAGGTATTCCCATATATGTATTTATTCTCTCCAAGGAACAACAGCTTTAGTTCCAGTGTTATTTTATTAACATTATAATATTGTTTAAGTAAGTACCCACTGCATTGTCTTTTTGGGTCTTTGAAAATTATATCTGATGACAATATGAGGATAGCAGAGCATAATTATGACCAAGTCAAAAGTTAGTATGTTCCCTAGTGAAATAGGTAGGTACCTAGTTCTTTTTGTGGTTATATCGATTAATTTAATAAAAACATAATTGTTATGGTTCTGAACCGCGACCAGTGATGTGAGGAAAAAATTATAAATAATTAATATAACAGCTATTATTACTTCCACTGATTGGCTGAGGTCATAAAACTCAGTGGAAATATATTCAAATGCTATTAATAAATTACCTGGTAAAAAAGGTACCTAGGTTTTATGTAAATGCGCCATACGAATAGAAATAAAAAGACAGGCATAAGAGCGACATTAATCAAAGTTAACCAAGATATATAAAAATAAACTGTATCTTATTTAGTTAGTCATTAATCCTAAGTTTGTTAACTCAGAGAATAAGAATTATGTTAGTAGTTGTAGCTATCTCTTCTCTATATAAAAATGCCCTATGCTTCAATACAAAGTATTATGTTCCTTGTTCAATACAGGTTCTAATGCCTAATTAGTTAAGTTAAAAAATATTTTTCCCCTTACCTGGGTATAAAACAGGACGTGTGTCTTAGGATCATAGAAACTGGCAGATGCCTGAGTACCCTCTCCTCTGTCACCCAATAACTGAAAAGAAAAAACTTAATAAGTTTCAAATATTTTGTGTTTTTTTTCAATCTGCATAGTCCATCTTATACGTACAATAGTTACAAAAACAGTGATTATAAAGACCTTCTATACATACAATAGAAGGCTGCTTACAAAGTATTTATGTGTTTTCATAAACTCAAATCTTTATGCTTTTTTGGAATCCCTATCGTGCTATTAATAATTAGTAATCACAATGTTTCTTTCCATAGTTTTTCCTAATTCATCTTAAATTCAAGCGTCATGTCACGGCAATATGACAATGTTCAATGTATAAAAAAACAACCTTGGTACTGGTGTAACAAGGTAGTTTAAAGGTTGTTTGTAAAGTTAATATAGTGAGTAACATGGTATTAATCTGTAAAAAGCAGTTTGCACCATTATTATAAAAAAATATTTGGGTAAAACACAAACAATATCATTCTTTCGTAAGCAAGTCGCAATTGTATCATAAAGAATGTCATATACACAGCAATTGTCTTTGTTAATTCGATGCAATTTATAATAATGGAAACTTCTTTTCAGTCTCGGTATTAAGGATACCTATAAAAAAATTATTCAAACCTTGAAATCGTGGAACGCTTCGTGCTTATCGATGTGTGTGTAATTGCGTAACAACTCGGTGGACACACAGAACTCTTTTGTGCTGGAGAACGCGTGGAAAAACATGGTTCGGTACCTTCAACAGATAATTACCACATGTACCATACCATAATAAGCAAATCACAAAGAAATCGAACATAATAACCTCGGTCTTGATCAAGTTATCCATTTAGGTCATTGCCAAAAAACCAGTTGTTGTTTATGTAAGTCGCTAGACCATCTCTCTAGTTATTTCGGTAGCCTTTGAATAGGAAATTATTTCAGGTTTAACAATGAATTGAGCTAAAAATTGTAAAGCGTGACGGCTACGCGTTCATTTCGATTATATATTCGCGTTAAATCAAGGCCTAAATCGTGTTAGTACGTGACCCTCTCACCCGTTCTCTCTGGGTTCAGACAGAGCCAAGCCGAATACTCCATCAGTCCACTGGAACTCCACTCCGCCGACCTTGTAAGCGCCTGCTAATGGTTCAAAGTGGAAGTAGTGATGAGCCACTCGCCAAGAGTCGTCCTGTTTCAAGCTGTATACGACCACACCGTAGCCTCCGAGATCCGGGATATACGCGAACGCATTATCACATGTATTTTCGTCCACGTCCACAATCTGAAATGAAATATCCGTTTATTAAAATATATAACATCCCGAAAATATTTTTTACTTTAGTGTAACATTCAATTAGCTTTGACGATTATTAATACCTATGACATTTAAATAAGTTCCAATTAAGAAATATTCGAATCGAAAAATTCAATTAACATCCTCATTGCAATTCATAAAAGGATGTTCTTATTATGAGTAACCTATTAGGATTCAACATCTTACAAGGTGAAAATTAATTGCTACCTTATTTGCACCTTGCAGACTTTTTACGTGGAACTAAAATGTAGAATGACAGCTTTGAATGCGAATAAACATTTAGTGTTACGGTAGACATAAAATCGTGTATGAAGAACTTTGCAAATAAATAAGTTCGTTAAGTGAGCTATTAGTTCCTAAGACGAAATAAATTATTTGAATTTGAAAATATATCGTTATATTTAGAATCATCAACAGCGATCACTAATTGATCGCCGATCATCAATCAATTATCTCCGATTAGATTCCTATTATACTTTTTTTGTTAATTGTATCTAATAATATTGTGCACGTAAGAGGTACCTACCGATAAAAACAGTTTAATTACATGACAAGAGTGACAGGTCTTCTATTAAGATTTGAAGCAGTCAATTAATCAGCAAGTAAGCTACCAATTAATCAATCGGACGATGACTTTAAATCAAGCAGAGAAATATTAAATGGTTATTAATTTACAAAATGAAAAACAGCCGATTCATTTCGATCCCATCTTGAGGTCAATAATACGGATACGGATATACGGATATTAAAGTTTTTGCGATTCCATTCCTACTTACAGGTAGTAGCTTACTTATCCATAACGTTTCGAGACAAAAGTAATTAAAGTTAGGTACTTATCAATCAGTAACGTATCGACTTCCGCAGATAAATAGATGTGATGTTTTGAACACCGTAACTATCATAGATTCCTGAATTATTTAAATTGCCAAAAGTTTATATGTGGTATCACAAAGATAAGTAAGTGCATTAGCTTATTATAAACTAGACGATGCCCGCGGCTCTGCCCGAGGAAAAATCTATAAACAAAATATTGATTTTATCCCAAGGGACCCTATAATCGGGATAAAATGTATCCTATGTCCTATTCCTGGATGCAACCTATCGGTGTACCAAGTTTCATCTTAATCCGTTCAACGGTTAGAGCGTGAAGGAGGGACAAACATCCAAATATCCAAACATCCAAATATCCAAACATCTTTACAAACTTTCACATTTATAATATTAGTAGGATAAAATTGTCACGTCTAATATCCGCATCTAAGACCTTTGGTTTGGTAGACAGGGTCATTGTCAACTTCACTTTATTACGCAATTGATTGATTTATTTCATTGATTGATCGAAATACAAAAATTCGTAATTTGTTAGATTTAATGAATAAGTGCATAAATGGTACTTACAACATTAGCAAAGAAAGAGTCCTCCTTCATGTCGCTAACCTTGAAGTAGTATCTATGAAGCAGTTTGTCTGTGTTCAAGTCGAAGACGACCAATGATGGGCCAGTTACTTGGTTTGCGTTTCCTGAAAAATAAAATTTACGTTAATAAATTATTTACCAAAAATAACCGTATCTTCTAGTAAGTATATTTTTTTTGTAATTGCTTATTTTAAAAACTTTTACCATGGGTTGACCAAATGACCAAATTCTCTACTATAAACTATAACAAACGTAACGTATGTCATTTTAAATTTGGTAGAGTCAGATTTTATTAAGAGCTTGACAAATCTCAAGCACGACTCAATCATTTTTAATTGAGAAAGTTTTAATATTGGCAATGTTTTACAAGGAATTATTTTGATTACATAACTACCAATAAGTGCATATAAATAAGGCGAGTGGAGGGCGCACCTAAAATCCCCTGCGAAGGGCGTGTCATTAGACAATAGAGTTTGTTATCACTGATTGAAACAAGTATTAGATTTGATTGTAGTAAAGTTACAATGTTATCTCAATAACACCTTAACGGCTACCGTAGAGCATATTACTCTTATTAATATATACTGAATTATTCAGTGTGAATAAGAGAATAGTCTAAAATGTAATGCTACAAGTTTTAATAGTATTTACTAAGATAAAGTATGAGCTGCATACCTAAACGTACCTACTAACGTTTCTCAAAACTTTCTCCTTGAACTCCAAAATCCTTGTCAGTTTGCTAATCTGCACAGTTTCACTTAGCTACCACAAAAGGACTTAGCAAAAGCTAATTAGGTTTAGCTTTTAACATGTACATATAGTTCTATACGTACCTCTATCGTATAGTGTTTTTTTACTATTTTTCCATTATTTTAATGTGTTTTATCTTCTTATGTAAAAATATTGATACATTTATGGATATTTACATCAATTAGCACGTAATTTAGTTACGTAAATGCAAATATTGGCGCATCTTAATATTTCTAAAAGTTTAAAACGCTCTTATACGACGATATAGGAGGTGTCAATTTATTTGATTATATTACTCACCTAAAATGTCAGCCAATCCGGAATCCATCACCCAGAGTCTGTCACAAGCATCGACGTAAACGCGAAAAACTGATATGATGGAACTATTGGAAGGTAATGCTGTAGCATTGTCGGGAACCAAGTTATCGGCTAATGAAGGATAAGGTTTCAAAGGTTGATCTTGAGCTGCGTCCACATCCACGTAATTCAATGATGATGCTACTCCATTCTTCCATCTGGGTACGGTAACAAATAATTTGTTCTTCCATCTTGCTAAGCCTAATGGAAGATTATGTGCTGGGACGTATCTTCCGTCAGTAATAGCACTCTCGCGCTGTGCAGGAGACTCCCAAACATACTCCATCTCTTTCCAAGCAAATCTCAACTTAGGTGTTGCAGCTTCTGAAGCTATCAATGCCGCCAGGGCAATGAATATACCCAACGCCCTCATTTTTGTTGGTTCTGGAAAAAAAGTGTAATTAAATTGGTGTGCTCTCAACAATAAGCAATTATTAAGCAGGAGGTCACAGACTCTTTAGTTATATCATATTTTCGTGTGAATGTGTGCTAAAAATAACATAACAGTAACTTTTGTTAAATCAGACACAATGCACTGTCTATGCTGATACCCGTATTTTTTATTAATTTAGACCCGTTAAAAAATGTTAGTAACATGATACAAGTAGGTTATTAACTATCACGATATACGAGTATAATAATCTAAACTTATTAAGTAACTGCGAATTGTTAAAGAATTAAGATTTGGTACATAAATAAATGTAAGTAAAATAGAAAGAAATTAAGAACGTTGCTAATGTTGTAACGTGTAATTTTTCTACCGTTTTGGCACTTACACGAACTTTATTTCACATTTTATTGTGCAAGTTCGATGTTAACCTAAGTAGCCCGTCCTCTTCTCACAAGTACCCTTAAGCTTCGAGATGTTGTAACCTGGTAATGACAGAATTGTGAGGAGAAACGTTCGCTACTCTGTAATAAAGCTACCTCACGTTTTTGTGGATGATCTTATTACTGTGGAAGGCGAGGTGGGTAAATCAACAATTCTTCCTTATCTTCAGAAGATCTGCCTTGTTATGTATTCGGATAGCATGAGAACTGTGACGATGATGTTGCACAACTCAACAGTAGGTCGCGGTGCTGTTGACGACGCTATAGAAAATCGGTAACAATAATATCCATTGTTGTACCTACATCGTGTAATAGTCGTTAAGCTACTATACACGATATTAATTGTGAATCATCGGATACATTAGTCTCACTGAATGATTGGCAAGGGAAGAGAACGTTACGATATCAAATGAAGTTTTTGTCGTAATTCGCTCAAGGCCTCAATGTTTTGCGGAGTGCGACAAGTTATGTAGTCTGGAGATCCTTTTATAGCCAAACCGAGTAATTACAAGTTCAGTAGCTACTATGGGCAGTTGGCTTCTAAGACCAGTTATGACCTACACATTTCTAATAACTACGCGTACAACATGTGCCACATACAACATGTTCTAGTATGATTAAATTTTAAATTATTTCAACAAACTATTAATAAAAACTTACGATGCAATATAAAGCGACAACATTCGTCATTGTTTAAAATAGGAAAATTATTATTTGATTTTTCCAACTTAGCTCACTTTAATAATATTCATAGGTCGTATAACAACCCAGACCTTCAATCAACATAATAAATAAATGATTGCATTAACTACAGTCATCTAGCACTCAAGCATGTTCAAGTTGCTATGTAAATATCGTGCATACATGATTTATGTGGACATAAACCAATCTATATCTGGTAGATAATCGATCTATGCAATCAGATATAAAGCACATAAGTTCTTATTGAAAAATATTCTTCGCTCGAATAAGGATCAATTTTTAAGAGTAAATTTTTTACGTATCGGAAAAATTTAAGTTCCGTAATTTTGCCGTTTTAGCAATGTTATTTATTGCTGCTCCTCTTCTATTCATCTTAGCGTGATGTTATATAGCTTATAGCCGTCCTCGATAAATGGACTTTCTTACACTAAAAGATTTTTTCAAATCGGTCCAGTAGTTTCTAAACAAACAAACAAACGAACGAACGAACTCTACACTCGACAACACACTCTACAATAGATAACTGGTAACTTATCTGCCTAGGCACATTTTCTTTATATATTTATATATGTTATCTCTATATACAATTAAATTAGAAAATATTGCTATTAACTAATTACAAATAAAAAATGTTAAAAGCTTAAGTTTGCACCTCTTTTTCCGCGAATTTTAACACGTAAATTGAAAGTATGATGCTACAATAGGGAAGAAGGTAAATGTATTGCCTACGCTGCCATTTTGATTAAAGCCTATAAAACAAACACATGTAACAATAACTAATATATCTACGGATTTCTCCTCTTTACAGGCCTATTTATTAGTACAGATATCAATATCTACGCTGGTTAAAGCTGTGATAGAGAATTTAACTAATTTACTTGCGTGGTGATCGTTATCTTTATCAACAAAACGAAGGTAAAATCTGCCTCTCACTGGTTGTAAAACAAAGGTAGTTAATTCATTCATGAGTATTGGTCACGCGTCGTATACCTTTGCCATATTTTTATGTCGATATTAATTAGGTTAGGTTACACGCACGATTAGATTACTACATTGTATGCATTTATTTACTACTAGTCTAACACGTACTTATTTATACTACTTGAATGATTATAGAAATTACTTATTTAAGTGTAGTTTTATTGCATACGTATTAAGGTTCAATGACATTTAAAACGCGTAGCAAATTATAATAATGTTCAATACTCAATGGATTTGTTTAAAAGTTTGTTTGTGCTTAAAAATCCCACCAGATTTACCTGTTTATTGATATTCCGCACCTAGTGGAAAAACCAACGACCGATATGTACCCATCAACAATAGATTAATAACAATAATAGCCTAAAACATAGGTACATAGGTTAACAAAGTAAGTTTAAAGATATTCCGTTTTAAATATAGAGTTTCAAACTTATAATCTGTCAATGTATTGTATCAATTTGTATCGTTAGAATCTCTTTTTTTATTATTCTCAGGAATTATAAAATTAAGGCTAATGAATGATGACAAACTTAAAATATAAATATGAAAGTGTCTAACTTCGAACTTCCTATTTTATTAACATATATTTTTTCCATTTACGACTATAACCGGTTTGCGGTTATTCACTAATAAAGTAACGGAGCATTATGAA
>LGAG01000121.1:366364-389876 GCA_001278395.1 Lerema accius
GGGCGGAGCCGCGGGCATCGTCTAGTTCACTAATAAAGTAACGGAGCATTATGAATAACGCGACATACCATTCATTTATATTGTTCTGAATTAATTTAATATCATTATGTACCTGCTTATATAAATAGCTTTGTAAACCCCAAAATAAACAGCTTTTAAATTAATCACATCGTGGAAAATAGCTTTATGGCTACAAGTTGCTAAATATTGAATTAGTTGTCCATCTGTTAAATCTCGTATTTACTCATTAATTATTATTTATTAGTGTTACAGTTTTTAATTTCACACCATTATCTATAATTTGCTAAGAACTGCCTAAGAGCTAACCTGAATAATAATTAATTTGTCGAAGATTAGTTAGGTACTATGTATAAAATATTGTCAAAGGTCATTATTATTACTTTTGAATTATGAATCTCAGCACTAAAAAGAAGTAGGTAAGTAAGTAAGCGGTAAATTAATAGACACATAAAAAACAGATGAGAGAATAGTATCTCAAGTCTAACTACTTATGCCATTTTTTTTATTAAATAACAGGTTACCAGTAGGAAACGTTTTGTGGCTTGAAATTGTTAGGTACTTTCGACAATGTCTAATAGACATACAATACATTTATCAGGCACACGACACTTCTGAGAAACGTATGAATACGATTTAGAATCGGAACAAATGCTAATAAGCTCCACTGTCGTTTATAACCGTACTTTAACTGAAGGTAAACTTCCATGACTTTTAATGGATATAAAATCGATTTATTACTTGCTGTTCGATATAAATATATCTAGATTAAGAAATACTTAGGATTTCATTTAAAATTTCAAAGCACTATTAGTATATTATTAGCAAACATTAACTCACTCATATATTGTGAAAAAAGTTCTTTAAAATGTAACCTCTTCGAAGTTTCAACCCGAAGCGTCTGTAAGGTTTCTGTTTTTGGAAATTTCAAATTCACTTTCAATTAACTTTATTAGCTTAATGTATAAGTAATACCGCTATAGGCATAAGCCAGGTGTTTATTTAGGCTAGCTTTTTAATAACAATAAATTACTTACGTGTTAAATGGATTGATGATGGAATGTAGAATAATATTTGACGTGAGGTCACCTCGCGACCGATTCAACGGGACCGCGAAGACAGACTAAACACTTCGAGGTCTCACTTGCCTTTATATTCACAACAACTTCTGAATACAATACATAAATCGCAAGTTTATTTTAAATTGACTATTCCTAGTATTTTCATTATTGTCACTAAATGGAATTCAATCAAAGTTTATAGGCAAAAAGCCATGTCGATTATTTTAAATAAAGGAAAATGAAAAACGCCTGTTCTAAAAAAGTTCTAAGTAACAGTTTCATTTGTTTAATTGTATTAGATGATAGCTTTTTCGTGTACCTACTGTTATTTTTGTAGAAACATTTTCACCAATTACCTATATTAGGCTGAGGTTTCAAATGAATTAAATTGAAGTTTTATGTCGAATTTTTATAACTAGATCTTTTATTTAGACGCCAAAACTGATTACTACCACGTAGTTAAGTGTAGGTACCATATCTTTGTTCTATCATTTGCGAAATAATATTTGAGATCGTTAATTACCTTTTAGGACATACTCGTACTAGTTACCTACAGGGTGTCTGTGGAATGAATGATGTTCTAGCAAGAATAAAGTTGCAACGATTAATTTGTTAAATAGGTACCACAATCCCCCCTTCTTCTAGTTGGTGTGAAAGTGTTTACAACTCTTCAATGACATTGGTGTTTATAAGTACGAATAGTATGATTTTTTCGTTGTAGCTACGAAAAAATACTTAGGACAAGATATTTTTTTTTATAAGTATTTTAATTGAGTTAAATAAAATTTTGATGGCCGTTTTCTATATTCTTTTTTTAGGTAATTCGCAAAACAATTACTTAGAAACTGTAAAATAACACATTAGTGTTAGTTATTAAGACTTTTCCTACTGACTAATCCAGAGATTATACCTAGATAGAATATTGAAAAATGGTCACTATCACTTGTAACGGTTTTAATTTTTAAAAGTCATAAAATTTTATGTAGAGTCAAGCCTCTAATTTTATATTCATAAATGAAATCTTACGTAGAGTCAAACCTCTAACTCAACAAGGAGGGACTCTACTAAAAAGATTACATTTTGGTCAAATTATGGTTGTAAATTCATATGTATTAAAACTTGACTTTTTATCGTTAGTTCCATGCGGGAATCACGGTTATAAATCTTATGATTGTGACAGAAATGTACGCGGGTGCGACGATGGCGGATACTCCAATAGTAAAAACCCTTTATTTTCCTAAATTATTTGTAGTAAGTAAATGCTTAAACTTTTGCTTTGGCAGCGTTTTCATAACGCTATAGTTTGGCTGATTACTTAAAGCAACTCCACATCAGCACCACCTGCCGGGTCCAACAACTAAAGGGTAGGTACATGGCCTGTAAAATATATCTAATTTTTTTTTATTGGTCTAGCCTTTAAGAAGAAATTTCGTGAAAACGCACGCTAGGTATTTATATATTGAGATTTGATTAGTTACTAACATAATGTTTACAAATCTCTAAGTAACACCTTCGCAAGTAAACCATTGTAAGAAAACTACCACTATTTATTTATATACTTACTGACCTATGTGCATAGCGACTCGTACTATGAAATTAGCGTTGCTTTAAAGATTCAAATCAAACGATTGCGCCAGCACTTGTTGTGAATTCGATTCAGGTGATTCAAGGCTTTATCCTCGTGACCGGCGCATCCGCTGCCCATTCATACGACCGAATTGTGTGTCCGCCAACGTGGTAATTTATTGTTGTTTACGTGAAAAAAGTTATCATCTCACAATAGAAAATTAATAATTGTAACTACTCGTATTTGTAACATAAAAGTCATCATAATTATGCGCTTACATTTATGTAGGTGTAAGGTTTAATATATTTACATCTATCTTTTAATATTTTGTTTTTGAAATGGAAAGTTGATAAACATAATTAGTACAGGCAAAATTGAAAAGCCTGTTTTTAGGGAACTTTTTTCATAATTACCATTGAACATTATAGTCTGCTAGTTTATTCGTTAAATATTAATATAACTAAAAATCCTTTGATGTTCGACCTGTAATATCTACGGTAGCAATAACAATTTACATACGTAGACGTAGGTACAAAAAACAGGTAGGTTCTAATACTTAATTGTAACTTTACATCATTTTTCTTGAACCATTGTTATCTACATTATGATACAAAACTGCAACAATGTAAAGCGTTACAATATATCACACTAATAAGTAGATACGTAGTAAAACACCGAGATCTTTATTATCTCATTGTTAAACCTTCATGAGATTATCCAGATCATTGTTCGGGCCACCAGACCTACGAATGCAACACAGCCTTGCATTTTGTGGGAAAGGTCTACTACCCCACCATTTCGCGACGAAATAGTTCGTGACTATCAACTGGCCGTGACCCGTGCAATTAAGCCATTAAATAATTAAATATTAATTCCTAGTCTCATCTAGTGCCAACGCCTCTGGGCCGATGAACCGCCGCTACAACCAAAATATTATTTTAATACCTACCAACTTTATACAAAGGCCGATGTAGCCTAAGATACTCGGTTAGTCATCGTTTATGGAGTAAGTATTACAATTGCTATTTTTTTAATGAAACTTTTTAATTTTCTTTTTTAATATTTTCAAGTTTTACGATGTAGCCATATTTTGAAAATATTCAATCTATGCTTTTTTTTAGCCGTATTGGGGTAAAATAGAATACAAACCAAAATTCCAAGGATGTCGTAAAAGGCTACATAGGCCGGCTCCTTACTTGGTAAGGCTCGCGTAAGGTTTATATTTTATCAATACTCAACAAAATTATTAATGAGTTAATATTCGTTTTCATTAGTAGTACCTAGTAATATTATCTTTATATGAAGCACGCCTGGGTAGCGACCACCTTTTGGCTTCAGAATGCCTGCTAAAAGGCTCGTCTTGTTCCTTCTTGTGACTTGTCAGCCAGAATAGAGGCATCTATCCACAGGTATAGTAATGCATCTGCGACAGTAGCTTTCCCTAATAGTCCTAACTTAAATAGTCCAATTAAGGAATGAAAAGTATAGGTTCTAATTTTAATATTCTCTGAACCTTATAACAGAGAAGGTATGCAAACTAACCAAATAATAGTTCTTCCCAGAAGTCTATTCAAAGAATGATAGTGGCTCGATGGCATAGCAAACTCGTTGGCTATTCTAATGACGTAAAAAAATAACTCTTTTCTTCGAGAAACATTCGCTTAATTAACAAGCACCACTTACTTTTTCATTTTTATAAAACATTCCCATAAAATAATCTGTCCTTATCAATACGGAATGTGAATCGTCTGTACGGAAACTATGGTAGAAGTGGCGTGTCTTAGAATTAGCAACACGCACTGCTAAGCAGAGCGTTGGGAAAAGCGTGCATCCATGCGAAACTTCTGATCTCACGCGTACGTTTACTAATATTATACTCAAGCCGTATTATTTAAAAAAAATAGTAACTGGGATAGTAGTAGATAGTATTTATCTGCCTCTGTGATGCTTTCCTGCAACAAACAATTGAAATTGCACAGTGTAATGCATTCCATTATCACAATGGAAAAGCGGTGATACCTACTTGTTACATTAGATACATATCGGAATTATTAATTGAAACGTGTGTAAACATTTAAATAAATTTATTTACAACAACTTATAACTTACAAGATATATTTTTAAATACTACAATAAATAAAACCACGTTATTTAAAAAGGGTTACAGCGAGAAATATTAAAAAGTATTTTTTCCTGATTGCCCATTAAAAAAAACGTTAATAGTATACAATAATAATGTAATATTTCCACTGATTCATATCACAAAAGGAAATCAAAGGTTCAATATTTTTTGCATCTTTAACAGCCATAAATAAAACTTTACAAACTAAACCACGAAAGATAAATGAAAAAATAATACTTAGAAAATGCGTAGACTGGCACATACTCGTAAAAGTAAACTTAAAATTTGTTAAAAATAACAAAAAAAACCAAATTATTTTAAAACTTACAACGCCATTTACAATTTCTATCCTATGTCCGATTCTAGGAAACTTCGACCATTGTAAAAAAAATTGTTGTACATAGGACTGTATAAAACTATTAAGTTTAATTAAAAAAAAATTTGACAGCATCAACCATAGGATATAAAAAGCAGGAGATCGCATTAAACTTAAAAACAAATTAACAAATACAACTAAAATGCATTACTACACGAATCTGGCAGCATTGTATTAACAACGAATTAACAAGGGCTCAATCGATTTGTTTCTTATTTTCTTAACTCTCAATCTATCACCGTATGCAGAGAAGTTCAACAATTGCCAGTATTCCTGCAATAAGTTGAGTAATCTCTGTCTTCTTTTTCAAAGTCTTCAAAATCTCTTTCACGGTGTCTGTATCGAGGGAATGAGGCTTCCATAGAAGAAGGTTGTGGTCGTCTGGAATGTCTTCTTTCCTTGGTTTCAGCTTGGTGTTGTGGCCATCTTCTTCGGCTACGTTCGGGGAATGCCGTCCGTGATGGTCTACGTTGACGGTTTCGAGAACTGCAAGTATAAATATAAGTGCAATTTAAAATACTACTTATAACATTACTTTTAAATATTTGGCTTATCTATACTGAGTCCTATATACTCCTGTAAGTGACATTTACATAGAACTTACGTATTAAGTGGGAATTTGTTAGTAAAATGCTGTCGGAACTCCTTAAATAAGTGAAGTTAATATAAACAACAAATACAATTTCAGTCTGTATTAAAATCATAATGTAATATGTTAGATGGACAAAGTTTGATATCTAATCCAATCTATATTTTCCTAAATAACAAAAAAACATAGGTAGATAACTGTATTAAGAACGGCAATGTCTAATAGCCTTTGTAAAATCCATAATGAATAATAAGTAACTAGTAACACTAACTTACTATAATAACACTAACCAATGATAAACAAATGCCATAAATCGATTTACAATATAGGTACTGACAATTACATGAAGTCTAGGCACAATATTATACTGTAGTCTGAGTCAACACACAGTGTAATTAGCTATGAGATAATTTTAAGCGCGAACAGCAAACCTGTTGTATGTGCTTACGAATAAGTCGATTAATATTCTTGAGTTACCTAAACATTTGTATTCATAACTTTGACTTCCTTCAGTTACATAGCCTCAACTAATGCGGTTTTTAAGTCAAAAGCCAACTACAGTAATATTTATGAGGACCAAGATGTAGGACGATACAAAGGTACAAGGAGTATCCGGTTTTTCATTATAATCTGAATTAAATTCATCCCCTAAAGCATTAACATCAGAATAAATAAAAAATTATAATTATTAATATCTTTAGTAGGTCTGTTAAAACCACAACGAAAGGTCCGGTTTTAGTAAGTAAGGCTTTATCCTTATAAATATAAATCAATGCTCTAATCTAAACAAACTGACCACAGACTTTTTGTGTTCCATGGATTACAAAGTCCTTGAACTTAAGATATTAAACGCTCGCTTTATGCATTTACTCGAATAAATTGACTGGTGTGACATAAGACATAACCACAATGTGGATTGCGCATACATTGTTTACACGCAAGTGGAAAGTTTTGCATTCTAAATGATTTTTTTGTATTAGAATTAGTACGAATGTCACATCTTCAAATCACTTTTTTTTAAATTACATACGAATTTGCTAATATGTATTATGATAATTACAGAAGACGTAATAGTGGGTATACCTACAATATTACCAAATACCATTAGTACAATATTACCTACCTAGGTAATATTACCAGTTAATATATTATGGAGGAGGACTTGATAACTATGCCATTATATTAGGGTATTTTTCTTCTTCATTATAGAAAAAACATTCAAGAAACAATGACTTAATAGACATGACGTAGGTCAATTGACCAAGACATCATTTGTGCGGGCACATTTTGATGAACAGGTAGAGCTATGGTCGATCTATTACAGGTTAATGTTTCTGAGAAATTGCGACAAAAAATATCTTAGTAGTTTGCCTCGGAACTAAATGACCTACTGAGATTAATGAAATTGTAAAAAAACTTCTTCTATTCATCCTCAATGTGGCAGTGGCAGTCTACTCAAATAGGTAGATCCTTTCTTAAAGAACCGTTTTCTCTTAAAAGTAAAGTATCCTACTACTTCACATTATTCTGGCAACACAAAAGAAACACACAGTTTCAGCTCTTGTCTCACAAACAGAAACACCTTTTTACATTTGCCGCTTATGTGTTTTCCAAACAGTCATAGATTTCGTAGTAATGCCAATTATAATTTGCTGCCAACGACGCGTATTTCCCTGTAAATCCTAAACATTTTCGGATGAAATAAATAAGTGCACTACTTACATAACAAATTTATATTAAATCCTTACCTCTTCGGTCTCTTAGCGTAGGGTACCCTCTTGCTGCTTTCAGGTCGAGGTGTATATTTGTCATCATCATGATCTAAATTATTGTATTCCTCACGATGCTTTGAATGGTGGAACACGGGCCTTATTTGGGGAATTGGAACTGGGTACGGTTTCACCACTGGTACTGGCACCTTAAAAAATAACGATAATATTATAACAGTTATATTAGGTGCTGATTTAACAATTTATAAGGCATCATTTAAATAGTATATTAATAGTAATGAGTATACAATAAAACTATGACTCTATGTGTAATGTATAGGTACTTTGTTGTGTATATATACATCAGAAATGTAGACGTGATACAGGCAAAGGCTGGGTGCATTGTTAAAAATAATATCCAATCATAAATCAATAACAGGTATTTGTTCTGGTATGACAATTCATATATGACAAGGGTTGACAAACAAATGACTGCTTAAGAATCTGAATTAAAAAACCCAATGAAAAAACAAATTATGTATAAAGTACCTGTTAAAAATATTAGAAACGATATAGATCTGGTTGAAAAACTTTAAAATGTTTGCTTTTTACTACCTGTTTTTCAACAGGGACTGGTACCCGTTTCTCTACGGGATATGGAACCTTTTTGACAACCGGGTAAGGTACTGGCTTCTCGATGGGTACCATCAGCTCCTGGATAACCGGTATCGCAACCGGTTTCGGCACCGGTACCCGCACGGGATACGGCTGCGGTACGGGAACTATCACCGGATGGGGCACTTCTATCTGGAAATCAATTCATCCATCCAAGTGTCGAAGTGTGCAAGTGAAACCAGCCCGGTAAGAACCATGCTCAGGAAACCCACTTGATTATAGGAAAGAATGCGTAAATTTAATCAAAACACGTGAATAGTGTAGGAAAACTCTTCCGCGTCACGTGACATGCAAATTGATCGCATTTGATGCGTGCATAATTAATATTGATTGCTTATTTCGTTGCTTTTTTTACAAAGACTATCCATAGTTATGTATGGAGGTAGATGTTAGAATACTAAGGTCTGATTTTACCAGCGCGTCGTTATCTGAGAGTAACTATTCGTGGTATTAATTAGTCTATATTTATCACCACAATGACTTACCAAACAAACTAATTATTCCTTATTAACCATACCGATTTTCACTATCTGCTGAGATAAACTTATTGTAAACGAATGAATGAATAAATTAATCTCAAGGCAGGCGATTTAAATAGGCTTACAATTTCCATTGTACAATACGTAAGTATAACAGGAACTTCTTAGTTTTAGTCGTTAGGCATTTTGTTATACAAGACAGCTATATCCTAAGGTATAAGATTTACACCTTGCTCGTTAAATACTTTAAATGGGCTTTAAATCATAATTTATGATTATTTATTTTTATTTATGTGATGGGTGAGGGTTAAGCTCTTAACACTGACTGCACGATCTCTAAGTGTAGCAGCTCAATGTTAATATCAATGTCGTGTCGATCGACTTACCTAAGCGAACTTTATTGCATTGAATTAAAGTATTATACTTATATAAATTGTGTTTTTAAGTTTTGTGTACCGTGATTAAGATATACTCGTAGTACCTAGCACTTATGATTTCTTGAGTTTATTTTTTTTTTATTTTTTTTATTTGACTTGTTTATTATTTTCAAAATACTTTATTTAGATAATACCATTGACTTTTAAATAAACTTTGACAAACAAGAAATTATTGAATAACAAATTAGAATAAGATAGGAGATGGTTTTAAAATGGAACACAGCCTCAACTATCAATCTTACAATTTTTGGAAGTACCTACCTAACTTTATAGAGAGGGCGTCTGAATTAAAATGACGAAGTGTTTATATTGTCTTCAGATAAAAAATCTCCTACGTAAGTAATTTAATTATTTATATTACGTAATTAATTGTCACCTATTATTGCCATTCACCTCAGTGAAACGTAGAAAGATATCTAGATTTACTGGGGACAATGATCCCATAGTAACCGTGACATAACTACGTATAGATCGACAAGCTCATAAAATTATGTAGAGGCGGCTGTAGACCCATAATTTCAAATACGTTAAGTTTCTCTTTTTAAGTAGATGTTCTAGCTGTTACTTTAAACGTATCAAACAATTTATCCATAGCTATTGTATTTGTTATTCAAATATTATTTCTATTAAAAATGTCCCAAACGGGAGAGCGAATGCAAACCATTTGACGCGTTGCTACGTATCAATGGAGAAGGTAACTCGGTTCCTACATTATTTACGAGCGTTAATTGTTAAGTTACTGAATCAATTTACTTTACAGTAAAAATAGAAGGTGCCTAAACTGTTATACCAACTTTTAGCTCATATTATTGTTAGCCAATTTGGAATAGGTGTTCAACGACTGGACCGATGAAATAAACATAATAAACAGTTATTGAAACGCCGTCAACTTTTGCTTAAAGTTTTCCAGTATGATGAGCATTTAATTAAGATACATGAAAATTAAGAGTACCTGGTACGTTGCAGTAAGACGTTTGCACGGTCTTATTGTATGTGTACCTACTCGTATATGTTCTATTATAGCTTCAATGTTTCACTTTGAATTGAAAGGGAATTTGATATAAGACCCCACCTAGTTAATGAGACTAGAGTGTAGTGTTACATGATTTCACCCTACAGACCACAAGGCGTGAGGCATGCGCGCTCATCTTACTGACCAAGAGCAAGCAAAGAAACTAGTCCGCGACATGCGCTGTTACTTCGATCCGCATTCCATCATCTATTTTTTACCGACTAATTACGCAAAAGCGACCATTTCCAATCTGCACACATTTTATTTATATATTTGGTACTAGAATTTTTCACTTACCGGATACGGTTTAGGAACAGGCACGTGGATAGGCTTTGTGTCAGATGCATATGATTCGTAATCCTGGAATGCCTCTTTTTGTTTTGATCGTAAGTAATCTGTTCTCCATTGTTCAATAAGTCTTTTGTAGTTGTTTTCATCGGCAACCTCATTCAGCGTAGCTCCAAAGTTAGGTAAGTACGAAGGACGAAGGGTTTCTTTAGTTCTTAGCCCTAAAAGATCTTCTTCGGACTTGAATCTTGTACTAGATAAATCGTTATTCCAATCGAATTGCGGTCTTTGTGGTCTATACGGTCGGTAATTACTATGAAATTGTAAATCATTTGCTTCATCGATTGATTTGATTTCATTTTTTCCATATTTATAAGATTGTGGTCTTTTCGGTATGTGTACTATATCATCGTTTAAGTTTTCGTCGCTGTATTGGGGTCTTTTTTTATGATTTTTATTTATCGAATGTGCTGCGGTAGATTTAAAAATATTACCCCAATTAGACGTTGATACTGGTGGTGTAGTATACAAATTTTTAAACCTATTTAAGTAGTCTTCTGATGGTTTATACGAATTATAAGAATTTAATGTGAATTCTGACTCAGCAATTGGCGTTTTGAAATTCGGTATTTTGCTAAAATCTGAAAAATCTGTACCAGGAATCTGATAATCGGATAAACTTATGTCACTACTTGCTGGGATAATCTCATCAACATTACTGTTAAACGGTTTTTTTGGTTCGTCAAAATCATACTTGAAATTTGTGCTACTATGATTAGTAGAGTATTGGTATCCAACCATAGAATTCTTTTGAGCCTTCAAATCATCATTATAGTTAATAAATTTACTGCTTGAGACAGCTGCGTTATTATCCGTAGTGCCCGATTCAGTATTTTCACTTGTATTCCAAGGTTTTACTTTAGCTTTATCTTTATACTCAACATTTGAAACGGTACCTTTAAATCTATTGGGCAGTTGACTTCGTACATCGTCATCTTTTGAATTACGGAATTTTGACCCTCTTTTATCCTTTTCATCTTTGTAATCAACGGTATTTTTTACAGATGATGACATTTTGTGGTTCTTATCACCATGGTTGTTTAAGTTACTTGTATGGATCATATCGCGGGTATCAGATGTTACTGAATTGTCGTTATTTAGGGGTTTGACGTGAGTTATTGGATAGTTACTTTCTAAATCGTTAGGAAAATATGGTTTAATATTTGTGAAGTCTACAACTCTGGGGAAGTTGAGTAATGAAGAAGTATTATTAAACGATGTTTTCATAAATGGTTCGACAGCTGCTGTTGGATAGTTAGGTATGTTATATGTATTCTGGTACGAGTTTGGTTCAGTGGTGGTCTGCTTCACATCAAAATATTGATGTCTTTTTTTGGATTTATAGTACTTTTCATAATTCTTTTCATTAGAATGCGTTGTAGTCGTTTCTGTTGTCAATTCTTTAAAACTTGCATCCGAAAAATCATTATAAGGCTTGGCTTTGTTCTTCATCCCTATTTTCGCACCATATACTGGCATATTATAATTGTCAGTAAACTGAGCAGTTGAATCGGAGCTACTAAATTTATTTTCAGCGGCTACATCGGAATTCGTTAAACTGAAAGTATTCATCGTGCCCGGTTCAAGATGAAATAGTCCTAGTTGTTGTCCATAACTGCCTGAACTAAATGACTGTCCCTCTGTATGAGATCCGAAACCATTGCTATAGCCTGATGACTCCATGGCAGTAGGAAAGGCCGGGGCATAAAGTCTGGTCGTAGATTCTTCCTTACCTCCATTGGCGCCAAGGAACGTTGCATAGTCCGGTGAGCTCGGAATGAAACCATCATACGAACCCACATCGTTGAAGCCGAAATTTGAATACGTAAGCACGCTCGGTTGCGGGAACGCGCTCTCCTCTTCGACTTGCGGGCGTTTTCTTCTAACTTTCTTCCCGTCGACGTTGTGGAAAATCAACAGCACTGATAGAGCGACAAATACAACTTTGTTGTTAGACATTTCGTTGTTCACTAATGATTTATGTATCACTATTTACATCGTTCGAGAGCGTTGTTGGCAGTCGGCGTCCGAGAATCGACTGGTGGTAAGAAGCGGCGCGGCGCCCGGGGGTGTCGCGGCTCCTACGATCCTACGAAAACGAAAGCGTTCACGCTTCGCGGACCCGACAATTTTCCTCCGATCATTATCGCTACTTACTAATAGCGGGTTCATTGTATCCCAATAATTCATGTCATAGTAATCGAATGGCTACTTTTTCTTCGTGCGCGTCTAGTTCCGTCACTTAATTTATGCAATCTCCTAGTAATTTATGCATACTTTTCGTAGTAATAATTGGTATGTTCCTATTTTTGTGAGACTGTTGCTTGTATTTGGATATAATTGCTTATATTAACTGACAGCTTAATTGTATATCGGTAATCGACATGTAGGTAGTTAGATACTTAAAAAAAAATGAAAAACAAAATATTGCTAAAACACTTTTATTGGTCTATGCAAATTATTAATCTTTGATACAGTTTCATCGTCAACTTTATTTTGAAGAATAATAAATCACTTAAAGCTAATATTTAGTTACATAATATCAAACTTAAATGGCCACGATACCGACAGCTTCGCAAGCTAAAGCTCGGCGGCTCATATTATGAACACGCCCGTTTGTACTAAACATCTAATATACAACATAATAAAATACAATACAACATAAAATAAGAAATTTGAAACAGACAATGAAAATTGAAATAAGTGAAAGAATAACAAGTGGAATGAATATTTTGAAATTTGGTTCGTGCTTCTGAGAATCGTCATCCTACGTATACACATTAATAGATAATATAATTTTATAATCACTAATATCTAGTTATTTGAAATCACCAACAACTTTAATAGCAGTCGTAATCAGAGACGTGAGATAATTACAAAATTTATTTTATCCTTTATTATCATTACTTAATTTATGATAAAAAAAGAAAAAATAACAATCTGTTTATTAAATCCCATCTCTAAATACGTCAGTAGAGGCACAATGGAGAAAACGAAATGTTAATATAGAAATTGTCACCTATCTAAATACAATTTAAACAGGAATATACATACTAACATGTATCGTGAACGTAGTGTAATTGTAATCAAGTCACAAACAATAGACCACTTATTTTTATGTGAATAGACTAGATAGAGACAGAAAAATACGGTTATATGAAATGATCTACGTTGACTATACATTTCGACAGTCAAATAATATTAAAAAGGTACAAATCTGTACGTAAACTTAACGTTTTTAATAATATGAAAATTAGAGATTCGATTTAATATAGGTAATCTTAAATTATCTTCATAAGAAAACTTGCCAAATACCATAATGATGTTTATAGAAAATAAATACTTATCTTCGATAATCACTATTATTTTTTTGTAGTTTTTAAGAATGACATTTAGATAATAGTTAAAATAGCTATTACCTACTTCATACCTATTAAACATCAAAGCTACTGAAAAATCTTTAAATGCTAAGTATTACAATAGAGGGATTTCTTTAAACTACTTAATTCCTGTCCATTCTGTAAAGATTTATTATTGAATTAATTACTTCTGTCATAAAAGTATGATTAAGTAATTATATCATCGGAGCTAGATCTAGAAATATCGTTTAATTCTAATACTTATAAGAAAGTTCAAAGACAATAGGTTCTCTATAGGTTCTCACATATAGGTATATATAAAAATATTTTTTCTATCACTTTCATGAACACTTCGATCGATCATCAACTACTTACTGGTCAACTATTTTTGGTATTTGGGAGAATAAGAACATTTCACACTAAATATTATTATGTAAATAGGTATACTGTGGGATTTTGTATTAAACTTCTAACATTCATAAGATTTCTACATTTTTATAAAATATAAACGCAGACACAGACGATCGTACGTTTTGTAATATTCAACATCGAGCTAATCGCTATAATATTATTATTACAGTAATTTAATATCTTCTACAAAATTACGTTCATAAACTCCTAGTTAAAGTAGACCTACGTGATTAGTGTACAAGGAGCTTAACAAGAATAGATTGCGCAGGCGCACGTCAGGCGCTAACTTCATAAAATGCGTTTGCATTGCACGTCATTTCAAATACATTCATTTACTATAACCCAATTTTTTTATTCAATATAATTGACGTGACACTTCATTGGTTTTTAGTAACATTTAAGGCTTGTAGATATTATAAGATCTATTAAAATAAGTATCAAACATTTTATCAAATTAGTGCTTGACGCTTGCCTGCCTAAAGTGCGTACAAATGAACTACCACGAAACATTCAGTTTGAAGACATTTAAAAGTTTAAAAAAATAGTTCTCTTGTGAAGTCGACATTTTACCCTTATCATTACAGCTCACGCAGTCGATTCCTCAGTCAGTGATCGTTTGATACAATAACTAATCGCAAACATAGTCGTTATTTGGTAACATAAACATTAAAATAATATCCTGCCCAATATCAAAAATACGCAAACGACACAACTCATCGAAAATATGAAATGTGCAAACCATGTTATTTTAAACAACAATCTACCCTACAGTACGACTTAAATTTGATTTTGTGACACTTTTAGTGACTTAGTTTCGATGATAATAATAAAGAACGAACCGGCTCTATCCCACTTCTTATTAATAACAAAAATAACAAATTATGAATCTTAATACAAGCTACACAATTAAAGCATAGTTTTATATTAACGCACAGTATGATATTACGTTTAAATTAAATGCGTAATTCAAGGAATTCACGAATTAATACAATCTGGTATGCGACTTTACAAAAGATAACAACGCCATCTAGTGACATGAGTAAAAAGATTATTAATATCGTTAACGCATGAAGATGGCGCTTGCATTGGATTCTTATGTCTATCATTTCAGAGGTAAATGCTCAACAACCGTGTTTATTATTGCTTTTGGTCAATTATGAGGAAATGTCATAATTATTTGAACCCAATTATAAACGGAGTGTTTGACAATATCAAGGAAGAGAAACTATGGAATGAGTTTCTTTCATTACCACTTTATTTGAACATCCTATACAGTAGATAGTAATTGTTTGGCGAGGAGCAAAACGGCCAAAGAATATTAGAAGTTATAAGTTAATCTAAGTTAAAATGGACATGCATAAAACAATATGTCCTTATTGTCTTTTTACAATTTTTCACACTCTTTCAGTAGTTAGTTATTAAAATATGCTTTGGCACGTTTTGCATCAAATTGTCCATTTAATTTTGTTTAATGCCTTCGTTTACACAAGTGTCCAGAAGATAATTTGCATTTTACAGGTTGCTAAATTCAAGATTAACTCAGCACATTCCAAAAGTAGGTAACAGTAGGTAGTATTTGGTTACATTCCATGAAACCTGATATTACTTGAAAATTACTGTTGAGGCCCTTTCAAAATCGTGACTGGTTCGAGTTTGAAATCCAAAGTTAGCATCTTTTGGTCTCTACAATCACGACTGAATACCTTCTGCAAATACTGGGTTAAATTTTTTTTGCCGATTTGTTTGAGCATTCCTTTGTCATGAGACAACTATCAAATGATACGGAAACTTGATATCGCTTAAGCATCCAGGTTATCGCAGCTTTCACAGTTAAACCTTGACATTACCGATGCCTAACGAACTTCATTAAATCGGTCAATGATCCCCAAACAGGTAAATAATATAATCGAACAAAGCACGCAGCGTGCAACGTTATACCAAATTAGTAAAAGAGTTTTGTGAAATAGGTTAATTTTAAAAACACTACCCTCAAAATTTAGAAATTTTTAAAGTTACCGTTTACATCGTGTGATAACCTGATTCGAAAGGCGATGTCTACGACTATTTCGAGTTGGTTCTGAAGCGTATCGTTATTTTACTAACTTCCGTTATTAGTCAATGTCCTTTTCAAATAGTCGGCAGTTGGTTAGTGCGCGGAGGCGGCGGCAGAGGGCGCGGCGTGGCGGAGTCTCGCGCGCATCTCTTGCAAGGTAGGGTTGGTAGCTGGGTCTATCTCTTCTGTCTGTTCCGCCGCTTGTTCAAGACGACGAGCTCTCTCCGCTATAGCTCGCTCCAGCTCTGAAAATTAGACAACCCTGATCAGATAGGAATTTAGGAATTTTATTAAGCCATCTCCACCGAATGATCATTGCCAGCTTTTGTCATGAAATAGAATTAAATTTTAGAATAAGTGGCTATAAAAACTGAAAACGAATGAATTGTTAAAATTAATGATTCTGAGATCCTTTTCATTAAGTCATAATTATAAACTCATTATAATTATTACGATGCGATAATTAAATTGAGATTCGACTAATGATACCGGCTGCAACATTTTCGCATTTGGTTTACATTCTGATGTCCATGTAACACTTTTGATGCATGAAATGCAACTTCATTTTCGCAACAGATTTATATCTTAATTATGAATCTGTTAATTCTGGCAATAATTGAAAGAGAATGCTTGCAGTTTCTACATTTGATCGCAAATACGTGATATAATATAACACCTAAAGTATACTAATAAATATAATGCAAATTATTCATGAAATGCCCTGCCTACATTGATGAATGATCAATGACTAGACTACATTCTAATAGTCAAGTGTATTTATTGTTACTGATAAGATAAGGTCTTATTAGGTACGGAGTTTCGCAGCTAATATACTATTAATTCAGATACTGAATTTATGACTAACTATGCAATAAACAAGTCGCAAGTAAATATATGGTTGTAATAATAAGTAAATGGCATGCTAACGACTTTTATTCAGTAGGTATCAATTCTTATAACGCATTGGTAGAGATCTTCATCTAAGTACCTAAAGTAATTCTAAATTCTTGCTATTCATTTTTATTTTAGACTAACGCAATCCTTCTCATTAGCCTTCACAATACAATGCCTAATACCTAATTATATACATAAGCTATCATCATAACCTCTGAACTCAGTTACTGAACACAGTCTCATCCTAATCGGCTCTAATAAGTTCTAAGTAGAGGTCCCTAACGGGTAACTTTAAGTAGATAAACCTCAGGAGGCGTTCTTTATTAAAAAATACAGAAGAAAAATATTATTAACCTTAATCCAAACCCCGGGTTCGGTATTTTTCGTATAACAGAATATCAAAGCAGATTAACAGAGTATTTCCACTACTAAATATACATTATTAAAACATCAAAAGTATTGATATCAAAACCTTCTTCCTGCCCTGTACTTACGAACTTCATCAACAATAACTATCGGCCTCATTGTAAGTAATTTAATACTACGATAGGTAATCAAACCGCAGGGAAACGAGCATACAATTTCACTTTCATCCAACCTTGGTCATTGACGTCTGCGGCGGACAAGGGGTAATACTATGTCAGGCTATGTATTTATAATACATAACTCGATAAAAGTGTTCGATTTCCTGCTAAAACATAATATAGTTTATAGGACATAGGATCGAGTATCTAACTCTTGACATAGTAATGCAGTCTTTGACTTTATCAGTTCATAGGTAAAGAAAAGTCGGAGAAGACCATCGAATGCATATATGAGGTCATTCACGCTAAGATTTCAGTATTTTAAAGACCTGCAACTGGCTACATGATTGTGTAGTAATGATGATATATTAGGCATTTCAAATACAGAATCAAAGACATGCGGACTAAATTTAAAATAAGTTCTGTACATTTATAGATATACACATTTATTTATTTTACATTTATTGAGTATTACTTAGAATATAGATCATTATGGAAATTGAATATATTTCTAATAGATTGATAAACAGCTGAATAAATCCAAAGTCTGATGTTATAGATTCGTAGCTAAACGCCTTGCGTTACGAATTTTATATGAAAGATATTATTAAAAATAATTATAATTTGAATTAATATGATTCCGCTTCGAACGTTTTCAAACAGAATTACTTACGTGTTACGTAAAAAATATAAACGCGGTCAAATGTTATTCCGCCACACATGTTGATGGTTCCGCAGTATTAATCAACTGCCTATTTCCATCTGCCTATTTCAGAGTAAATTTGAATTTTTAACCATTAAATTTTACGAACTCATTAAGCAGCGACATCAATATAATATTTTAAAGCTAGATGAGTGGTTTTAAACTCACTCATGCTATCATTTTATTTTTTCATCTAAAAAAGTCATACATTAAATAATTAAGACGACCTTCACTGCTTCTATTCTAAACCCTAGAAAATAATGTTCGCAAGATGTATGACATACAAATACGAGCACGGGAGTGTGAGCGTCTACTTATTTAATTTTTTACATAGGTAATACGGAATTATTATTATTATTATTCTACGTAAGGAACTTCAAAAGAATTTATTATAAGTCGTAATAAAAAGAACGTAACTCAATTATTGGCCGGTGAGGTGAACGGCCGAAGAGTGCACCTGCAACTCGACAACCGGATAATGTTCCCGTCCAAATATGCGAGGAAAAAACAAAAACCCTCCAGCCTCGCGACCGCAGTCACTCTCAAATACATCGAACACCGGGTTCGTCTAATCACACACTCTGAAGAAACGTTTTTTAACGAAGTGACGGTGACGTCACGCCTTGGACGCGAATAGGACGCTTAGCAAACGCGATCCCATTCTTGTGGGGTATGGGCACGGTGATGACCACAATCCTGATTAGGGTTAAGAATTTTATTAACTTGTAACTTAATATTTATATAATAGAAATTGTTCTTAACAATACAGAAATCATTCGTAATAACAGTTATTCCGCAATTCACAATTCGGTGTAACACTTTAAAATGTAATCTCCTAAACTATATAGGTAACACCAGTTAATAAAATGACACCTTTTTTAATAATGATAAGAAATTCTATGACACCATCACTAAACTTATAATATAAAAACCTGCTTAAATGTTATGAGACATAAAAACTTTGTATTGAATCATTGAAATCATTAGTTTGCTAATAAGTGTAGATGGAATATTAAGTGTGCACAAATCACAATATGAAATAAAAATTGCACCTTTATTGTACTTCATGAAGGTCATTGAAGAAAACAGGTTTCTTACCGTCCTTGTAATTTATTAGCTGCTATTAGCCTTCGTGTAAGGTCGAGCAGCGATAACTCAATCTGCATATGTAATTCAATTAACGTTAAAATGTTACCGATACTGACTTTTACGCACGTACACTCGGAACAAAACCATAAATAATTTAGAACACTTTGATAACATTTTGTACTGAGAATTTTAAATGAGAACAGAGTCAAATCAGCTGCTTTAGCACGTGTTATCAGACATGAAAAAGACCGAGTACCACTTAAAAACCAAATAAAAGAAGTTTAAAAATCTATTTGAACGATCTGTATTAGCCATAACGTAGGCTGTAAAGAGACATAATGCATCGGACATAGTGCATGTCGAACTAGGCCATTCATACTTCAGACTCCATTGCATTCATATTGTATCGAATACAGAACTCTACTTGATGATTTTTTGTGTCGTATAGAACACAAAATAGCTCGGCTACATCACTATACTGCTATTTACTACAAGTGCCTACTTGGTTATCGGAATCAAGGAATTTCATTGTGAGTATTGTATCATAATTGTAGATTGGACAGCATACAGATTTATGTTTAGATCGAAACAATGTTTCATGGTTAATTTTGTTTTGGTCTGATAAAGAATAATTATCAACTCTCATAACACAGTTATGTTTTGTTGGTCCGATAAGGGATTTTGTATGAACTAGTAATATAATGTAAACATTTATATTTTGCAGGATTATTGAATTTCCTTATAATTATAACTATAATACGCAATGGAAGACATAGACAGGTGTAGGGATTTTATAAAGTACGTCAATGGCATATTGTTTTATTATTTAAAATTCTTCTCTAGATCGTAATAAAAATAGTAAAACATACAGCCATTGTCATTGCCTCGTCATTTAATTCTACATAAAGACTATTATCTAACGAAAATCATATTTCACTGCGATAATAATTTTCCGAACGGTGCGAGCACTTTTGTCTCAGCGGTACGCAAACAATATTACGTCACCCTATGCATATGTTATAGAGTATATATTGCACAAATTCATCGTATTCATGATATTAGACATTCCAAGCGTTACGAAAACATGTCAAAGGTTACGGTTACAGAAAGCTTGAGGTGGCATTACAAAATTTGCATCTTCGCTTAACTCGTTTTTATAAAATCTTGTTAAAATTTAATTTTAAATAATAAATTAATCTGCTACTTAAAACGCCTAGATTATCAGGTAATGCCACGTAATGGCTGCTTTAATGGTTGTTTATTATGTTTTTATTTTAGTCTATAATTTATTTAAACACCTACAAAATAGTATTTGCATAATTTCTAGAATCAATTATTCATTCCATTCAAATTCAGTAAAATAGTTGCATTTATTTTTTCTCTTAATATGAAACATTGTAGAGTATCTCTGTTTTGATTTCACTGGATTTATAGAAATTACAAGATTGTAAAACATTAAAGTAGCCTTAGTATGATCCTAATTTTAGATGTGCCAGTAAGTCTAAATAAGACGCGTGTTACAACTCTCTCACTGCATAAGATCCCGCTATAGATTATACAAAAAAGGAAATAAAAGGAAGTATCAATAAAAACAAATATACCTGGCGTTTCTCTGTGTTCCTTTATTTGGTTCATCAGCTGCTTCTCTTTGTGTTTTGAAAGTGCCTTTTGAAGTTCACTTTTCTGGTTGAGAACATTTTTTCCTCTGAAACATAAAAACATTGATGTTTACATATTATGCAAAAAAAAAAATTGTAAACATAGTCTCTACTATAATATGACAGTGTTGTCTTGGATATAATTTTCTTTATGATAAGTTAAGATTTACATAAATTTATAAACATGGCTGAAAATATATGATAGGCGTCATAATCTTAATCTTATCACTATTATTATCACGAAAAATTTGCGTTACCTTATAAGGTAATGTCTCATTTTTGTGATATTATTCGCTTGTTATCTATTATATTTTTGATAACCATTCATATCACTTAAGTATGTTTATTTATCGTTGTTACTGAAGTGATCGTGATAGATAAAACTTCTTGAAGAAAAAGTTAAAATGTTTTATAATAATACGAATAATAATATAGCGAATATATATTATTGAAAAAAAATGTAAATAGTACAAAACAGTTTTTATCGTCATGGTTTTATACGATGTCTGCGTAGATACTATTTGCAAACCTCGATACCGTTTGATGAGGTAAAACGAAAACGTATTGATTAGTAGGTGGTTCTTAACCTCTTAACAGTTAACGTACGAAACTTACCCATGAAAAAGATATAAATAGATTGCTAAAGCCTGTTAGCTAATTCATAGCCGATAAAAGAAATAACACGATAAGCATCATAAATTAATGAATTGATTTCATGAACAATGTTACATAGGTGCATTTCTCGTCAAACATTTATTGGATCATAAATAATATCCGATACGTGATTTTAGTCTTAATAAACGTAACTGTCTTTAATCCAACTTAATGCTTAATGATATTTTCTATCAGTAAGTTAATCATAAGTTTTCTCACAGAACCTTTACGTGTGGACTATGTCATTGACGTCAAATGCTACATTGTTTTATTATGCAGCTGTCAGCAAAGCCGAAGCATGTTTATAAGTTACGTAATATACTCCACAGGATGGATTACAATGTGTATAAATGATACATTATTATTATTGTGTTACATTACAGCACCTACTATGTTACAGTCAACAGCTTCCGCGTCATAGTTAACATCTGGTAGGTTTTAACAGAAATAGATTTAGGTATACGAGTGAATCACTTACGTTTCGGATAAACACTGCTTTTAATAACTAATAAATATGTCAATGTTATTGGATATCGTTATGAAACAGCTTTAAAAGTCAATGCCATATTGCTAACGTATTTTGCAATATGGATTATTTTTGTATATCAAAATAAGCGCGCATGTTATCATGAAGATTATGTAAGATAATTTGTGGTTTTATAATATTTATACTCAGTTGTAATTTTAGTAATAATTATTACTGGTAATTCTTAATTCTAATGATTTATTTAAATCGAGTCTCTTAAAATTTATACATATTAGTTTATCTATGATTAAGAATTTTATTTAGTTTCCTATCGGTATCGCTATCAAGTTCTACCAATAATTCTATACTCTCAAAGTCACTTTTTGTGTCGAGTTTATGCATGACGAATAAAAAGGAAAAATATACAACGTAGGCAGGTAAAGAAGCATTATTTCCCCTTTCTTCTCCTCCTTATTAAAGCACCTTTACGAAACGGGGGTAGATTCAAAAAAATTGACGTGCATAAGAGTATCATTGATACCTATATGAATAAATGATTTTTGATTTTGATTTTTGATTTTTATTGTTATAATTGTATGTACGCGGGTGCTATTGCCGCCATTACTTCGTCAGCCGATTTAATTTCATTCCAGCTAATTACCGTCGAGTTCACGGCACATTACCGCTCGTATTACCGCCTCGCCGGCAGCTCAAATGTTGCTCTATTTTCATATTCGATGTAGGTTGCACCATAGAGAGCCCATTTCATACTAAATCTCATTCAATTAACGGACTCTTTGAAGCGAGCAGACGCAAATATTCTGCCGATTTGTTCCCGTATCTGGACCAAATGGCTTACATATTATCAGGAAATCTCGATCGTTCACCCACTTGGAATCTGTTATACTGTAGCTTCGATATCGTAAATTGTAAGCTAGATAAATTCTAGTGCAATATCATCTTATCGATTTCAGTTAGGAGGTCGAATGTACAGGGTAGAGCCGGCAAATTTTTAAATTCTACGGATACACATTTCAAGTTGTTTTTCACTATCGACTACAGACAAACTATTGAAAAGTTGGAACAGAGCAAAATTAGTTTTACTTTTAAGCAATGCATGTGCAAAATTCCGTCGGCTCGTTGTTAACAATTTCAGTTAGAAAATAGGATAAAAAATTAAAAATATTTTTTTTGCTTTGATGCCCACATTTTTTATGTGCCTATTTATTATGGAGTCCTGGTGTTAAGTGGCGCGTGCACTGCAATGAATAGTCTTTTATAACCAACCTTTTATAGCAATACGTCTAC
>LGAG01000121.1:396001-425246 GCA_001278395.1 Lerema accius
CACAATACCCACATGGATATAATTCTGAAATAGTGAGTACCCGTTCCATTGGAGATATATGAAAAAGTTCGTTAGGCTGTTCGTGCTACACTAGCGCTCAGACTCCTCGTTATCGCACGCTACGACCTCGTTTCCACCACTCAGGACAAACGGAAACGACGGAATTATGAAGTTTTAAAACAATAATTTCACTTGTTAATATACCGAGCGTTAAAACGCAAATACATTTGTTAACTGTGTCAAAAAGTGCCTTTAGTTAGTTATTAGTTTTAGATGCCATAAGATATTGAGCCACGTGTAAAATGGAATGCCAGATACGTTAGGCAAACATGCGTAAAGTAATCGACAATGAATCACAGGTAATTCCTAATAGCAATATAATTAAGTACTTTACCAATATCATACGGGTATAGAAACAAAAAGTACTATCCGCTACGTTGTTGTCATTGTAATTATTGTACAGAATAATATTGATTTAATTGATATTATTAAGTTAATAACATATTTGAAAAGATATATTTTTTGTAATTTAGTAGTCAATACGCATATTATAACGTCATTCTACTGTTTTATTCTGTGACTACAACAGACAACAAGTAACAGTAGCGTCTTTTTATACGTAATATTTTAACTGTATCATACCTCAGTTAACAGCTACTTCAATGAATTTGGATATTAGGCAATATACTGTGTTGATAACAGAACAGATATCAACGTGATAAACCACACAACACTACTGCAATAATCCAGATTCTGTGAAATTGAGGTGATAAGGTAAAAATTTTAGTTTTTGACAATAAAATTTATTCAGGTACTAATATTGTGATGTGGCTACAATAGATTACTCATATTAAGCCAATAAGTTAAAAGGCCTAAAAGTATGTGTATTAATAAAATTTTGCAAATCACAGCTAGAGTACCCAACTCAATTGTCCATATCTAGGTACATGAGTTATTGCTTCAGCCATAGACAACAAGACAAGTCACGCCGATTGCTCCGAGACTGTGTCACGACCAATTTTGAAATTCCAACAAATGCCAGTGACCGAATAACATACTAATTACTAACTATTACGTACGCTTACTGAAACTCATTTCACTGATAACTTTCATAATTATTTTAAATATACTCCGGCTTTCATTAACGTTTTCGCTTTGGGTTAAATATTAACATTGGATTAAAATACTAACGATTCAAAACTGGCAAATATCTTATTAACTATTGAATCGGTGTACATACAATTTATATAGTCTTTCATATTCATTTATGTATAATGTATAAAATATTAGATGTATAAGTATAATAACGAAAACTATAATCAATCATTATATTGTGTAACTCAAGAGCAAGTTACTATCATTTTAATGTCTTACTATTACGAGATTAACTTAACAATAAATGGTACAAAATTTACTGTGTTTTTACTAATAGCAGCACTTGTAACGATCGACCCAAACTCACAACTTTAATCATAAAACTTTTTCAATGAGTTCTAGGTAAAATTTTATATCGAAGAGTGGGACAAACTTCGTGGAAGGACTACTTGTTAGGATTTAAATCCACATTGAAATAGTCCTAATTGACGTTTTACGAAGTAAAGTTAACAAAGCGTTTCTTTTTAGGTCAGAGCTTTATTGATCTATGCATCGAAAAGAGATTTAATGAGAAACCTTTTCCCGACGTAATTAAAAAAAGTACTAACAGAAAGAATCTCTTATGAGTACTAGTATTATACAAGAGTAGTTAAACCAGGCACGGGGAAAGTAAATAGTATTTTATTTGACGAAGTTAGTCAACATAATCGTTTGAAAGAAATGCATAAGTGGCGTGTTCTAAAAACATATTTATGTATTATACAATGTAACTACCTAGTAATGAAATAAACAGGAAATGTGAGACTACTGGATCGATCAGTGAATTTAATGGCGTATACAGATTACGGATGTAAATGTAAATTGTGTAGTTGTGCGGTTTCGATACATCTGTAAAGTTAATGTAAGTGGTTAGTGGCTGTCAGAAGTCTTCAATGCAGACAAGTACTCATAAATCTTGTAATTATTAATTATTTTTATTTATCTCCATACATAAAAGTTAGTATTGGTGTTTAAAGTTTTCTTCTCTATCCCTTGAAGGCAAAACGGTTGATTTTAAAGATCTAAAATAATTTAAGAAACATTACAAAAAAATTATTTTAGAAGAAAACTATCATGGCTAATTTGGCTTAACAGGCTAACGAGTAATGAAGCAATTATGGAACTCTACATTGCCGCGTTATTATATGAACACGCACTTAGCAGATTTTTACATTATAATAAAATACAAGGATCCCTTCTTTGTCGGTAAAAGGATTTTATATTGCGTAGTAAGACTAGCGTGGGTTATAATTATACTAGTAACATTAATTATAAGTAGTATTGTTACGATGATAGAACTACGATAATACATACTAAATGCTCGTGTTGTACTACTATGTCAATTCTTTATCTATGTGAAAGTAAAGAATTCGTTGTAAGGACGTAAGGACTAAGGAGTGTCCTTGAAGGGATATTTACCAAGCGCTGTTCAAACTTAGGGCACATTTATTGAACCAGACGAGACTTGATGGAACGAAGGTCGAAACGGCGACGGGTGGCGATTGGACTATGAATAAATATTCGCCAAATCAAAAACTTGTGTCTGTTATTGTTGGAATAGTACGAGTATGATATAGTCCCATATTTTTTTATATTTGCAGACAAACGAGCTACTTAAAGGTGAGTGGTCATCGTTGCCAATATACGTCAATAATATATCTACCTAAAGGTAACGTCTATTCGCTGCCAACCGAAAAAGATGCAAGAAAGCCGCAAAATTAATCCCCGATACTGTGACCGAAACACGTAAACCAGGTACAATCTAAAAAAAAATCACGGTAATATAGTGTTTGCTCGCCAGAAAGAATCCGAACTGATACCATGTGTAATAACGCTACGAATTTAATAAGCCGGGTGATACAGAACGCAGCAACTTCTAATAGTCAGAGCCTAGCTCCAAAGCTTTGTCCATTATTCAACAGGATGCCTCATCATTACAGAATGCGGGAGAATGGCTTGGGCTGAAATGACTGAAAATGGATAGAGAGTTACATTAATTTGGACTCTCTTCTTCACAGCCAACCTTTTGTACTTTTCACCTACTATAAAGTATTGATATTCTCATTCGAATATCTTCAAAGAAATGTTGCACGCCAATATTAAAAGTAGAGATATAAATATCTAACATTCCGACGGAATTGCGGTCATAAAAAGCAATGTCATCACACGAAGCAATATTCCATTTCATTCCAATATCGCACGCCAATATCCATAATGGCAGTTTCAGCGATAGATGTCTAATATTTACTGACCCCTGACCTACAGATTGCAGGTATTTTTAGAACCCCATCCAACCTGCTTCAGCGAGGTCGTACCAGTGCTCATTTGCTGAAACAATTGACGTCACAACGTGGCTGAAGGTCAGATCGTTAATCTTGTAAACAACGGCGCTATACCTCACAATGGGTAGGTACGGCTAGAGAAAATACATTTTCTAATTACTAGTATAAATTTTCATTTACACTTAGCTTAAATTTAATTACAGGTACAATTTTTTTATCGTCCTGATAAAAATCCTAGCCAATAAAGACTATTTTAACTGGTACAGATTAAACTTATGCCACACATTTCTTCATGTATAAAATAGGAAAGTAAATCACAATGTGACATCAGTTTGCTACGAATACACTCGTTCTTTTAACTTACTTTTTCATAACGTAACCTCCAAAGACACCTACAAGAACATAAAATGCTCTCTTCACTTGGCTGAAGTCCACGCGACCTTTACTGAATGCATATCATGCTCCTAAGCTACAAGTTACACTTGAAACTTAAGTCTCTCATGAAATATAGTATAGTTCCATATTACCGAGCAATGGTTATGAAGTCGGTTAAAAAGAGCAACTGATTTAAATGTGTGAACTGCATCGATCGATATGCAGTGGGTGGGACAAATAGACGAACTTTAATCTCATCATTCAGCGCCAGCCGTCGCATTAAAAAGATTGGTTCTCCGTATCATTTTGACCAAAGGGGATTAACAGTTTCTACCCCTTTATAGTATGATGCACTTCATGACAGAATAATTTGTACCCTAGTAAACAGGCATAAGGCTCAATATACAATTCTGTGTAACCAAATTATAAATTACTTATCCATTTGTCCAACCTCTATTTGCATAAAAATTCAAAGGCTAGAATTTTACGAGTCCAATGCGTGTTCTATATTCATGTTTTATTATTAACATTTTTAACGTGCAAGTGTGTGTGTCCAAGGTTTACTGCAATATTAAATACATGTGTTAATCCCAGATATATAAAAAAATATGTTTTTTATAAAAGTAATTAATTGATGATCGTAGTTATGAAAAAATGGTTATCATTACTACTCATTGGTTTTCCCGAATCCAAGCGTAGGGCTTACATCATTATAATTTGAAGGTAAATAATCCAAGAATATTTTCTTTCTTTCACTTTATACTAAACAGAAAGTAACTGAAATAATAAAGGTAAAAACTGTGTATTAACCTGCATCCGTTTAGTCTTTGATAGACGGTAGAAACGACGATGGAGATTAATGCTTCATAGTTTTAGACGATAAATCAGATTACTGTCCCCAATGACGTCGCTCGCTCGGCTACTAGTAGTTAACAATATAAAGCAATTTACGACCTATCAAAGTCACGCCTAAGCTTAGCCAAGTATCTATCTTAGTATCAAATATCTATGGATTATGTACTGAAATAATGCTACTTTTAAAATGCGGTTTAAACTAGCATTATTAAAAAAATATTTGCATACATTATAAATAAATGGTTCATATTAAAACCGTTAACCCTAGCCCTAGAGAAAACGATGTCCAACATTGTTATTATATCGGATCTATATTTACTTCGGTTTCAAGAGCCTTTTAAATATAAACAACCATCAAATCATTTTGATATCATCACATAGTAATAATTACAAAGATAGAGCACAAAATAGCGGTCAAACAACGCGAACTCTTTCACGAGCTCTACCTATCTCTACCTCCATAAAAGCTCGGAAAAATTGTCTTTGTTATAGGCAGAATAAGCTGTTGTACTGCAACGTCGCATTGTTTAATGTTATGCCTTTTGTTTGATTGTTACAAACTGCTATAAGCTACACCATTAGACTATTACACTAGGGCAGGAAGTTAGCTATCAATGTGATAAAAACAAAACTTATTTAACCGGTTATGATCAAGTAAATAGGTTTGAGTGACAGTGTTACCGTGTTATGTAATGTATGAAGTAAGTAAGCAATATATTTATTAGATTTCTTATACATACATATTGCATAATTATGTTTGTTCATACGATATGTTCTAAGCTGCTCGAGTTTTATTAACCTAGTTTTTTTATAATAAAATCAGATATCTACGTTATACTTCCTGATAATAAAATCATTGCATTTTTATAAATTTAATTGACAGATATAAAGCTATATGACAACTTGCTAAAAATGTAGTCTCGTATAAAGACAACCATAAAGTTTATTCATGAACCCACTAAAGTGAAAAAATATATTGCACTAAGACGAATTGAAACCGATTCTTAAAGAATACATTTTTATTTTTTGTGCAACATGAGATAATCTAGTTTAGTTTCATTGGAAGTCCCAAATTAACACTGAAGAGTAGATTGATATCTAAATCAGGTCAATTTGTACGTTTGAATCAGGTCGAATCCGTTGTTTCGTAATGTTAATGGGAATTCCTATACTAAGTTTACGATTCGTTTACCGGCGTGACTATCAAAAGATGCAATATCATTTTATTTCTCAGCTAAAATGTAACGTGGAGAAATATTGCCGTGGAGATTAATTTTATTCCCAAGACACGTGCGGCAGACGAATGGAGTTTACAACCCATCAATTTTAAATGGATAGGGAACATTAAAGACCAGGCACTTAACGGAACGCTGTATCCTATTACATGCATTAACTATGATTACTAATATTTTCTGTATTTGTTTAATTTTGTATTTACTTACAATAGCATATAGGTAAATAGGACATTACTAATTTGATTGCTTTCAGCAGTAAATACAAAAACAAATGATAACAAAAAATGTTGATATTAATAGTAAAATTGGGACTTGTATTCTCGTTATTTTCTAAAAAAAATAGTATTTAATAAGCAACACTAAACTCATAAAATAATATAAATCATTTTTTTTATTTCAAAGAACCAAACACGTGAAAAATATACCGATCAAGAAAGTATACAAATCTGTCATAACACAACTGCATCCCTATTAGTTGTAGGAAGGAATAACCGAGCAGGTGATGACAGCGAACAATCTGCGCTTAAACGAATCCCTCGGAGATACGTCACTCAATCAATAAGCCACTTCCGTATGCGGGCGAACACAATTCGCTTATTACACTTGATGACAGTTACTGCTTCGATACCATATTTTCCCGTGGGTCTCAATAGAGGTCAACTAATACGACCAAAGGAGATGCAAGCGCAGCTCTCTTATAACTGACTCTTAATGAAACCAATCTAACTAATAGAACTTCATTGGTTTAAATTATAGCTCGTATGTTTTTGGTAGGCAACCCAAATTCTTTTCTGGCGCACCGCTTACAGCTGCCTAATTAGACGAGACAGCTGTCTTGACTAATATTTTGATAACAGCATAATATTTGATTCGTGTCTCTAAAACTGGATCTCATTTTTTTTTGTTTAGTATAAGTTTTTATTTTCATATTGCAAAGTAATCGTTGATATTTACATATTATTTTATTTGTAAGACAAATTTTTTTTTTACAATCACAGACATGTTAGAATCCACATTGTTTCAGATAGTAACAAATAATTTTTGTGCTTATTCTATATTATGCATAAATAAAACAAGATTATTTTCATTATATTCTGCGAAAAGTTTTTGTCGGGAAAACCCACTTATATTAATCTTTAATGATTGATTATGATTGATGAATTAATTTCCTATAATATGATATTTGTAGGTACATACATTACATTTACATTACATTGTATTTTATATTTCAGTATAAAATAGTTAATTAAAGCTTAATATTCAACGTACGCATACGTCACCAATGCGTTGAATAATTACATTTTCATAATCGATTATGCGGTTGCCATAAAGTGAAATAACGCACAAACAAAGCAACAATACACAAACAGAAAAATATTTAGCGCGACGGGGTAGATAGTTGTCAGGTTGAAGTAAGTGGGGTGTGAATGGAAAGGGTTGCAAGCGATTTAGAGTACACATCCCTACTTTCAACATGCATGCAGCTATTAGTTAGTATGCCTGATAAGCCTCACCCCTTTAGATACGTCACCAAAACTTCTAAACAGTTAAAAGGGTATTAAACGTTTTTTTTACCAAATAAGTTATTTAGTAAACTTCGATAACGAATTTAGTATGGAATCGTATAATATGTGTTATGTAATTTATTGAAATGCCTAGTAGGTACACATTTTTTATCGTCATTGGGCAGTATTCCCATATTTCGAAATCCCTAACATGACACAGCAAAATACACGATGAAAAAGAACAATAATACCGCCCTACATTTTATAGCACGCTGATAAAATTATATTTAGACCAAATTAGGTACGGTAAGTACGTTTGATTTTTGGTTTTAAAGAATACACAATGACTAAAACAATAACAATTACTTCTATACCACATACTTTATTTTTTGTATTCTAGCAAAAATAGTAATAAATTCATCGTACCGAGAATTCAAAGTTCATGAGAATCAAGTACCGTAGACTTAGTAAATGTTTATCTTCAAGTGTATTTTCAGAACCAAGGTCTACGAAGTGCTAAAACAAATCGGTTTGAAGAACAGACCTATAACGAAATATAATACCACACTGTCTATGACTAACATGAGCGTAACTAAAAAATAACTGTTTACTCACGTACTTATGAGATAAAAACATTAAAACGTGAGATAAAACATTAATATAATAAATAATCGTGTACACAAAGTGTGTTAATATTAAGTGGTATCTGTGCACATTATGTTGTCAAGTTTATGTAAGTAGAGTAGAGTAGGAGTCTACATAGTCGTCGCCCTTGTATTTTAGTTAAATCCTACCCAATCCTTACTACGCTTACTCCTACAATTAGCCATAAATCCATCAAATTACATAGATTTAAGGCGAGTATTATGTATGCAGTTTAATAAGATGGAGTAAGCACGAATATGTCCCCTGCAAACTAATTGTCGCCTGTAAACATGGCTTATAAAGTACCTATATCTTGCGATTGTTTTATTTAATTAATTACTTTATTACCTTTTATATCTTTGGTCATAAAACAAAATAATACTTGCTTTCCTTTTTCAGCTTCCTTTAGGTTATAAATTGTTAGTTAGTGACAAAAACCGACTAAATTTTAAAATTTTAAGTCAATTAATAACAAATTGATTGAAGCTTTATGATGATTTGATGAGTTTGATTGAATGATTTATGATCACGGTTCGTTGTTCAAAGCGAATGTTAAGCTTATAATCAAAATATGAAACGGAACTCAATGGATTATAGCTAATGATCTCAAGCTATACAAAGGTACGAAATGAGTAAATGCATGTTTCGCCTTGGATTGTTAGCAATTTACATCGAAATATTTCCGTTACAAATTATCTCAGATTCAATTAATTAGTTAATAATCTAAAAATTATACCCGTTATTATGAGTTGTAAATAACGTTAAGAGCAATTATTTTTTACAAGCCTACTTCTTGTTAGTTAAATTGATATTGATGTACAGTTTCTTGAACGTACTCGAACGAATAGTAAATGCTGTTGGCCTCAATACTACCAATATAGCCAGCACGAATAAATACAAGAACCATATTTGTAGTCATTGCCTCTACATAGTTCTATCAAGACCGTAAACGATTACGACATTAAAACTTTAAAAACAAACGTTAACTACGCAGTAATTTAAGACACAAAGATAACACTGTATTAAAAATTTGCACACTTGTTCAATTAAATTGAAAATACAACTCGTACAGGCTATCAAGTAAGCAATAAAATACCGGAACAATCGTGCGTATTCGTACAGGTGTTTTTATTTCCACTAGCAATTCAAACATAGTCGTCCGATTTAGTAAACTACAAATTTCACAATTAAATATAATAAACCAAGGCATTTTCCATTTGCAAATTAGCGTTGCTCATTTCACGCCTCGTATTATCAAATTAAATGTGTTAGTTCCGTCGCGACGTGTCGATAAATTATGAAAAATGTCACCTTGAAAAATACAATTTAAAGAGTGTATTTCAAAAACATGGTGCATTTTAATAGAGCTCACGTCTCCCGTATGAAATTGTATTCTTTCGCCCCTACTTTGTGCGCCAACATCAGTGTCGCAATGAACAAGCTTTTTCTACTCTGTGACATACTGACGAAGCGAAATGCGACATCCTAATAAATATGGAACAAACTAACAAATGCCAACGTGTTATTTTTCTCTTTTCCTTTGTATAATACTCGTGAAATTAGTAATGACGTATTTGCGCAACATAATACTATGTGCTGAATAAGATAATTACTAAACTACAAGCAGGGATCATCTACATTAAGTCCAACTATAATATTAAATAGGAGTTGTTAGAAGTCAAGGCATGTTTTGAAGACATTTGTAAGTTATTAAAACTTGTGCAATTTATTTGATTTCCACGCGCGGGAATGAAATAAGGGATATCGTACAGTAGTGGGATATAGTTACGCAACATACATGGTACCTTTAAGTAGATAGGTTCGATAAAGAGTAAGAGACGTATTTGGTGCCAACAATCATTAATTACCTTTTATTTGTGAGGATTTTATATGTCTTTGCGTGATTAATGATTAATTATGTCTTTGCGTGAGTCATTAGAAACAGGAGGAGAAAGTTCCTTTTTGAAATAGGTTAAATTTTTTTATATCTTTGAATTTAACCTAAGAGTAGGTACCTACATCTATGGAATGGGACAAAAAAAATAACTTTGTAAAGATTTTTCATCAGGCATTTTCAAGGCTTTATGATATTGATAAAAATCCTATTATCCGACATTACGAAATGATAAATAATAAGCAATGTTAACAAGTAATTTCAATTATTTCTCAAGAATCAACTGATAATTACATTTGAATTAATCATGATAAAATCTAAAGCAAAGATATGAAAATTAGGCGATAGCTTATATTGCTACTAAAATATATTTATAATTTAACATAATACAACAACGCACGTATGACGGAAAATGCATATTCACATTGTCATTCAAATAGGTCAATAACAATAACATTACCTAATATGAACCAGTTGTATTCACTCGATTGAGGACAAATGTTCACCCTTCATTTCGGCAATGGAATACGATATCGATATCACGTAGCCACATCCCTTCGCGTTCACGGGCAGGGCTCGGGAGCGATGACCCCTCGTAGCAGACGGAGCTTTTCGCGTCTCGCCCTACTTGCCGCCCGCCCATCGCATAAATACACGTAATTTTCGCTTCTAGTCATACCAAGAAATGCGACATATTCTTAATTTTTATAATTTGTATGTATTACGAAAGAGTGTCAAAGCAGCAGTGTCTATGTGATTACTACGAGTGGAATCATGTATCAGTACATGTTCTATACCTACAAATATTTTTAAATATCTCTAAAAATCATATCTTTAAAAACAACAACAAAATGACTGATCATTGAAAATATTAAAACCATTAACTATTTACCAATAATGTTAAACTCTATGTACAGTCTAAAACAATTCTCGTGTCCGACACCAAGATACTAAAAAAACTTCCTAAACCTTAAGTGCTATATCGAGTTCTTTAAACTGCATTTTCCTAAAGTTCGTACGAACAAAGTACTTTAAACTTAAACGTGCCTATTCAAACGCGTCTCACTCCAAGATCCCCTATACTTAATTACAGGATGTATGATCATAGCTAAATTGTTATGCTAATTGTATCACTTCGTAGCTGCCAAAAATTCGTGCTCAAGGACTTTCTCATGGCGGAACACACCCTTGTTATGAAGAGACGCTCACGCTAAGCACTTTATTCTTTTTACCTGACAGCACAAAAAAGCGTAGGATTTTTATTTCACAGCAAGGCTTTTGTTGCGAGCGTCGTAAGACGGTCTTTTAGTAAAATATACTGTCTACTGTATGAATGTCTTAGCATTTTCTCGAGCACGTGAAGAGATATGAAGCTACTTGAGATTTTGTCTTACTGATTAAATTGTAAGCCAACAAAAGGTAAACAGGTCAACATCTGTGAGCGAAGATCTTTTTATGAACAACAATAAGACCTACTTTATTTTCTTTGTTTTATAAAAGCTAATTAAGTTTGTAACTTCTTTAATAATAACATTGCAACGGAGTCATTTCTGTATATTGGCACATGCCAATACATTTTTATAATACAAACTACAAAATACAGCAGGATATCGTATAAAAACGTAACTGGTTATTAAATAAAAGTAAAAACTCTTTAATTCTGAGCCATTAAGACCTTAGGACGTCAAGCACGGTTTTAGTCTATTTCGTATGCAAATGTAAAGTGGTCTCGTTCCTTTCGTGCAAGTAGTTAAAATTTTTACCAAAACTATTTTATACGACGCACGTATTATTCAAGTCAAGACCGAAACGTTTAAATGTTGCAAAAGTTTCAACACAGCACTAACAGAAACAGAACTAACTGAAAGTGCTATATGAATTTCAAGCAATTTATTTTAATTTCACGTCCCAATATTTCATGGCCGATAAACGGGAATGGAATGATTACGTTCGCATTTCCTGAATACCGTACGTGAAATGACTGACAACTATCAAAAATCACGCCCCGGCTGATCAAAACGCTGGACTCTGCATAGGGTTGAGAAACGAAAATAAAATCGTGAAAAGAGAAATATTAAAGCAGCTTAAACAATTGTTGCCAATTCATTTTATCGATCGTTTTATATGCACTGATATTCGTAAAATTAAGAGTGTGTATGACAATACAAACATTAAATTCAAGTACCAAAGATAGTGATTACCTAGATAAGTACGTCCTGTTCTTATTCAATATTTGAAATTCATCTTGATAAGTTAATACTGATAAGATAGCTCAGTATATTCTGAGCGTACATTTGATAAATATTCGTATCTAGATAACCTTTGGACGGTCACGCTGGAGATGAATTTGAAGTAGACGTGTGTTTTGATGTCATCACACATGTAATTTCGATGAGAAATAACTGAAATAAGTTACTTCAAAGAACATCGTGTTCTCGATTGATGAGCCATTAATACTCCAAATTAATATTTCCTAGAAGTCCATCTCCTCTGACAGTATGTAACAGAAAAGCTACTTTATACCATACCATAAAGACCAAATTGATAACCTTTTCACGGAGCCGGTTAATGTTAATATAATGCAAAACATACACAAAAGAATATCGTGCGACATTCAGCGATACGTGATTACGATGATTCTAGTAACGTCAAGTACGTTGTCAATTGAAAGTAGTCATAATCTGTATCATATTACGATGTCCCCTCCGCGACAACCCTACATCGGTGTGGGGCACACTTGATTGCACTTTCGCTTTCGACGCATCGCCCACTAACGTCCGCACTCCCGCGGTTGCGTCGCGGTTTGTATATCAACAAGGAAGGAACTATAGTTTTACATGTATGTACTAAATTATATCACTGTTACTTCCAATACAGTCATTAAGCTCCGATTACTCACGACTCTGACTAAAGTCTATTTGTTTTTATAATAGGTAATTGACGGCAAAGTAGCAGACGCGCTATAAGATGGTAAATAGCCATCGTAGAGCTGTTGCCGAGTTAAATAAAAGAAGAGTCAAGAGAAAATACTTATCAACATTTTGCTGGATTGCAGAACTAAACCATCGTTTAAAATTTCAGCTTTCGAACACAGCACGATGCGACTTTAAATAAAAAATAATTAACGTCAGGTCACTATATTTAAGCGTATAGAATAGGAATAGAAAACGAAGTATAGACGATTATTGGTTAACGAGGAAATTGGACATTTCCTCTTACATAATATGTAGGTATTGTAGCTAACACTCAAATACCACAAATGTGCGATATAACTTGTGAATTACTAACTTTCCTGAGGATGTAATAACTCAGCCACAAATTGAACGCTGCTGCAACCATCCCATTGAAAGTTACAAAAATAGTTGGCTAGATTTATCAACAGAATGAGAGGTGGTTTGAGCAAGTAACACGATTAACTAGATAGCGAGTTTTCTGCGCTCTCGTAAGGAATTACGACAAATTCGTAATGACCGTGGCGTAAGACGACAATCCACCACTTTCATACCAAGTTGCCGTTGACGGATATTGTCTCTTCTATTGCGGACAACTTTCGAACGTCTTGCTTCAGGTGCAATTAAAATTTCAACAACTACAATATTGTTTTAATTCCCAGTTTACATACATTCAAGTGACTTGCAATTATCAATATAAAAATATTCAAAAGCCTGAATATGTTATGACTGAAATTAGCTACTGTTTTTATTTAATTGTCCACCACGAGCAGGTGCAATTGCCTCGGGTTCATTTTATATTAGGTCCATTGCATCCTCCAATATAGCTATTTTAGGAAGTGGCCATTACGGAGAATTTATTAATCAGAATATTTTTCTATAAGACAGTCAAATAAATCCAAAAGGATGTTTTTTTAGTGTTTCCGTATATATTTATGTCTAATCATTATCTTTGATATAACAGATAATAACAAAATTTATGATCTGTATCGTTACATAAAGAGATTTGGATAAATAGGCAATTTATACACAATTTTACACTTGCATAATTATTATGCTACTGATCTTAATCTGATGTCTACCGATTTTAATAGTATCTATATGAATCTAAAAATAATAATGGCTGTTACAAAACACGTATTGCATCACATCAGGCTACAGGATAATAGAGAACTATCAACACTCTTAATTCTTTGATATTTACCTCACGTATACTATCACCAATTAAAGGGGTTAAAAAAATCGCATGCGTGTTCGGTAGCGGTGCATATTGATGAGTGGTCATTAGTATGCAGATGAAAGAGATGCACAGATACGGGTGGATGGACTAGAAAAGGAGCGTGCCACTCGCCAGCGCCACCCAGGGCGTTGGCAGCTTATCCTGTGATCCCTTTTGTCCTGCCGAGCCAAGTGCCGCGCCGCATACGTAACTCTTTGGCACGAACCGCCTCGGACAAATACTCAGTAGTCAGTAGTTGCATTAGGCACAATCACATTTTCAAAACTTTTTAAAAACCTTCCTAAGTTTTGCGTAATGTCATATAAAAATACTCCATTACTCACTAGGAAGTTGACTGGTAATGGGTCTCAGTGTTTTTAATCTCAGTGCATTAAATTTTTCTAATATTTTAACGATTTAGTTCTCATCGAATTATTAACTCTTATTGCAGTTACTAAACAACAGCAAAAATGTTGCAAGCGATCAAAATATTTCTAAAAACAAGTTGTAAACTGAAAACAGTTTCCGCCAGCAAACTTGAGTTTATTCGTGCCATTGAAGAAACTGCGAGTTCCGTTCAACCAAATTAAATTTCAATTATAAATTAAACGCAGCCAACGAAAGTAGGAAGTTGGGAATTATTTACAACATGTGCTAAACACGTTTCAAACACATTTCGGTCCGTACGTACAAAACTATGTCATATTTAATGTTCAACAATTATTGCACTACTGCACAAATTCTCACTTCTGTGTTGTCTTTCACACTTCTGTCATTCGGTGCACGAAGTATTACTGTTTTAGCGCATACTAACGTGTAATACCTTGAGGTCAGTTTCGTAAACGTTACAGAATACGTTTACGTGTGACTTTTACGTACATAATTGGTACATGTCAAAGTCTAAGTAAAATTTGACTTTGCCTTGAAATGCTAATTGTTTAAAGTCATGTTATTAATCGCGCTACCTTGTTGTTTAACTATAAAACGACGCAGTATCCTATTATGGTTTAAGTGTGATATGTAAAAAAGTTTATCAGTAAAAAGATAAATAAAGAAAAAACACGATATTTATGAGAATAAATGTCTTTAAACCTAAACCTAAAAGCACGATCTTTATTAGTAAATTCAACCTGAATAATTTTTAACCAAGCCAAATAATTATGTATAACAACTTTTTAAGACAACCCTATCATGTTGGTTGTTGTAACAAGCAGACAGGCAGACTAGACGGTCGCTTATGATTTCAATAATATTATCAACGACGCAAAAGATGACACATAAATATCGTAAACATCATTATTTGTAAAACCGTAGCAAATGAGACGGCTTCACAACTTGTAAACAAAGAATTGGGTCTGGATGTTGAAACTGAAGTTCTAGTCATAAAGACATGGACGTGTGAACAACATGTCATTGTGGTCGACGATAACAACAAAGCTAATGAGCTACCGCCGACATCCACGCTCATATGAACCGCATAATAACGCGTTTTTGTAAAACAGTAGCTCGTTCTCATTACTATCAAATGTTTCGAGGACAGATACACGAATCCACGAATCGATAGTGTAGTATATATGATAAAAAGTACGTTACTCCATGAATGTAATCATTGAATACGCCTACTGTCTTGTTACATTTTAATACACATAATTAAAGTTTTAAGATATTAGGTTTACAATGTGCATTTCATAACAAGTATCTAATAGATAAACTAAAGATATGAAGTTCGTTTACATACAATATTGAGATAGATAAAATAAATATGTTTGAAGTTCAGAATATAGTTTAAGATTATGTTTAAGCAAATTGAATGTCGATCTCGTCGCTCAAAATAATAAGAAGGTAATAATGTAAAAATATTATTTCTTCGGATCAAAAAATAACTTATATCTGCTCCATTTTTATTTCAAAAAGATGATACAGGTACGCACGCGGCAAGCGCTCTTTATTCTAAGATAAATTTCGAAACAATGAAAGCGGGAACTTGCCCACTCTACGGAAAGGACGGACGTAACAAAGGATATCGAGTGACGGTGGACACAGTGCAGTATGTCAAAGCGATCGGATATCGCAATCATGAGCCGTGAAAGCACCTGGACGTACTCGCTTTTGTTTAACCGCATTAGCACGTGTGCCAAATGACAACTAGCCATAGTGAAAATCCGTACGAGTGAACACTCACACCGTATATATATAAATGGGCTACGACCACTACACTTTCGATCGTAAACTACGCTACCTTATTAAGGAACGCATGCCTAATGAGACAACGCATGAATTAACGAAGAAAGACAACGTTAACCAAATCCCATTGTCAATGCTAAATTATTTTAGTGCATACAATAATCTTTAATTTTAAGAATAAGTTATAATGATTCTCGAATTTCACTGGAAAAGAGACCGCTCATTCTGCGATGCAACCATTAATAGTTGAAGGCTTAGAAATATAATTAAATGAACTACTTAATGAATCAAAGCAATCAATATATATAATTCATTTATGGTTAAACCAGCGTGATCGCTGTGTTAAACTAACCATAGTACTTACTATTAATGGTCCCACAACGGAACAACAGCAATTTTGACATGAGATTCGATTAAACCATGCAAGATAAACACGAGAGATTTTTTTTGGTAGTACACAGAAGATTGATTAAAATTTAATTCTTGAAAGGTTGAAATACCGTCTTCATAGATTGCCAGCTTTTGGAGAATAGCGGGTGCTGGTTTTCGATATCTTGTGTCACACATGCCGAGTTGCGTGCCGAACTATACTGAGTAATAGAGAAGCCGGGCATCATGTCACGGCCATCTAACAGGATTACCTGTTCCACTACGCAAGTAGTCTTCACATATAGGCCACGACACTTACCAGCTTATTTATTATAGTACGGATTATGAATTGAGTCAAGCATCGCCCACTGCTCGAACTTTAAAGCGGCTTATGGTCGGATTACGAAATCACTGCAAGGACTTCGGATACAATAATTAAATAATGTTAGGTATGTCGCTTCATGAACGAATGTTTAGGTATAATTCTACTTCAGTGTGAACTTTGTGATATCATGAAGGACACGCGTGAACGAATGTTTACACAGACACACCACACTGTATTAAACGATAAGTAATGCATTAGATTACGTTTAGGTTAACGTTTCTTTCTAACTACTTATAAAGATTTCTATAAAAAGGTCATCTTATTATGGAAAATGCTTTAAAATTAAATGAACTCTGAATTATTGAACTATCGATTTAAATATATTTCATGTGTGAATGAGCACAAAATGAGTTCGCTACGTCACGTCATATGCGATCATTCAAAGCTGAATGCATTCAACGGAGTAACAAAGGAAAGCATCTATGAGCTTTTCTGCAGAATAATCTCGTTGAAAACGTCTGTCATTCAAAATTTTGATGCAAAGTCAAAGTATACTGAACTTCATTTCTACCAGACTCTACCGAGCTTAGCTAGAGTCATACATTTACTCTACATACAACGAAAATGGTTTAAGGAAATAAGACTCTACCAAACATTGATTCGCGTCTACGTCAAAATAAAAATGTAAAGCCGTTCGCGTGTTTACTACGAAGAAATCCACGCGTGTATCAAATACAATGAGCCAGTTCCCTATTCATAACATTTTGATTATTTTAAATCAATCGATGAAGTGTTCGACTGTTCGTGAATGTTTATGATACGCATGAAAGTGCGTGTAAACAAATATCAATGTATGCAAAGAATGTTCTCAATAGGTTCATGAAATAAACATAACAAGTCAATACATATCAATAGGTTGAATAGTATACTTTCTTCCTTGAAACAATTGTGAAAGATGTGGGGGTCGTCAAGATCCATCCTGGACTTTATTGCTACTTGCTATAAGGTGGGATTTTGATAAAATGTTTGGGTACTTGTAAATCTATGCATCAGTAAGCTCAGTAGCACTTTAAATACTTCTCCTACAAAACCCCGATGGAACAAAATACAAAAAAAGGATATGGTTGTAAGTAGACCACAAAGTTATTTACACGTCATCTTACCGCAACCGTAAAACATAAAATGAAAAGGCTACGAACCCGTAAAGTACCATAAATCTACCTATAAGTAATAGTTCACCGCGGTGTTCGAGTGTTCCATTAATACTTATATTACCTTCTGAAATAATTTTAACTGCTGAGAAATACTTCGTCTTTGAGTGGTTGTTACAATTGAAGTAGCAAATAAATAATAAAATGCCATACATTTTATATAACTATACATTGTTTCGTGATCTTATTCGATGAAATTTCATACACACTAACTAAACCTAAGGTACTAAGAGGAAATAAACCTAAAGTGAGTGTAGGGACCAATAAAGAGTAAGGTGTTAGCGTCAATGTTCAGCCTATATCTAATATCTTGAGCTATCTACTAATAATAAAATATATGATATGACGTCGAGTGTAGAGATGTTAAAATCTGACTCTACCTCTCGCAAAATCGATGCACCTACGTGATTTCAGTCGTCCCTACCCACGTTTTCCGAAATTGACACACAACCTTGAGCAACGGGTTTCAACAGGAATTTTGAAATGAGAATGTTCCCAAGACAAGACCAAGCTCGGTTGATGTATGCAAGGGCGCATGCTCATGCATATAATTTAATCAACGTCAATTATTAGCTTCATAGAGATGATTGATGGTCGGCTGCATGATTAATAATTCCCCCTTATATTTAACGTTTGTCAGTCGCTTAAAACTATAGGAATTTAAAGGGACTATTTTACTGATAGGTGCCTATACATTATGAAACTAATATCGTTTCTTTAATATTAGTACCACAAAACCATGTTTTTTCATTAGAGCCAAAAAATATACTTAATCCCTTAGCAATTTCACTCTAATGTTGCTAACATGTTGCATCAAGCAATCAGGATATTCTGGCCTCCGCTTGAAGTTTTTGTTAATTTAAATTCCCATTGAAATTGATTTTTAGTTGGTACAGAATTCAACGTCGACAGTTTGCGTAATTTGTGCCTGCAAAATAGCAAGCTAGACATAAAGAATTAATGATTGTAACTTCAAACAAAAAGTAGTTTATTATCGTGAGAACATGATGGAAGTTACTAGATACATTATTATGAATCACGTGACGTAAGATTACAGACGCAAAAAGTAAGTAACCTTGGGACGTTCTTCGGTTATGATAAGTGATAAGTAACTAATTCTGAATAACTTAGAATGTATCCATTTGTTTTTTCTTTAATTAACAATACTCGTACGTACAAGACGTATGTAATACAATGTTATTAACTGCGCACCTGAAATATGTAAGTCAATAAAATATGTAGTAGTCTAGTAGTTATCAAAAGAAAAGGCACATGTAATAATGGTGCACTTATCGGGCAAGTTGTAATCTCTTCAAGATAAACTAAGCAATAATGAAAGGACAAAAAATGGTACGGTAATGAAAGCAAGAAATTAAATGAAATAACTATGTAATGGGTTTCTTTGTAGATTAGCGTCATACCTAAATACCTAATAAAGAAACTATGTAATAGTTTTAAAATTAGAATGTAAATCATTATTATTAAGCTACTATAATTAAAAACTAATCCCAGAAGGATTAAAATTAAATGATCGTCATGATAATACCTGATTAAAAACTAAGGAAACGTAACAATTAACGTAAAACCTTTTATGTAAATCTGTTCCTAGGGTGTTCTTGGATTTTCTCACATTTACTAACCTACGTCGCAAATGTGTTGAGAATATATAGGTTGTCAACGAATACCTAGCAATATATTTTTATACATCATAATATTAAGGTCTGTCATTCTATAAACCCACTATGTATTTTAATCACCACTTCACAGGGCAAGTACAGAATAAATAAGGTGCGGGAATAGGAGATAATATGTCCCTACTTTTCAACGTGGCCTAGAAAATTTCAAAAGAACTTTAATCCAGACTCTTTAATGCTTTCAATATAAAATCTATGTATCAGAGCAAAGCTATCAACCTTATTTTTCGAAGTTAGTGCCTATAATGGCGTTGCCTGTTTTAATAATTTAATCATTTTAATATCAAAAATAATATTTAAAAAAAATGGTCTTGTCTGATAATCAAAACGTCTATTAGCATCGGTATTTTGACTGGTGCTCATACTTAGATGAATACGAGCACCAAATAGATGCACCAACGTATTATCTATTTTTTTGAGTACCGGCTCGTCTTAAGTCTTCACGGCCCATTAAAAAAGGGCAGGTAGGTCGTTAAGTCCCATGGGATTATCCATGGCTGTCAACCTGCGAATTCCTTTCTCGTACTTACACATACATAACTCCCAACCTTACTATGCCGTTGCTAAGAATCTTAGGTAAAGCTAATTTCAATATAAAAACAGTTTTATTTAAAAGTAATTTCTACTCCATATATATTTATATATATATAAATATGTATTGAGCAGCAAACAACGAAGTACAATTATATTAATATGAAGTGGTTGATACAAATGGTAATGGATGCGTCATAACAACATGAATGAAAACAAATTGAAGCTTCAGTCTTAATAAAGATCATAATAGCAATGAAAGAAATTATTATAGAATATTTTATGTTCATAGCCAACAAATCAGCAGGCTAGTTGCCTGTAGGTATGTGGTTATCGCCCATGGGTTTAATACTCAAAATATCTCTATTTGTTCACAACGAAGGTTTCCTTGATTCCTGTCTCGTGTAATTTTAAGGCATTATGATAGAGTAACGCAGTCATTCCTTGTTTGCAACTTAGTGCCATTGCATCGTTCGTTGTTTAAGATGCAGTGTATTGCGAACTTAGGATTTTTTGTCACTTCAACCACAAAGATCAGAATATATATTATGGAATGTCTTAATTTCATGTGTTTTCTAAATTGTTCATTCAAATCAAAAGACGGTATGGCATGATACTTGTGGAGTGATGGGCTATTTTATCCATATCCACCGGGCTAGCTAAAATCAGCCGTAGTGTTGCAATACACAGTAATAACGCTGAATCCGCTGTAACATCTTGATTGCCAACGTGTCGCTGATCCATTTAACGTTTCATGTCCACGTGCGACAATGGTCAATCGACCTTTTCCAAAATAATCAGGTGACTTGACTTATCTATTGTGGACTGTCTACAGACATAAAAACAATGTGTTCGATGTTGTTAACAGTGTTTATGATATTAAAATTAATAATTATATAATATAATCTAATTACATTACATATCAAACGTTTGCTTGTATGAGTCAGTACTATCGTTTAAATTATGTAGAGTTAATTATAATATTAAGTACCATTCAATTAGTAAACAGATTCAATAAAGGTGAATTAAAATTAATGTATATAAACTTATAAATTGTTAAATTAGAAAGTATAGAAAAAATATTTTAACCTTTAATATATCAAAATTAAAAAGAAAGATTTTTTTTCTAATGTATACTCACTCAGAACATAAAAATACAATAATATATCCAAGTATTCAACAATATTATTAATTTAGACTTACCGGTGATTATAAAAAATAACGCCGCGGGAAAAGATACGCAATAGCTCAATTATTCACAAAATAGTTTTCAAAACCACGTGAAAACGAATTTATAAAAATATTTTTCGCTTCAACTCGCGCCACAAGCGCACATGCATTCAACACGCTTAACACAACCGTGATATTCCGCGCTACTCCCACTCCGCTTCATTTGATTGATAAACAAACCTACGTTTTTGGAAGCGCGCGCAATCCTATGTTGCCCACATAAAAAAAAAATACTTATTATAATCCACAGTTATAATCTATACCAAAAACCACAAGCTACAGAGTATCAGAATGACCAAGTAAAGATTATTCATATTATAAGTTGTCTGTGATAAAATATTTGTTATTTGATTTGATTAATTGACAGAAATGACATTTGACATTTGTTCTTTTGACGATCGCCAGGGCTCCGGACATTTTTCCTAAATCAACAGAAAAATAAACTTCTCCAACAAATATGGGGTATAAGTTTTTAAAACTGGCCTCTTCTTCTTTTAAGGTAAGATTATATATTCCTGTCTTCACACATAAAAACTGTTGTTGGAACAAAAATCTGCTTGACTCAAAATAGTTATGCAACGAGTCATTATATGGGATCGATTTATATATTTTTGGTAAGCTGTACTATATATTTCGCCAAAACCTGCAGACGTAAGTATAAGTATTATGATATGATTGTTATTTTGTATGGTAAATACAATAGAAGGTAACATCATTATGCTGACCTTCAAGCATGTGACCGCCTGTCAAACGGTGCCTCTTATCAAATTGCCCATTGCCGAACATTATTTAAATGAAAAAAAAAAACGAAATATAATGACTGATTAGTTGCTCAGATCATTATTCCCTTGACTTCACCAGATTGTGTCTCTAAGTAAAAATTAAATTATTTTACTATCAAAAACAACCTTCATTTAAATGACTATTTGTAAATATCAGTTACACTGTATCATAAACATTAAAAATAATAAATAATACTATAAAATGTACCTCCTGTAGTAATTTTGTGCCTGGTTTTACACAGGAAACCTCCAGCATAAACTTTTATTTAAATACAATACATTGCCTACTGATAATAAATGTATTCACACCTACAAAATTATTTCATACAATAAGCAAGTTGTAGGATAGGTCTTAGTTAACTTTTCACACGAAGAGACCTTTCTCCTGTATAAGCTGCTAAAGAATAAGCCACACACCACTTTGAGTTTTAAGTTAATTGTAATAATCATTAGCATTCTTCTTATAGGTAACATTTAATAGGGCAAATGTCTAAGTTTAGATAAGACTAAAAACCTTGTAATTATGTTTTATTTAACCAACATTTTATCTGAGATTTCATCTCCTAGGTATCATAACTTATTTTTATTTGTATAGCAATTTTTGTCTTGTATAATCTTTATAACTTTAAACACATTTTTTGTAAGTCTTATGTTTATAGGTGATACTTGAGTTGATTGAACTTGTGTACCTTTTGCTTAAGTACAAAATGCAATATACCTAATTCTCTCACTGAATAGGATACTTACCACAACCTTGCTAAAGTAATATTTTACGCAATTACAACTTATCACCTAAAGCTGTAGCATTGGTTGTGTTAATAGGTTGGAGTGGACTCTTAAAATCCATCAAGTATGCCAATTGAGTTGTTAATGTCAATATGGTATTTAAATTTGTATTCTAGTAAACATAGCTTTTGGCTTTGTATAGCAAGAAAATAAATAATTTATACTCTAAATGTAACATGTTAATACTAATTGTTTGCAGAATGGCAGCTTACGAATTGGTATTAGGCAGTATTCAACAACACATGACGCAGATATTGTAGTCATTGGTTCGGGCCCTGGCGGATATGTGGCTGCCATTAAAGCTGCTCAGATGGGCATGAAGGTAATCAAAAAGCATATACTTTAATGTTAAATCTGAATTATATACTATTTATATTTATTCTTCAAATCTTTTTATAACATTATCAAAAAAGATTTAGGTTGGTAAAAAACTTTTTATATAGATGTAAAACAGTGTATAAATGATTATAATTTTCTATTCAATCTGTTATAAATTAGCACAAGCAAGCATAGTCGTTTTGAATTTCGTACTATTATGCAAATTATGTTAATAATTATTAATAAGTAAAATATAATTTTAGACAGTTTCAGTAGAGAAAGACCCAACTCTTGGTGGAACATGCCTCAATGTCGGGTGCATTCCCTCTAAGGCTCTTTTGCACAACTCTCACTTGTATCACATGGCAGCACATGACTTTAAGAACCGAGGCATAGAGGTTGGCAATGTGAGCATGAATTTTAATACTTTCATGGCATATAAAGTGAATGCTGTGAAAGCCCTGACTGGTGGCATTGCAATGCTTTTCCAGAAGAACAAGGTAAGTTAAGAATATATTTTATTATTTCTAGAAAATACATTTTACAGATGTATTTTACTAAATGATTTTACAATATCTTGTATACTTATATCAATTAAATTTTCTAATACAATTTGAACTAGGGATACAAAGACTAAATATAGTTCTAAAGTACTGAGTGTAATAGATAATTAAATTACTTTACAACCCTCAATTGCTATCTACCTATGATAAATGTTATTTACGTTAACAGGTGAAACTAGTACGCGGTGTCGGAACAATTGTTGCACCAAACAAGGTAGAAGTAAAAGGGGAAAAGGGTGTTGAAACAATCAATACCAAAAACATCCTTATTGCAACTGGATCCGAAGTGACACCATTCCCTGGCGTTACTGTAAGTAAATATATAAAACTTAACCAGTCTTTTGCGTAACCAAGGGAAGCCAGGTTGTTATCGTTGCAACCTATAACTGTCCCACTGCTGGCTTGAGTCTCCTTCTTACAATGTGAGGGGTACAGGCCATAGTCCACCATGCTAACCGACTGCAGATTGGCAGATAACACACACCATTGAGAACTTTATGGAGAACTCTCAGGTGTGCAGGTTACCTCACGATGTTTTCCTTCACCGTAGCAAGTGATAATTAGTATCTAATATACACATCACTTTTTAAATTAGAGGTGTTTGCCGTGTAGTTTAAACCCAGGAACTCCTTTTCATAAGACTAATGTACAAGCAACTAGGCTACTGCTTATGTGTATGTGTTATTAGGTCTGTCTTTAACTTAAAAAAATTATTACAGTTTGACGAGAAACAAATTGTTACATCCACTGGCGCACTCTCCCTTCCCCAAGTGCCTAAGAAAATGTTGGTCATTGGGGCTGGAGTTATCGGTTTGGAGCTTGGATCTGTGTACCAGAGGCTCGGAGCTGATGTCACGGCTATAGAGTTCCTGGGCACTATTGGAGGTATAGTAAACAATTAAACAAACACTATTGCCCTGGTAGAATCATTACTAACTAGACCAGAGGTTCTTAAACTTTTTTTCTTCTCATAGACCACTTTCAAATTATTGCTACAACCCCTCCTAAGGAAGTATCAGTCTGACACTTATCATAATGCTTCACAAAACCTGTATTATAGGAATGTGTAAATGATGATGTATACTTTGAGATGATAAGATTAGTGCATAAAATAATAATAAATCATTGATTTTGCACCTGTCATGATAACTTTGCAATTGTTATTTTGTAATGACTGACGTCATTATGGATATTCGTCACTTATGCATATTGCAATTAACCCTTTTGATTTTTGTCATTAGTCACAAAGACATAATTATATTGATATGAATACATTATGAATATACGCATTGCTACCTACTTCTGTTGTCATGGAACTTGGAACATTTAAATCTAATTGTTATTTGTGAATTCAATGAAGTCATGTTAACCTACTAATTGAATACTCATTAAGTGAATCATAAACAAAACACTGGCTACTATCCTATGCAACTTCATTCTTTATTGGCAATATCCTCATAAATTTTGTAGATCTACGTAATTTAAATTTGAGTTGAATTTTTTTAGGAATTGGTATTGATGGAGAAGTGTCAAAGACATTGCAAAAGATTCTTGCCAAGCAAGGAATGAAGTTCAAGCTGGGAACGAAAGTTATGGGCGTTAAGAAAGAGGGCAGCACTGTCAAGGTGGAGGTAGAAGCCGCTAAAGGTGGAAACAAGGAAACGGTGAGCTTTCATTTTACATTCAGTGATGGAGGAATAGGATGATATCTTTTGTCTCAAGGTGATATCGGAAAAGTGGAAAGTGATGACCAATATGTATTCTTATTTATTATAACAATAAATATTAAAAAAAAACAACTATGAATAAACAAATAATGCTCTGCACTCATAGCAACACTAGGATTCCGTGTTGTGGATGCCATGGACAACACAAACATGCACCCAGACCAAGAACAGAAATTTAATTTCGTCATTTTAATTTCGGCCCCACTTGGAATCAAACCCAGGACCCTTTGAACGGCAATCCGGCGTGGTAACCATTGCGCCCAACCGGTCCTTAATTATAAAGAAACATAGTAAATAGAAAGATTACACAAATGCTGGGACTTTTCTAATTCCTTGGATTGAAATTCTGTAATAATGTTTTATTTAATTCTAAAAGTATCATGAATATTGTTAACATTATTGTGTACTAGGTTCCCGCCCGGGGCTTCGCCCGCGTGTAATTAGGTTATATTGCGCGACTTTTTCGCGATAAAAAGTATCCTATGTCCTTTCCCAAGTTCAGTTCTATCTTCATACCGAATTTCATCAAAACCGGTTCAGTGGTTTAGACGTGAAAGCGTAACAGACAGACAGAGTTACTTTCGCATTTATAATATTAAGTAGGGATTTTCAAATTAAAATTATGTTATCAGATGGATTGCGACGTGGTGTTAATATCGATCGGTCGCCGGCCGTACACCAAGGACCTCGGGTTGGACAAAGTGGGCATCGCGCTGGACGACCGAGGACGCGTGCCCGTCAACAACAAGTTCCAAACAACTGTGCCCGGGTAACTAACACTTAAACCCTTTAATAGTCCTATCTCTTTCTCTATTGTCTCTAACCTAAGGTTGGTTGAGACCTCTATATGAGATACGACCACCTTATGTACAAGCAATTTTTTTTAACTTGTCCTATTTAGCATTACGTAGCATGCAGTGTGAGGTAAGCTTTGTGAAAGAAATCGAACATCTTCATGGTGTTCATACTTTTCCAGTACAGTTTTCATCACTTCAATATTGATTATGCTGAAATATTCGCAAAAGCTGCTAAGAAAATGAATGTTTTAGTTTTAAAAATAAGACAAGTAAAAGAAACGGACTATATTCAAGTCTTGGTCTTCGATAACCTATTGACTTTCTGTACCATAGAGTAGAGTATACCTCGTTTTTTTCGTCGTGATTTAAAAAGTAAACAATCTTGGCACTACTTTTATTTATTTCATTAATTAAAAAAAATATTTAGAAGTATGCAGAAATTTATTTCAACATTAAATTATTGTTTATTCTTTAATTTTTTTTAATTTGTGTCTGTCTTATTTTTAAATCGATAATTACAATAGAAGCGCTCATAGACCGGCGGCTTGCGTCGATCCTAAGCGATCGACAAAGTTAAGCAACTGCGGGCGCGGTCGGTAAGTGGATGGGTGACCGCTAGTGGCAAAAATATCTTGAGCGTTCCGTGCTTCAGAGGGCACGTTAAGCCGTCGGTCCCGGTTGTTACCATTACGTGACAATCGTTAGCCATGTCGGAGGCCTTTGGGTGGCATAAAATTTCCGACACTTGGGTTGGCCACTAACCCCTCCGCCAATCCGCACTGAAGCAGCGTGGTGGAGTATGCTCTAGGCCACCTCAGTTATGAGGAGAGACCCGTGCTCAGTAGTGGGCCGTTAATGGGTTGAGGCCAATTACAATAAGAAGACACTGTAAGATTGTTTACCTACATTTTAAATCACGACGAAAAAAATGAGGTATAGTTGAACACAAAGACTACTATGAATATACTGGTTGAACATGAAATTAGCTGATTCACTAATTTATTTTAGGGCAATTTTTATAGGAAAGTAATGTTTGTCTCTGATTTTTGTTAGAATTTACGCCATCGGAGACGTCATTCACGGCCCCATGTTGGCGCACAAAGCTGAGGATGAAGGCATCGTTTGCATAGAAGGCATCAAGGTACATATCGCAATGTTGTATAGAAGTTTAATCCTTTTTTTACGTGTGAGACATTTTTTTTTGTTTTTTATATGTTTTTTATTGTTTTGTAACCCAGTATTCATGTTGCAGTATACCAATATAACGGATTATTGTTTCAGGGTATGCCAGTCCATTTCAACTATGACGCGATCCCGTCTGTGATCTACACCACTCCTGAAGTCGGCTGGGTCGGCAAGTCTGAGGAGGATCTTAAGAAAGAGGTATTTAATCTTTTACTGTAGATTATGTTCTTTAAATGGTAGTCATCAGATATACCTGACTTTATAAAGTAATAAAAAGTGAATATTAACATATTTGCTAAGGCGATTAGCGCTTGCTTTACACACCTTAATTTTTTTAGAAACAACTTTTCTTTGTAATTAAAACATAATTAATAACTGTAAACAGGGTAAAGCGTACAAAGTGGGCAAGTTCCCGTTCCTGGCCAACTCGCGCGCCAAGACGAACGGCGAGCCCGACGGCTTCGTCAAGGTGCTGGCAGACAAGGCCACTGACGTCATCCTCGGAACACACATCATCGGACCCGTAAGATATAGTTTTACATCATTTTGGGTTGAAAGAAAAAAAAATGATAGCGGTAATCAAACTGCTGTATAAACTCTACACGTATAAAATCACTAGACGGCGCCCACGGCTTCGCACGCGGAAGAGTAGTTAAAAAATATATTGCATTTATCCCAAGGGAACCTATAATCAGGATACAATCTATCTCATGTCCTATTCCTGGATGCAAACTATCTGTGTGCCAAGTTTCAGCTTAATCCGTTTAACAGTTAGAGCGTGGAGGACTTACAAACATACACATAGATATACAAACATTAATTTCGACCAAATTTGATTACCATAAAAATGTTTCTAGTGAGTTAATCTTAAAAGATAGACATATACTGTCACGGACATTTTTTAGATCATTTAAAGCGAAATAATTCTTCCATACATATTTTTTTGATATCTTGAACAGTTTTCGCAGCGCACGCAACGGAAGCTCTCAAAGATGAATAATTTTCCCCGTTTTATCCACATTTTCCATTATTTCTTCGCTCCCATTCTCCATAGCGTGATGTTATATAGCCTATAAGTTTCCTCGATAAATGGACTATCTAACACTAAAAGAATTTTTCAAATCAGTCCAGTAGTTCCTGAGATTAGCGCGTTCAAACAAACAAACAAACTCTTCAGCTTTATAATATTAATATAGTTTACCTTTTATATCACGACAAAAAAAACGAGGTATACATAGTAATTTATAAAAAAACATACAATGGCTAATATATTTGTGTGTGCGCAGGGTGGCGGCGAGCTCATCAACGAGGCGGTGCTGGCGCAGGAGTACGGCGCGGCCGCCGAGGACGTCGCGCGCGTCTGTCACGCGCATCCCGTACGTACACAACACACACACTACCACTATATACTGTATACATATACATAACTGACCCACTGCTGGGTTCGG
>LGAG01000121.1:438442-454836 GCA_001278395.1 Lerema accius
CTTATTTAGACATGGGCCCAAAACAGTGATACCATATTGAACTTTGTGTTCAGTACATTAGAATACATTATTTATGACACTCAGAAATGTTAAGGCATAAAATATATTTATTATACTAGTACAAACAATCTGTGTACAAAATTACCCCATACTATTGTGTGAGCTATAGCCTTACTAACTTTACTTAACATTTTATAAATAAGAACAGTTCTGATGCTTTATGCCTTCTATAGTTCAACATACTAATGTTTTTTTTCCTTTTTCAGGGAGATTGCCTATTCTGGCCACCTATTCAGTTCGTAAATTTTTATTATTTACCAACTCATTACAGAGTATTCTATATAAATTTTGCAACAATGATATTTAATATATTCTTATCGTATATGAAACATTATGATCAAACCCATAAAACTTGAAATTGTGGTTACTTTGTGATGTACATATTTGTAGTTTTTATTTTTTATTAAATTTACCGATTTATTTATTAAAGAGGGTATTATTGTAGGGGCACTTTAAATAATGATACAGTAATAAAAGGAAAATTGTTTTAATTTATATTTTTACAAACTCTTTATAGTTTTTCTTACTGACAAGGAAATATGCAGAGAATCAGTATGATGATTAGTATACCATTATAATCAAAGGACAAAACATGTTACTAATTTCACTGTTAATAACAATTATTTCTTGTCATGGTATGTACAGCTTAATTGGTGTTAAGTTGAACAGGCAACATTATTCAAGGTTTTGTTTATCTCTATCTCTTAACACTGTATACAAAGTTAAAAAAAGTATGCTGCAAACAATAGTTACAATAGAAATTAACCCCAACACATGGTCCAATCATCTTTCCTTGTTTGCAATTTAACTACTATTCTGTACAGAGCTAGTGCAGGTCCAAGTGGGAGCCCTAAACCTCTGACAATGTCAGCTCTTCTTGCCATACTTATAGCCTGTCCATCAAATTCCTGAAAAATGTATAATTTATAATATTTTTTATCTTTCGATTTAAAACGATTGAGTGAAGAGAATGTGGTGTGACATTTAAGCAATCAGGTAAACAGATAAAATACAAGTTAAAACATAATTACCTGTTCCCTTAAAATAGGTGCAGCTTCAGGAAAATGCTCTTTAAAATACTGGTACACATCATCGGTGTTCCAATGAGTAATATCGGGTATGCTAGGGTCTACCGGAACATCATCTGACAGTTTTGTCTGTGCTCTATCTATCTCGTGTGGCTTCAAGAATGGATCAACAACGGGTGAGTTCTGTGTTTGATATTCAATGCTAGGAATTATTGCCGGTGACCCCACAACTGTGGGGCGTGATTCTAAGCAATTATTACATTCCCACTGATCCCAAGCTTTCAGTCGTTCAGGTATTCGAGGTGTGTGGCATAGAGCATGGTATGAATCTGAACATATACTGCACACTGTCAATATCCCCTGAAATATAAGAGTTTTTAATACATTTATTAGCAAAGTATACATCATTTATTAACTACTATTGACTAAATTTACATAGCAATTTTTTAAAGGTAAAAAAAAGATATCATTTATTAACTACTATTGACTAAATTTACATAGCAATTTTTTAAAGGTAAAAAAAAGATAACTTACAGCATCATTCGTTTCACAGCAAATTACACATGTCTTACAATGAGGGCATTGCCATGTATTATCAGGTCGAGGTTTAAGGATTCCAGATCCTGACTGGAGGCAGCTTAAGTGAGCTTTGTTATTGCAGTCTCTGCATTCCACAAGTCGATCATTGGAACCTCTAGGTTTCTGTATAAGACACACTGAGCACACACCCCCAGATGTTTCGTGTGGGATGGGCTCTTCTTGGTCCAAATCATCACCACTTCCATCTAAAGAATGTTGTCCTTCAGATAAAGCAGCACCTTCTAAGTCTTTCATCATTCTTCTCTTAATGGTGTTTTTGTTGAGAGACCCAACCGGCCTGCCCCTTTTTCTTTTACTGGGCACATTGTTATCTGAAGGGTCAAACACTTTTTTTGCCATTTTTCGTCTTTCTCCAACTCTTACTCCAGCATTTTGTATTGATTTACTGCTTAAACTACTCTTAGAAGAACCACCAGCATTTTTCTTTGGTCTTCCTCGTGTCCGCTGAGGAGAAGATCTACAGGAAGAATTTGCTGATGATGGCATCTGAAATAATAATTCTTTAAAATTAAATATAAATAAATGTAATAATTTATTTCAAATTACAATGCTCTTTAGAGATTTAAAGAAAAATATATATATATTTTTAATTTGTAATAATGTAACATTGAAAACACACCTTTGTGTTGCTATCAGTGTATTCGAATCTAAAACTGTCAGAGCTATCTGCATCATGATCTGCGGGGCCTAAAGCTAATGTACCATTTGGTAATTTCACAATACTTCCAGATGATAATTCTTTATTGATGATGTTCTCCAATTGTCTTTTAGAATACCTTGAGTCCTGTGCTGCAGCCGTCCTAACAAGATCATCAAAAGCAATACCATTTTCTAAATAACTTTGATCTTGATATATAAGAGTAGCTATGGCCGATGTTATTACTCTTCTTTCACTTTCCAAAGCCATTTCTAAAATTAAAATAATAATGTATATTATCAAAGTACTCTCCAATTTTTACACTTCATATCGAAGAGTCTAAAACCTCACAAGAAATTAACTCACACCTCTTTCTCATAGAAGTTCAAGAATAATCATGCATTACTTCAAATTAAATATACTGGTTCTGAAAAAAAAATGTGAGCATTTTTATAGGTCATGCTTTACTACTATGCTTCACTTAAAACTTAATTTTGATCTGCCGATTAAATAATTAAATTTAACTCCAGTTCTTTGACCTGAACAGCAATTTAAATTTTCTACTTTCTTACAAGCTCGATTTATAAGATAAGTGTAAGCAGTTCAATACAACTAAGCATTCTGAAACCATTCCAATCGGAAGTACCTTCACCAAAGAAAAATGTCTTTAAAATTACTTATTAATTTTACTTACTGTTGCGAGATTGATTTTTTCTAAACTTTGCAGCGTTTCTATAGCTTACATTATCTTTATAGTCAACCTTAACAATGCTCTTTTCTTTTAAACAACGCCTAAGATCAGCTTTGGTATCTTTTGGAGCAACTTTATAACACTTTAGCATAAACTTGCAAATCCTGTTTACGTCAGGACGCGATTTACGAGAACGTAAGTGGTCAATAGCTGCGAGAATTTGATTTTTATACTTTATTTCGGACATCTCTGTAATAAAAATAAAACCAATATTTTTATTAGTTTAATTCGCAAACTTTTCATCTCATATTAAATTAAAAATTTACACAAGTAATTTAACTACCTGAAGCGATTCATGCCGAAGAATTTAATCTGCACTTAATTTGTATTGTTATCAGAAATATGTTACAAATAAAACTATTACCACAGCTATTACTAAATTATAACTCCTGGAAGCAAAAAGTAAAATCTTTTTATAAATTATACCTGTTCACTCAAAAATAATACATGTCATGAATTAGGTATGAAATGAAATGAAAACGAAATTGAATGAAGTGAAAAAAAACAATACCATAGACAAAGTAAACATTACGATGTCAAATGCCAGTGTTGACAGCTTAAAAGAACAGAGACACTTGTGGTTATCGTACATTTTATACAGAACTATAAATAAAATATAATAATATTAGCCATAAATCTTTTTTTCCTATGTGGCGTTGGTGGAGTCGTAAATCTCTTTTTTTATAGAGTTAGTTCTGTGGTAACGTAAATCTGTGAATTCTGCTTTGGCTTTAAGGACTCGTATCCAAGCCATAAACCTTATTAAAAAAAAAAGTGAAGTCTGCTAACGAACGACATCAACGTCAGTGTCAAGCATATTAATGCATCTGTCAAGTTGACAGTTTAGTGAAAGAAGTTCAACTTCTTCCAAATTTATAAAATTTAATTATAGTATTTGTAAACTTGTATGTAATATGGTATAAAATACAACTCAATAAAATATCCATAGCCGCTCTCTTAAATTTTGATAGATTTTGTCTTTTACGGTTTTAAATGTCTTCATAATGTCTGTGTTAATTTATAACTATTTACGTGTAACCTCAAGTAAAGTTTCCCAGATATTTTGGTGTTCATCTTTACCGCAACAAGTAATCAAGAAAAATGTTAGCAAAGTTGTAAATGTTGCGATTATCGGGGCACCAAACTCTGGAAAAAGTACATTAATAAATAAAATTCTGAACCGGAAGGTATGCATTTGTACAGAATTTGTGTATTATTTTGTTGTTCGTTGTTAGTGGTATATTGTAGACCAATTAAGCCTTTAGTTCAAACTATAACAACTCCATTTAGTTGAGCTATAATATCGAGAGGTGTTAATGGCCATTTCATGATAGTAATTTTCATATTATAATTTGCTAATGGCATCAGGAGCTACACTTTTGCTAATATAGGTTACCTTTTCAGATTTGCGCTGCTTCAAATAAAGTACATACAACAACAAAGTTAGCTAGAGCTATTTGTTATGAAAATGATACACAGATTATATTTTTGGATACTCCAGGTGTGGTTTCTACTAAGGAACAAAAGAGGTAAGTAAGAATATTTCAAGTTTATCCACTTGATAGGGGCCATTCAGAATTCAGAATACTTTACTCATATAAGTATTAATGAAACGCTAATGCATGCATATTCTGATATCATGTAAGCATTATGTAGCAAAAAAGGGTCATTATTTTGCATATTTTACACTAAAAGTAGGATGTTACCTATATACAGCTTTGCTTACTTTTAAGTTTATAAACCCTATATAAAACATATTTTAAACTAAAAAACATTTTTTTTTCAGATATAAGTTGCCTGATGCAATGATAGGTGCTTGTGAGAAAAGTCTACGATGTGCTAATGTTATTGGTGTTGTACATGATATTTCTAATCGCTGGACAAAGGACAGTCTACACTCTGATGTATTGTGTATGTTGAATATGGCCAAAGACATCCCTAGTTTCCTAATTATAAATAAGGTATCATACTTTATACAAACTGATAGTGATAATACATTTTACTTTGCATAACTATTATGAGTTATTCAATATGGCATGAACACAATGTTTAAGTAAAATCTGACATTGAAATAATTTAAAAATCTGATTATTTCACAAGTTTACATTGCTTATACTGAAGCTTTTAGGATCAATTCCGTTTTGCCTTAACTTTACTGTGGTTGAGCTGATCGTATTTTCAATAATAGTTTAATGTTAATTATACCTATTCTGTCATAATGAAGTCAGGAATGCTGCTATTATGTGAATATAATAGATTAACTTTGTTTGCAGATAGACAGATTAAACTCAAAGAGACAGTTGTTGACAATAATAAGAAATCTTACAAATGGAGTAATAGCGGGTAGTCCTATTCCTAATGCTGGTCCTACTCATGAGCGTAAAAGTCCAATACAGGGATACAGTAATTTCTCTGATGTGTTTTTGGTGTCTGCTATGAATGGTGATGGAGTAAACGATATAAAGGTATATTTTGGTTGTAATTATGCGGGGTTGTAATTAATAAGGGAGTGTTCAAGTATTATGTAAAGTAATTTTTGAAGATTTTTGTACCCTCCTCCCCCCCTATAATGGGGCAAACCATTTTTCTGTACCTTTCCTTCTGCCTCCCTAAACGTTACGTAACACAAATGGCCATTTTTGTCTGAAAATGGTGCCATTTTGCTGACCTAAGAGAATTGTATTCATTAGTTTTTTAGTAATAAAAAAAAATACATACAGTTACATAACGATTTGTTAGACCCCCCTTCCATCTATGTAATGCATTATAACATTTAACAAAACCCTCCTTCCTCCAAATTGCGTTACGTAAGACTTGAACAACTAAAGAATTATGTTAATTACAATAATAAAATGATTGTTAGTAAAATCATGTTTGTGTAAAAATATTTTAGAAATACTTCACTGTGTTAAACAATCAGTTTATTTTCAGGAATATTTAGTAAGAAATTCTAAACCAGCAAATCTGCAATATTCTTCTGATGAATGGACAGATCAAACCCCCGAGTCATTGATAGAAGAAGCAGTTAGGGCGAAGTTTTTAGATTTCCTAGCACAGGAGATTCCTTATAAATTAGTCACCCAATTGGAATATTATGAGGAAATAGAGGAAGAAAATAAAGTCATATGTTCTGTAAGTGTTGAATGCCCTTCTGAGAGAATAATGACTCTTATTAGTGGGGCAGGCGGTGGTAGGCTACAGCAAATAAAATCACATGTTAGAAATGACCTTGTAGATATGTTACAAAAGTCTGTAGCAGTAGACATAAAGTTAAGAGTAAAAAGTAAACCTTCTACAGATTAAGCCAGAAATATGTATACTAACAAGCCTTTGTGTGAATTTTACATATTGTTATTATAATAAAGTGATATTTTGATAGTCAATATTTTGTTTAATTTAAGATGATTATCCTCCTATATGGAAACAAAGTAAAAATAAGCTTCAAGCCATGTTTTAACTTTTAACCACTTATAGTTTTTACGTATCTTTTTTTATCTGGGCGTGGCTGAAATCGCCTCAATGAAGTTTATGGAATTACTAACGTTAATAGGTGAAGATAAGACGATGACCACCATCTCGTTGCTTGTCTGCGCCATTGTTAGCTTTTTCTAAAAACAAAATAATTAAATAACTGTAGGTACGCTACATTTTTTATAACTATCCGTTTGATATTCTACTATCAAATCCCCATTAAACTTAAGTAGGTACTTTAAGTTAAAGCTTTTTAATCTTTGTTTCTATTTCTTAAATTATCCATCTTAAAAACCAAAACGTTTTCATATCATTCAATACTCCCTATTTTTAAAACTCAATTACGTGGGAATAGTAGAGTTATTACAATGGACAGGAACACTGTCAGATAGGATAGATATTTCATTCTTCCGAGATAAATCTATGTGATAGATCCCCCTCAAGAACATGTGAAAATATCGCGAGGGTGATGGCAAAAATGAACTCGTGTTCAGTCGTGAACGCAATTTATTGGCAATAAGATATCAATCGTCATCCGTGGGGCGAAAGTAGCAAATTGCCAACATAACTCATCAGACACATAGTGAAGATAAAACAACGCGTTAGAAAAATTATTCGCGTTCGGTTTCAATTTGTTCGTCCATGACATGGGTCTCTTCATGTTATTATAAGAGTAGGTAGGTACCCTACTTACTGTACCCAACAATATTTCATCCTATAGGTACATAGATATGTTACATCCTTACTAAATAATTGAAAAAAATTTGCCACGTTAAATTGCATGCATCCAATTGTCTTTGCGGTAATTGATGCCGTCTCTTTATTTCAGAATAGAAAAAAATAATCCATATTATACCTACCTACCTCTTCTGCAGCATAAAATATCACTTACTGTATCGCATTGCTCTAAAGTTGCAATAGAAGCATTTGCAATGAACCTAAGTGTAACCATCCATTCGATATGATCGATAAACATTATTCCCTATCTGGCGTAGTCGAGCAATAAATTTTGATTATAATTCACTGTTAAGTAGGTACCCACTTACCTACTTATGCAACGCGTCATGCACAAAATCAAAGCAGCAGCTCAATTTCAAATTCAAAGGTGTTTTGTAAACGAGCGGACGGGACAGCGCATAATTTACCGTCGTATATTTACGTCGATGCCGCCAACAGGCCCGAGTTTCTTGTTTACTGAAATCCTATTTCCATACGTTCCAGATAGTACACGATGGTCTCACATTTTTGTACATTACGATACAAGCAATCTTTATTTTATTCTGATATGTATTTTATTCTTAGATTCCAAGACAGACAGTGCTTTATGTACTTAGGCAAGTAGCTATTTCGATGTCTAAGTTTCCTATTGTGATGTGACCATTAACGACATGCAATTAGGTGGAGTCCGAGTCAAATATTAAGTTATAAGTAAAAAAAAATGTCGTATCTACTTTATAGACAATTTACAAATCCATTTAAAATCAGAAGTTCTTTTTAAGTACTTCCTACTAAATTAACTTATCTGTTTTCTAGTCTTTACTTATCTATATTAAGTAGGTACCTACAATACAGTGTACTGGCTAATCCATCGGTAGAAACTAGGTCAAAAGCCTCTGATATTTTACGATTTTAAAAAATTCTTCATTGTTCAGCACAAAACTGAGGCAAAAACTGTTTCAGTAGTCGCTTCACTGGCGAGCTTAATTGTTTTGAACGGTATAATGATCGCAACAATGCTGAAGAGATATCTCTTGACACAAACAGATGATTGTGTTGCATGCCTTTTAATTTTGTGACTGTCTGTTCATCTTTTTTTTATAAGTAAGCTAATATAACATAGGTACAATTTAATAAGACAAGGGTTAATGCAACAACAAGTACCGAAATATTTTTTTCAATGGAAACATTTTAAAGTTCATTCAGGAAGGTGGGTACATTCCAGACACATTCACGAACCTTACACATTTTCCATCAGGATTTAATGCGTGTTACGGGGCTGGATGTTATTTTAAAAACCACAGCAAACTATATCCAAAAGAACCATTTTTAATAAATGGTTATTCTAGTTGATTTTCCACAATAATGCAAAGGTTTTAATAAAAATCTAACTGGAATAGACGGCACGAATTGGTATTGTATGGAACCTTTTCAAAGAGAATATATTTTTTAAATTGAAATATAATTATCATGATGCTGCTAAATGCGGGTGTGTACAGTTGGGGAATTTTGAATTCAGATAACTAGAGCATACTAACTATGAACGACATTTTTTATCCTAAAAGAATGAAATAAGCCGCCACTTTAAAGATTTTTATGTTTTTTATCCTATGTTTTTCGCTTTATTTACCTATTAGGACAGTTCGTTAATTATAATTATACTTCCATGAAAATGAAAGGTCGAGAGTACCTAATATGGAATTATCAGGGGTATAAGACCGATAGGTATATGAAGCAGAACAACGCTTGCCGGGACATCTAGTATATTATATATTCGTATACCTACCTACCTTTATTAAATTAATAGGTTAAAAAAGTTTGGTATGAAAGACAGAATTGACAGGGATCGTGTTAGTTTCGTTTTTTATGTCCATATAGAAACCTAAGCTATTGGTTACCGCTGAGTCGGTTTACCGTCATAAACCTAGTTATGAAACTTGCTACTGACATCTGAAATAATGCCACATTTATAAGCGTCGCTGTCCCCGACCCCTTCTTACGGAATGTTACGTTTGAGTTCGTCACGTAGGCATAGGTACGTTTGGCACTTCGTCATCACAACTAATAATAATATCACAATAATATAAGACTCTTCACGTAGTCTGAAGGGTATTATAAGCGTCTAAGACCACGGTAAGACCAAACACTACAATCTAAGAGAAGAGCGACACCAGGATGTCAAGTTAGGAGAATCAACTAGGCCTCCTGGGAAAAGATGCGAAAATGTATATACACGTGTATACAAATGTACATAAACATAATGTAAAATACATACATACATAAACATAATTAAAATAAATACGAAGATATTATATTTCATTGAAGTAGGTACTGACCATTCGCAAAAACTTTTAGAAAAAAGAATTAATTCGATGATAGTTATTTGACCTGTACGAGTAGGTATTTTGAACAAAAACCTCGCACTCGTAGCGGAGTGGATTGAGTTCTTTGATTTGAGTTCGTTTGCGTAATTAAATTGGCCCTTTGTGATACCCATAGCCATCCAAAATGTAATAAGATATTTAAATACCTACTAGACTTTGTAAAATAAGTATTGCTCTTGTTTATTTAATGATTAAAGTAATACCTACCTACTATTATTTTATAAATAGTAGAGTAGGTAGAGGAGTCCTGTCACTCATGAATTTTTAGAACACCGAAATGACATTGATTTCCCTCCGGGTACTGTAGTGATTGGTCGATGAGATTTGCAGTAGGCAATCCCATCACAAACCTGCGTGTTATCTACCTAGATATGAATACCTACATATGGCTTAGTTGTCAAACTAAAAAGTAAAATGCCACATGGTCATCCATAAGTAAGAAGACGTTGACCCTACCTGTCTCAGTGACTATGACTGCATCAGAGGGCATTGGTAGGCGAACAATATTAATTTCGAATTACGATTTGAAAGTAATTAAAAACACTCCTATTATAGTCGAAATTTTAATTCGATTCCAGATTTGACAATTTCAGTGTGGCAACGTTATGACAAGTAATAAATAGTGACGTTGCGAAATTATTCGATACAAAAATGAAATATTACTGAATCGATTCCATTCGTTTAATCATAACTAAGTATTAGCAGGAATTTAAATATTTTTGAATTGATTAATTTAGTTATGTCAATTAATTAAGGATCTGAGAGTTTTTTTTCAAATTATTGTGTTTGAAATTAACAAAAAAATGTAATGATGAAGGAACAATTATGTATTTATTTAATTAAATATCCATCATTATTTTTTAATCGGAACACAAATATTATAATGTAATTACATAATTGTTCTTAAACATTAATTATTTAAACATATAATCGCGATTATTAATTGATTGTTGTGTTCATCACTATTAGGTTTTATGTGGTATCATTTTTTTTACAAAACGACAGTAGCTAATGTCAAATGTGGAATCGAATTATAATTCCGAGTATAGTTATGTAGACGTTTAGTAAAATTAAAACCAATACACAAGCATCAAATACAAAATAATCAAAAAATAATGACAGTACGAAACCATCAGTTCACTTATTGTTGCCAATTATATAATTTCCCACCATTTTAACAGTTTTTTTTAATAAATGTTTCTAGTAGTATGCCTATCTCTACATCTCATAGAGAACGGACACTAGACCAGGTTTAAAAAGCCCGGAGTATTTCGATCCAATCACCTTTATGTGCCGGAGTCTCTCGCCAGCAAGAATTTCCAGTATACTAGTTAAACTGTATATTGTACACGCGCCAAAACCTGCACGTAGACTCTACACATTTTGTTAGAGCAGGATTTTTTGTATAAAAAATATCACATGGAAAGAATGGACCACTGAAGTAAAATGCATGTTTGTATTGCTTCAGACGCAGAGTTCGTTTAAAATTTATAGGAAGTTCCGATTGAAATAAAAATGTAGAGACAAATGTACTACAAGTGTACAGATAACTATAATACACCTAAACGTTTGTATCAAAAATTTAAAGAATATTTATCAGATTCAGATGGTTTATATCAAAAATTAAATTCAATTAATGATGTCAATGATGCATTAATTTTACATGTATTTTTAATCTACCAACCGTGCAGGCAAGCTTACTAAACTTGTACGCTTCTGAAAACACATTTACTTACCATCAAGTGACTGATATATTTTGTTCACAAAAGCTCTTTGGTAGTACACTAAAATCTTATTACGTTTCAAACAGAGTATCATAGAGCGAGCTACTCGACCTACTTAGGATGTCAGTAAGATTTAAATTCAATCATATTTACGATCTTTAGCAGTATGCAGGGATGCAGGTGGAATTTGGACGAAGGCATAGTTACTATTGACCGTTCTGTCCTATCTTTAATAGTTACTTGTGACCGAAGCTGGACCCAATGCCAAGGTTTTATAATGCGATCTCTTTAATTATAAAAAAAACCTATAATTATAATGATAGCGTATAGTTACCCACAACACAGCGAATCCTAATGTGGGGACTGTATGAATAAACTTATATTATTATTTTACTTTTATTCTTGTTTTCTGAAAATACTGTACCTATATAACAAACTGACTAATAAATACCTTCATGTAAATAATTTTAGTAATACTGAGTTTATGAAGCATTTAGGTAGGTACTCATACCCAAAACTGTAATTTTCTTGAGTAGACATTTTTTCTACATAATTATAATATTTTACTTCTCCACAGTTTCCCTGATTGTAATTAATTATATTTCATAAGCCATAAATAATTGACTAGAACATAATCTATTTCAAATTATTATTGCACGGGGAGATCTCGTTATTCAAATCAGATTTCTGAATAATTAATATTAAATCAATAGAGCTTTATCAGACCAACATTAGAATTATTGCTTCACACAATTACCACTTGAAATTTGCTACAAATAATTTATATACAATTTCATTAATTTGGTATTAACGACTTGTCCTTTGTTATTAATTTGGTTCATTGTCTTATTTAACAATGATAATGATCATAATAATGTAGTATTTTCCTAAGACGATACAATTTTTCCTATACGAGTACGAAAACATCCGTTCTACCAAACTTGTAATTATTAAAAGAAAAGCAACCCTACTGCTGAAGATTGGGAAGGTATTTTCAATAAAATGATACTATGGACCATGGACAAACATAACGGCTTACATAATGTTCGAAGCGCATTAGGTAATAAGCATTAGCTAATAATAGGCAAATAGAAATTCGCGCAGTCGGCAAAAAAATTGTCTATTTCCATTTTTGGTCACAAATTTTAATTCTTACGTAAATTGCAGAGAACCTAAAAAGACGAAAAGTAGAAGTATTTTGTACAATCCTCTCACTTTACTTCATTAGAATACACTTTATTTTACAGAACATGTAGGTACTAGGTAGGTATCGCGGTATTTACTGTTCGGGTATTCCGGATAGGTAAATGTTGAAATCGCTCCAAAAGCTTTTAAGCTCTTCACTTACAATTTATTTGCGTACACTCACAAATTCTACGTGCATTTGAGGTAATTCAACGAACTTTAATAACGTTTAACATTTAATATGTATTTATGGTACCAATTGATAAACGAGCAGTTATGTCATGAAATGTATCATCTTACGTGGTTATAGCAGCTTACAGTATATAGTGTTACAGTTTAGGCTATTTATTTATTATTTCTTAAAACATTATCAACTCTGCCACGTACCAGTATTCTTAGCAACCTCCATAATGTAATTGAACCAAATAGGATATGGTACTATTGTTCTAATACTTATCTTATTGATATTTTACATAGAAATACTTTATATAATATCTAACAGAAGTTTCTGATAAATACTGCGTGTTTTAGATCGACTAGATATCGAAGAATTTACACTTGTTTATGTATCAAGAAAGGAGCAACAAATCATAAAATTAATAAGCCACTACGAGTAAATCCCTCTATTTCTATTATAAGGGCCCTGTAAGGTAGGTAGGTATATCTTGTAACCGTATACTTAAAGGAATTCATCTATGTTGGAGCGATATAAGCTTTAAACACCTCAGTAAGTAGAGCCTAAGTTGACAGGCGTGCCTTCGCACATGTGCCCGAATTTACCTCACTTAATTTTATGTATGTCTTGAAAATCCATACTGTAATACGGATACAAAGGAGTACAAAATGCTTACGAAGAAAGTAATAAAATCTGAGTGAGATTTTACTCATGTATTCTCTTACACAATAGGTACTTAATGTTTGTAACAACTAAAGTAAGCTTGATTGCGTCACGCGATGAAATTAAATAAATAAGTAGTAAAGTTCATATTTCAGAATTCCGCTGCATTCATGAGTGGCAACGTGATACAATAAAACAATTATAACACAAATTATAGCACTTTGTATTGTAACTTTCCACTGTTATAAACTTAATCAGTTTTTTTTTATAAAGTTTTTTTTGTTTACTTAATTATTAAGATTAAGGAGAAGATTAGTAAGAGAAACAACAAAAATCTTACAATCGTTATCATTAGTACTGTAATTAACACTTAATTACTGTCGGAAAGTCAGAATGAATAATAAAGTGTTTTGTCCACGTTAGGAAGAAAGTGACTAATTCCCAACAGGAAATAAAGAGGACCTTAATTAAATACATCAGACTTGGGAATCGTGTTTCTCTCGAAATATACATTATATAATAATTACTATATTGTATACGAATAGTACTACAAAAGTGGAAAATCAAAGCATGAAATATTTACTAACACTATATTACACACATAACATTAATAAACAGGATAATTTATTTCCCTTCCATGAATGTAAAACAACCTTCTAGAATTGTTATCCGTCATTACATAAATTGAAACCTTTCCACAAAACATTTTTAATTAAAGTGAAAGAAGAAATTAATCTTCATTGCGTAACACTCGGTTGTGAAGGCGTAAATAAAACGGAAAAAGGAAGAAACACAAATAAAACTTCAAACGCACCTAAAAGGATTCTACGGTAAACAATGTCGACTCAACACGCCGGGTTTATCTGAAGGGAAATCAAGTCAGAAAGGCAAACATCTCCCGACAAGTAGGTACGGGGGTGAGTGACTCACTGGGCAAGAAAATGTTAGTTGATTTTTGAATTTCATACTTCAATGCTACCGTAAATATAAGAGCGCTCAATTGTGTAAGCAAGAACCATGAGGCAACATAGATAAGGGTTATAGCATTATAAATTTTAGGGCGGCGAAACAGATTTCATGTGCCGTAACAATTGACACTAAAGGAGAAATCTGATTTATTTTCAATATCTACTGTTTTAGTGGACAATATTGATATAGTAAATTCAGATTTTACTTAGATAAAAAATATTTTTGTTTAAATTTAGTTTCGTATTAGTTTTATTCCTATTATGTTACAATAATAAGAAATTCTAAAATTTTAATTGAATTTGGCAACATTATGAAGCTATAGGTAGCTACGAAGTCTCTTTAATTAATGTTATTCCATTGGTCCAGTACTTCGAAAATAGTTTTAATCAATTCCCTCCTACCACCAAGAGAGATACAATTAACGAAACCGGGCTAATATTAATTAATTTTAAACAATTGTGACCTGATTGTTCCCGCTTATTTATGAAAACACAATAATATTCTACTCACTGACTTGACCGCTGCCAAATAAGCTAAAGATTGAGGCAGGAAAGCCTAAATTGAAGTGAAGTTTTCTCATTAATTTGATTACGTCGATCCCAGGCCGACCCGTGTCACAAGTTGCTTCATTAGTTACGCAACTTGCTGAAAGTAATCTTCGAGAATTACGTTTTGTACGACACAAATTACTGAAATTATTGTGACGTTTCTACTTTTTAATTTAAAACATTTTTACAGAATTATTTACACTAAGTATTTCTTTTATTTAGCGAATTTCTAAATTGAATTATTTTCATAGATTTCCTGTACCTAAGTGAATGTCAATTCAAATTTACTGCGTGGGTTCTGTTGAATTTTATATGTATTCTGAATCTGAGTTGTTTTTTTATAGAATAGACATTCAATAACAAAATGTTTATCGTGTTAATTATATTATTTAAATTCAATATAGTGCGAGCACTCTGAACTTGATCATTTTGTCAATATTTCGTCAAAAACATACCGATAACCTATCTGTAACTACTAGTCAATTATTATACGAATGATTAATAATAACTGTATTTTCAAGTTAATTTTCTAAAACGAACAGGTGAAATTTATGCTGCAGGGCAACCCGAATTCCAGTGAGGCCTTTAAATATGGTGGTTGTGTTCTGATATGCAAACAAGATGAATCATAAAATTAGAATTTAAAATCAAAGCAGCTCGGTTTCGGAGGTGTTTTTGTCCCGGGAACAGGACGGGACAGCGCATAAGTAACGCCGAATATTTATGTTAGCGGTGCCACCAACAGGCTCCGTTCATATTTACCCTGTGTCGGCTCGTTTACCGTACAACCAATTTGGACGTTGTAGATACACTTATGATGTTTTATTTATAACGTGGTTATTTAAGAGAGCATCTGTTTGGTAAGGTCAGTAAATAAAAGCATTTTCCATGCTGCGTGGATTTCTGAGTTAAGTGGAACGTTGATGAAATACAAATATAAGTTTTTATAAATAAATTTCATAATCTATAGATTACCTACTTAATATTAAAACCACTACAGTGTTTTTATTTGGACAGTTTCGAGGTACATGATACGAAAACCTAGAATCGTATCCCTACTTTTTGAATGCCATTGTCACAACGTAAACCTCGATAAGATTGGAAGGAACTATAGCTTCTAGTGCGAGGTATCGATACCGAAATCTCTATAATGAAAGGCAGCTCCGTATTTCTAGTTTTAGCTGTCATTTTGCAGCGACGCCGGGTGAATTTAAATTTTTCTCGAGCGCTCCATCGGAGATAATCAAACAGCTGGTGGTGAAATCATGTTTTGAATATTAAAACGCTCATACAGTCTTTGATTTGAATCTAATTATTATTATTATTATCATTGCTGCTATGAGTATGTAATGTAGACAGTGTAACTCTTTTATTTGTTTTTTAATAATGGCTTTTCAGCTTTTTAGAAGATAAATTACCTGTACCCTTTCTGATGAATTACTACTTTTGATGAATTAGTGTTAATTGACTTATTAAATGTGA